>JAKTPC010000054.1:0-114673 GCA_030557395.1 Ambrosiozyma platypodis | reverse complement strand
TCGGACCTCGAATTGAAGGATTAGTTAAAATAAGAGCACCTGCAACTAGAGCATTAAGCTTATAGATGGATGATTCGAACTGTTTAAAGTCAGTTAACGTATATTTCATTTGAACCATTTTGTCGTATAAGCAATCCAGTAAAGTTCTTTTAGTACCAGCCATATGATTCAGCAAAAACGTTGGCTCACCAAAAGAATTCGTGTCATCGACTAGATGTATACAGTTACCTTCATGAAAAGCAATATCAACCAACTTCATCAAATCTAAAATTGGAAATTTCTCATTGATAATTGTACTCAAATTCACCTTACACAATTCATAAGTATTGGATAAACCATTTAAAGATTAAGCAACATAACGATCATCACCAAGAGGAAACAATGACATAAGCAACTCAGGCACATACACGCCTCTAATATAGGATTTCTTTGAAATGGACCGATTTACTTTCATAGTTGAACAATAATTTGAGAATTCAATAGAGCAAGAGCACCAGTTGAGCAAACATTTTCCGATAAGCAGTCCACTGGACCTTCTGCAACTTCAGCCAAGTAGAGGATATGAGCATCGAATAAAGGAGGCTTGTGGTCTCTCTCATTATTTAAGCTTTAGATGGAGCGTAGAGAAGCAGGGAATTCTCTAATTAAGAGGACATGTAAGGAACCCAAGCTGATTCAAACTTTTTCTGGCTCCTCTACCAAACTCAAGAGATAAGCTATCAATGATATCTGGATCTGTTATCTCATGCAAAGTGGATTTGATGATGGCTTTATAGTAACCATTGGATAGGATTTTTTTTTGAGTTTTACTGCTTAAGAATAAAATTATTATTGCAACCACTATCTTCAACCAAATAAAAAACACCAGTATTAGAAAATGATATTGCAACATTGTATTGAGTTTTAATAAACAATCCACGTACCTGGTAGATAAAATACACCTACTTTCTCGCTATCTCTATTTCTCTCTCTCCTCAACTTGGGTAGTTTCACTGTGAATGTTGGGTATAACACCTTCTTAGCAAGTGTCTACATTCCCTCGATATCCCTTAAAAGATACATTGAAGAAAGTAAATTCTGATCCAACGTGTAGAAGTATCCACTAAGCTCAGTTTGTTTCAACCTCCAAATTTCAGTTCAAATTATTGCTTTTTATCCTTTTTAAAGTCGTTCTTTTTAAGGAATGATTGGTTCATATATGTTTCTTTAGTCGTGAGCATTGGCGGATAAAAAATGTTTGTAGAAGTATCAATTAAGGACAAGCTTTAAGAGATAACCCAGGTTTAACCTAATTAATCTGCTGGGTGATGTATTAATTGCTTTAGAGTGAGAACCAGATTAAGAAAAAGAAAAATAGATATCAATCAAAACGAATTGCTGGAAGCCTCAGTTTAATTGACCCTAGTTTAATTGAGCATGCTTCAGTAGCATTGAAATCACGTTCCCTATGCACGTGAACACATGCAACCCTGTGCCGCACCAACATGTGAGGTGATTTCCTCAGGGACCACAATAAACAAAAACGTTTACCACTTCAACTTGTTGAAAGCAGTAATTCATGATACATGCCTCCATTTGAAATTTCAAACGGTACAGCTATTCACATATTCTTGGACAATAGTGGCTAAGCATGGGAAATAAAAATTATTTTTCAACATTATAACCATTCTAGTAACACCAGGGTGGCCTGCCAAAACATTGAAATGGTAATGGTTTAATAATCCTTGGATGTCAGCTGAAGGGAAGCATAACTTCTTGTTCTTGTAGAGTAAGCCTGGTGTGGGGTTAATCGAGAAACCTTCGTGTGAGTTGACATCAGAAATAATTGGAGCAAAATAATGGTCAGAGTTGGAAAATCAGATATTAAAGATATTGAAACTGTTCTCAATAAATTGATGATTTTACTTAATTCATCGCCAATTGATGACAGGGAAGGAGTATCTAAGTCAAGACTGGCAGTCTTATTAATTCATTGATGTTATTCTTTTTCTTGTCATGTGTTTCGTTTTCTTTCCAAATGGTTACATTTTGCGGAATTATTATTAAAATACTTGGAAGAATGCGGCAATACAAAACTAAATATTGTTTATCTTACTTTTATTATTAATTACGACGACTATTAAAATCATGCATGCTGTGGCACGCAATTACTAAATAGCTAAATTAAAATGTAACAAAAAATAATACATCATGTATAAACAAAGATACCATTTTCTAATTCGCCAAATAATTCACAACTTATGCTAGCGAATTTTTGCAAAAATGATTTTAATTCATCTCTAGAAACAAACAATTCATACAATTTATAGTGATCATCACTTAGTAAGTTAACCATACATGTGGCTTGCTGAACTAACAACTTATCACTTAGTGATCTATAGTTGATTAGTATATCAAATATTGTGTTAAAAATGGTTGGAATATACGTTCTTCTTAATTCAGCATAAGTGTCTTTATCATCTTGAGTGGTATTCTCATCAGAAAGTAAATCAAAAAACCAAGATCTCAGTAATATATCAGCGTTAAACGTGACATCAGTTACATCTTCAAGTTTTGGATCACGCATTTCGCCAAAGTCCTTAATTTGTTGAAATGTATCGATTAAATTTTTATAGTGGACCAACTCTTGAATTTTATACAATGGGAATGAATCGTCATCATTATCTAGCATATCAATATCAGCAGAATCAGCAAGGGTTCTTTTTCTTTGTTGTTCTTGAATTAATAAAGGTAAACTAATTGATTTAAAAAATTCAACAGTCGAATCAACTTTACCGCATAACAAAAAACGTCTGAACAAAGTTTGTATACTCTTCAAGGCTTCTTCAGTCATACCAGAATCATAATACCAATAAATAGATGAATATAACTTTTGGTCGATCTCAGATACATGCTGTTCCAGAACAATTTCGCCGTTAACTGGATAATAAGACTCAGTTGAATCGAACACAAAAGAAACAGCTTCCTTTATTATAGCCTCCATCGGCAAACTCAATTCTCTCATTAACTTTATTTGTTCTATTCTTTCAACACGAGTGTAGTTATAGCTTGCTAAAAAATGAGAATAAGTTTCAATTAATTCTCTATCATTTGGAATAAAAGAAATGTAAATTGGAATTAAACTGTACTGCTTGGATTTAGCTAAACGAACTGCATACGATTTCAATAGCTGAGTATAATCACCGTTAGGTATAAATTCTTCTCCATATATCAATTGAATCAATATAGCGAGATGTACCAATATTCTTAAAAGGAATGGTTGTTGTATGAGTTTGTCATTGTTGGATGTAACTTTCTCTTTGTCTGATGAAAATAATTGATTTAGTAGTGTAAGCGAGCTTTGCATTAGCTTTTGAACATTATCTGAAATAACTGAACCAATAAGAACTCGAATTGGATGTTCGCTTTGTCTTCTAACTCTATCATTTGAATCGACGGCTAATAAATTCAATGCTTCCCCAACAGATTCAACAACTTGAGTTGGTGAGGAAAATGAAGTGAATAGAGACACTTCTTCTTCATCGTTTAGCTCTCTGTAACATTTAATCAAATTATTTTCCAATTTGCATTTAAATAAATTATTTAAATAAAGCAATAATTTTCTCTCCCAGGATGAAGTCAATGGTTCTGTTGATGGAAAATCACCAGCCATATAGCCATAACAGCCTTTCTCAAACCCTTCAGATAATGATTGGGATAATTGATATAGTGTTCTTCTTAATAACACTTTATGCTTAACACCAGCGGGTTTAGTTTCATAATCATTTAAATCGATTGCTGGATCAACAAAGTCCGATAAACCAGCTAAAGTCATTGCAAAATTCCAGTTATTTGTAGTCTCACAAAGTTTAATTAAATCATCGATGTTATTGGATAATAATAGATGGAATGCTTTTTTGAAAAATAATTCATCTTTAAGTTTATCTTTTTCATTTATTGTATTATTTTTAAAAGATCTTAAAGGGGCATCTGCATCTAGATTTTTAACTAAAGCCAAAGAAAAGTTAGAGCCAGATTGAATATCGATCTTTGTATGCAACCATTTTGAAGTTTGCAAGTCATGGAATTCAACCGTATCTTCAACGCTAATAACATCAAAAACAAAAGTTCTTGAAAGCCATTCAATAATATTTAAAATTTCTTTTAGCTCATCATCTTCGTTAACAATTTTATCTTGTAAAACAGCATTTGAGGTGTAAGAGCAGATTGAATCATCAACAATTAGTGCTGTCGCTTTTAGTTGTTGTTGTTGTTGTTGTTTAACAAATTTAGTTTTCAGGAGCACCTCAACTAAATCCCAAAGTTTGGTTTCCAATACCCAATTTTCCACCGTTTGAAATTCTTTCTTCAAATCAGTGTAAGATTCCAACAAGTGTTGAGTAACCGTTGTTTTGAATTGAGAGACGACATCATCGATTGTTTGATCGCCAAAGTTAAGTCGGAACTGTTTCAACACTTCACAGAACTTCCCATCCACGTCATCCGTTGGATCTGGAGAACTAACCAGTTGTAATTCTGAAAATTCCATAATAGTTATTTATTGTATCTGAAATGAGGACGGACGTACAACTAACTAAGGGAGACAGAAGTTCAAACTTCAAACTTCGCAAATTTGTTTTCGTTTTCGTTTTGCGCCAGACTCAAAGTTCGCTCGATTAGATTTCAATTCCGAAAAGAACAACAAACCAAGTGGCCACTGATCCTTTCTCTCAACGAGCATAGTCCCACGACAACTAACAACAACAAATATAACAATGGTTGAAGTTTCTCTAACCGTTGGTAAGTTAGATGCGTCATTGGCGTTGTTGCTAACTAAAGACCATCATTTGATCGAATTCCCAACCATTCTATTACCTGATGGTATCAGTACAGGCTCAATAGTTAAAATTTCTTGTGATAGAGATTTAAATCAAGAAGAGTTAGAAGACTCAAAGTTTGAAAGATTACAAGAAGAAATATTTGAAACGTTTGGTAAAAATGAGCCAAAATCTCCAATCTTGAAACTTTTAAATGTTACTCAAACGTCTTGTGTTTTAGAATGGGACCCATTAGATTTAGGCACTGCTAATTTAAGGTCATTAACCTTATTCAAAAAAGGTGAAAAATTGGGTCAGATCAAAAATCCATCTTCTAAGAAAAATATTAAATTGAGTGGTTTACCTGTTGATACTGATTATGATTTTTATTTGAAAATGGATACATCCGCTGGTATTTATCAATCCAATACGATTAAATTCAAAACTCACAAAATGACAGACTTATCAGGTATTACAATTTGTCTTGGTGACATCGATTATTCCAAAGAAAAGTTTATTTTGGAAGATATCGAAGATGCCGTTAAGAGCATCGGGCCTAAAGATATAACTAAGACTGTTCAAATAGACACCACTCAATTTATTTGCACAAAGAAGACTGGTGTTGAATATGAGAAAGCCAAGAATTTAAATATCCCAATTATTAGACCTGAATGGATCAAAGCATGTGAGTTAGAAAGAAGAATAGTTGGAGTTAATAAATTTTATCTAGATGCAGAACCTCAGATTTGGAAACAAAAAGATTTTTGGAAAGCTGATGGTCGTATAAAGAAGCAAGAGTCTGCTCCAGTAGTTGAACCCCCTGCTCCCTCAACAGAAACACTTGGTGAAACACCAGCACCTGTTAATAAGAACCCTGTATTTACCGAAGAGCCGGTTCCAAGTCAAGTTCCAACAGAAGTATCTGTTAAAACTGAAACTGAAACTGAAACTGAAACTGAAATTGGCAATAAAGTTCAAATTCCTGAAATAAATGTTACCACAGCATCACCGGTTGTTGATCAAAGACAGGATTTTCCTGAACCTGTTTCAAGAAGGGTCGAAGCAACTGAAGCAACTGAAGCAAATGAAGCAACTGAAGCAACTGAAGCAAATGAAGCAAATGGAGCAAATGGAGCAACTGAAAAGCCTTCTCAAGATAGTTCTATAACAGAGGCAGAATCTCCAATTTCTGACAGAAAAGTTGACGATAAGCCTATTGAAGATGTGGATCCTGCTACAGCAACAACAACACAAGAAATTTCAGAAGAAATCAAAAATACAGAATCCACACCTGAAGAATCTCAAACAATAGAACAAGATATGGAACCAGATCAGACTAAATCTGTTGAACCTCCAATGGATGAAGTTGATTTAAGTACACCAGTTGACGAAGAATTTGCAGAAGCTAATAAAGAAGCTGGAGAAGAACACAATGCTACTATTAAAGATCTTGAAACTCAGAATACGCTAGAATCATCTGAAGATGGTTCTCCTGAAGCGGAAACAGAGTCAAGTGAGACAGCTACAAGTACAGCCAGGTCAAATAACTCAAAGATAAATAATAAAAAGAATAAAAAGAAGGGTAAGAAGAAAGGCAAGAAATGATTTTGGCGCTATAGGTTTCCCTACTATTCTAGATTACTAGTTATTGTTTTTCTTTTTATACTTCCCATGTGTTTTAAATTTTACAAGATATCGTTGTTCTAACTGTTCTGTCTTGTGTTTTTTGTTTAATCGATTACGCAAAAAAATAATACAAAAGAACGTAGTTTGCATATAAATTGTAGAAATGAAAGAAACAAATAAATTTTAAATATAAAGATATTCACTCACCAAATAGTCTTCTAACTCTTCTCAGCACTGAATCTTTCTCTGGATCATAAGGATGGTCCTTCGAAGGAATTTCTAAAATGGCTGGAAATGGATTAGTGAACGTATCAATCAGGATTCTAATTTTATCAGCAACATGCTGATTAATAAGTAAAATTCCAATATCATCTCTTGTTTCAGTAAATAAAGTGAATGCCTTTTCTAGCTCATCTTGGCCAGTAGAATCATTAACAACAACAAAGTTCTTTTCTTTGTTTGGCTCACTTGATATCTGACCAATACCTGCTAGAAGCATCCCCGTAATTGTGTCTTCATCGCCCATCACAGCAAACAAAGTTCTATTCTTGTTACCTTCGGCAGACATTCTTAATCTTCTATTGATTGGTCGTTGGTTGTCTTTTGTAAATAAGAAGTAGCCAATGTTGTCACAACGTCCTGAGACCAGCTACTGAACTATCAGATGGCTGGCTGCAAAGCGAACTTGTTGCCTCGCTATCGGCACGCGCAATCTAATGACAGATAGAACTCTGGCGTTAAGAGACTTTTCCGGTGTGCTAGTAGACGTTCTTGCATGGTTGGTATATGTTCCTGCAACTATAGAGCCTTCCCAAAAATGCTAAAACAACAATCACAGCTGGTAAAGGCAGGCATACGTTACTTGTCAGTATCTGCACCTGCGTTATCTGGCCATTCCAAATGGGACAACATCAAACATAAAAAAGAAAAAAATGATAAAGCTAGAGCATCACAGTCACATAAAATGGCTTCCAAAATAACAGTTTTGACGAAGCAAGGAGGTTCCGATTTATCGACAAATTTACAATTGGCTTATGCAATTGATAAGGCAAAAGAATTATCAATCCCAAAGAAAATTATTGAAGTTGCAATAAAAAGAGGTTCAGGTGAATTGAAAAATGAAGCTAAGATGGAAAATGTTGTTTACGAAGGTTTAGCTCCAGGTGGAGTTGCTGTCATTATTGAAGCCATCACTGATAATAAAAATAGAACCATAGGAATGCTTAGACCTTGTTTCAATAAATTCCAGCTAAACATGACTCCAACTTTATATATGTTCGAAAAAAAAGGTATGATTTTAGTTGATTTAAAAGATCGTAAATTCGATGATGAATTCGAAGAGTTGCTAGAATTAGGTTGCGAAGATATTACTGAAGTGGAAGGAGTAAATGAAGATGGTGGTAATTTTATTGAAATCATCACAGACCCTGTTGACTTTGGTAGAGTTGTTAATGGGATCAAAGATAAATATGAAATCAAAGAAATGCAAATTGGATATAATCCATCGCAAGATATGATGGTTGAGATTACAAACCAAGATACCAGAGAGTCATATGAGAAATTTATTGGATCATTAGAAGATGTTGATGATGTCACTCAGGTTTATACAAACCTAAAAGAGCAGTAAATATCTCACTTATTTATAACTACATCTATTATTTCCGTGCATAAAACCAAAACTTGTAAATACAAATATTATATTTTTTTATTAACGAATAAAGTAAATGCTTATATTGAGTAACGTAAAGAAGAGAGACATATATACGAAGTGAATGGTTTTGATCCTGCTAAATGTAGTAATAATAATAATAATAATTTGAATATATTCTTTATAAATAAATTGAATGAAGATGGACAGATATGTTATATAAAAAAAATAGTCGACTGGACTTATTCATCATTCTTAGCAATAGCTTCAATTAACTTTTCTTCATGAACTGGTGACTTTCTACCCAATTTCAAAGTCTGGTCAGTTTTTAATTTCTTAGTACTGAAGTAAACTGCGGAACAACAAGCAACACCACAGGCAGCAAATAATGGATATAATTCGACTGGAATTGCTTTGATAAAGGAACCAGTCTTGGTGGATAAATCAGATTGTTGTTAGTATTGATTGAAATGAGCAAATAACATTAAAGTTCCAAAAAGCTATACATACAGAAGAAGATAGTCTAGCGTTAGTTGGTCTCATTTTGTGTAGTTTTTGGAAAGACTTTGTTTGTTGTTGCGTTGCGTTATATTCAAGTGGTAGGCTGACCGAAGCACTTAAATGTTGTGCCATTTTTCTCTAATCGCAATGAAGTTCAATTTTTGAGACAGACTGATTGTGATTGGCCACGGCTGCTCACGGTTAAGCGGCCCTGGTTGCTGGGTCGTCTGCGTCCATAGTCGCAGGCTACATGTCGACAATAGCGATCTAATATTTGTCCACCTCTTCCTAGAACACCCCCGCACCAGCAAAATTGTGGAATCGAAAATTAAAACCAAAAAAACAGAACCGAAACAGAACAACGAATGACTGAGTTAATATGTTAATCCTTGTTTACTCTTCACTACAGAAACACATACACAGGTTCAAATACTCCTTTGATTCACTTCTTGTCGGGGTTCTTCTTTTTCAGAGTACACCCAAATTATATTGAACCTCCTTTGTTCTGACCATGGCTTCTTCAAGAGCTCCAAATAACGGGCCTCCTTCCCGTTTCACTAATAACAATAATAATAGTAACCATCGTTATTCAAACGTAAGACGTTTCCCTCCATCTGATATGTCCATGAATTACAACTCCAATAATACTAATAATGGGAGCAACGCTTCCTCTGATAACATGTTAAATACTCACGAATTCGAAATCGGTATAAAACATATGAATGATAGATTGTTATATGGTTTGGTCAATTCAATTGGCTCTTTAACCCATGTTACTTTAGAAACTGGCACTATCATTTCTGGTTTGTTGTTCACAACTTCAGATATCAGCGGTATTGGCTTTTCTGTTATTCTAAAATACCCTGAAGTTATTAAGGGAGATTTCAATCAACCTTTAAATGAAAATCTAATCATTTATGATAAAGATATCATGATGTTAGAATTTAGTGAAATTGATTTGTCTGATTCAGCTAATAGAGCAAACTCGAATCATTCATCAAATAATTCCAATTCTAATTCCAATTCTTCAAAGTTTAAAACTGATACAGACATTTCATCTTCCAAGAATTTTAGAGAGCGTGAATTGCAAAGATGGGTTGCAGATGATGACGATTCTAATATGGGTGGCTTAGAAGATGATACAACTTTCAAAAAAAGCAATAACGATAATTGGGATCAATTTGAAGTTAATGAAAGAAAATTTGGTATTAAATCAACCTTTGATGAATCACTGTATACTACTTCCATCAAGAAAGATTCTCCAGATTTCGAAAAAAGGGTTAAAGAAGCTGATAGAATTGCTAAAGAAATTGAGGGTGCTGATTACAATGGCAACATTCATGTTGCTGAAGAAAGGGGTCTGACTGTTGATGATTCTGGTTTTGATGAGGAAGATAAGTATTCCGGTGTTATAAGAGAAAAGACAAATGAAGGTAATGCAAAGTTAATGGTTATGCTGAAAGGCAATACTAATACTGAAAAGGCTGAGTTAAAGCCAGTCACTCCTGGCACTTATGTTCCTCCAAGACAAAGAGCTGCTAATTTTCATGGTGATCCTGCTGTTTTATCTTCTTCTGCCGTTTCCACCAAAAAACAGCAGCCTTCAACCATTCCTCCAAAACCAACTGCAACTGTAACCACTCCAACTACTGTCCCTAAAAAGCCAGATACTTCGCCAACTGTTAATGCCTCAATTCCACCAAAACCTCCTGTTTCATCTTCTAACACTTTTGAGAATCAACAACGTAAAAACATGCATCATGAAATTGAATCTTTGAAGGAGTTTTCCCATACTTTTAAAGTTCCTTCCAAGATGAAGATGTCTGAGGACGTTTTGCATATCCTGGGTAAAGATAGAGAAGAATCCAAGAATTCAGCACCAGAGGCCACAAGATCAACTGCTCTGGTGACTGTGATTTCTCCTACCTCAACCCCAACTTCAGCCCCAACTTTAGTTAAGCCAAAGTCCCCTGTTATTTCAAACAAGCCGTCTCCAATTGTTCCAAAGAAGATGTTAGATCCTAAAAATTCAACGGTTTTCAAGATGAATCCAAATGCAGCTTCTTTCCAGCCAAGTTTTTCAAATAGAAATTCTCCGTTACCCCCTACAAGCGCTAATGTACAATCAGCATCCTCTTCTGTTGCGTCACCTTCATCAGTTACGCAAACTGCAACCTCAACTTCAGCCACTTCATCTACAACCCCTCAACGCCATAAGAAGACGCCTTTATCCTTTTTTGGATCTGCCAGAGTTCCTAAAGTCCCTTCTGAAAAGACTCCAGACGAGGCTAAAAAACAATCTGTTTCTTCTAATTTCAATATCTTGATATCCGCTAGGATGGAATACTCCTCCAAGAATAATATTGTTGAAGAAGAAATTATTTCAGTCAACTTGGAAAAGCCTTTCGCATCTCAACCAACGTGGCAATCTTCAAGTGATGAATCTTACAAAAAGGAATTTCCAGCACACCAAGAATATGTTCAACCTGCTCCGCAGAGAAAAATATATGTGCCACCTACTCAACCTTTCATGATGCCTCCAGTTCAGCCGATTGGTATGATTCCCGGTACCCCAATGATGGATCCAGCTCATCATCATTCACAAATGCATTCACAACAACAGCATGCAATGGCATTTGCACAGGCTCAAGCCCAAGCTCAAGTTGCACAGGCTCAAGCCCAAGCCCAGGCTCAAGCCCAAGCCCAAGCTCAGGCACAGGCTCAAGCGCAAGCACAGGCACAAGCCCAGGCTCAAGTTCAAGCAATGCAGGTTGGTATGGCTGGTGGCCCCCCTCCAATGTTTGCTATGCCACCATATCAACAGGCTGGTCCATTTGTTATGTATGCTCCTCCTCCACCACCTCCTGGAGCTTCAGCTGGTTCACCAAACCCAATGGGTATGGGTCCACCTCAGCTCTATTACCCTGGCCCACCCCAACAGCAACAACAGCAACCAAGACAGCATAGACCATCAAGAGGAAGCTACAGTAACGGTCAGATGAGGTCTGGTGTTCCTGGTAAATACTAGTAATTAGGAATAAAGAATTAATTAATACTTTTCTATTGATTTTAATTTCTCGGACTAATCCGGCCAATTCTCGAACTCGGACTAACTTTTTATTTCTTAATTTTTTTTTTCTCTTGACATCTTTTTGTGTAATGATCTTGTAATGTATTCTGTTAGTTTACTTCTGTAAAGCAATAAGCAATAACAACTCTTTCTCTTTCTGAATATGACGGAAATGGATAACACAAAGGTATATAGGGTGATTGGAGGAATTTTCATTTCATCCATAAAGCCATTACTTACCACGCCGCCTACAAACTTAAAGGAAACTTCTGGAATAACACATATATTGTCAATTCAAAGAGAGCCAATACCAAATTATTACTTGGAAAACTATATCACTCATCAGATACCCATACATGATACTACCGAAGAAGTGATATTTCCTTACTTAAGAGAGTCAAACGAATTTATATACAATTGTTTATTTGGAAAATCATTTACTGATGATGAATTATTAATCGATAGAACAAGTATAAAGAAGTTAAAACATAAAAAAAGAATTTTAATTCACTGTAATGCAGGGCAGTCAAGATCTTCCACTTTCATAATATCCTTCTTAATGAAATTCTATCAAATGGATTATCAAGTTGCCAAATATGCTATTTCTAGAACGAAAGCTGATGTTCAGCCAAATAAATCTTTTGAGATTCAATTGAAATTATATAAAAATTTAAAATGTGAAGATGATATGAATGTATTAATAAAAATTGGTATTTTTAAGGAATTTATGATGTCAATGAGGTTTGATCCTGAAAACATTCAAGATGTTGATATAACAAACTTTGTTAATGATCATACCATTTATCAAGATATAAATACGAATGAAGCAAATGAACATTCTGGTCCCACTGAAAATATTTATGAATTAAGATGTAAGAGGTGTCGTCAAACATTAGCCAACTCCACCTTATTTGTTCCGCATGTTCCACCAGAAGATGGTGTGGAAGAGGGTAAATTTAATAAGGAGTTATACTTTACAAAGAATGCATTCAAATCAAGAAGAGTAATTTCAAGAGAAAAAGCTTCAAATACATGTACACATTACTTCTTAGAACCATTAAATTGGATGAAGCCGGAATTAACTAGGGGTGAACTAGAAGGTAAATTCAGTTGTCCTAAATGTGATGCTAAAGTTGGTGCTTACTCCTGGAAAGGTTCAAGGTGCTCTTGTGGTAAATGGATGATACCTGCTATTCACGTACAAGCAGTTAAGGTTGATAAAATGTTAATCAAAAAAATTATTTAGTATTTTTTATTCTACCATACTATACACGATTTATATCTAAAGCAAAGAATTCAATAACTATCAACAAAGTAAAGATACTAAATAGTCATATCATAGTCTCCGCCACTAACATCATGATGATGTGAAGAATCATCTATTGAAAGACATGGGCGTGCTTCTCTAATCGTTTCCAATCTGCCTGTGTTTGGTGAAGTATCTGCTGTAATCTGTGGGTAATTGGCAGAATTGCTACTTAAGTTAGATCTTGTTGTTCCTGTAGCAATAGTAACGCCTGTGCCTATTTGTTGAGCAATTTCTTCATCGCTATTCAAATCATCTTCGTCCCCATCTTCGCCAATTTGATCCAGAATAGCACCGGGCCATGGAAATCGTTTGGCTGCAGTCATGTTTATGGTGTGATCTTCCTGATATTCTTCTGAGGCCATAAATCCATCGTCCATTTCGCCGTCATTATTATCTGTAGGAAGTATGTTTCCATTGAATCCACCCCGATAATGTGAAGTTCCGGTAGCTTCATTTGTATCTTCGTCCTCGTTGTCATCATAAAGGGATTCATAATTAACACCAAATTCATCTCCGTCTGGTAATTCAGCATCTAAATCAACTTCGCCTACAGATTGTTGTTCTCGAGTGGTAGTGGTAGTAGTACTAGTACTAGCCGCAGTTTGAGCAGGACCGTTGGTTACAGAGACAGTGCCATCCTCCACAGCTAATAGCTCTCTTTCGCCTTCAAACACTTCATCGACAGCCTCATCTAATACTTCATTGTCTTCTTCATCTGCAATTAATCCATCCTCGCCCATCAGCTCTTCTTGATCACCAATCTCCTGCTCTTCTATAATCTGAATCATTGTTTTATCGACTCCAATTGGTTTAATATAATTCATTCCTAAGTTTCCTTGGTTTCTAATGTATTGCCTCTCACTAGTTACTTTTAAATTGATGCGATCTAAGATTGATGTTGGAACATTAAGATTGCCCGTATATAATATTTCACCAATTGGAGAATGATTCTTCAACACTGAAGCATATGGCAAAGGGTTTGAAGTTGCAGGTGTGTAATTTGATAATGGTAGTATATGATTCAGGGCTGGATGTGGTAATTCATATTCTGATGAAGTTGTATTGTTATTCTTTCTTTGTTGTTGTGTTAGCATTTGATCAAGTCTCTTTGGTCTTGAAGACTGTGTCTTCCAAGGTAGATGACCATCCACATGTGTCAGCTCTGGCATAAACATGATGAGGTGGTTTGGTCCTGTTGGTCGTCGTTTGAAAAGAAGAACAGTAATGCTATATATAGTCCGGATCTAAGGCAAATAGTTTTGTTTTGATTCAAGACCCACAAGAGTGCACAGCCTCAAAATCAGAGCTCCCTTCCTTCTATTTTGGAGATACATTCAAGAATACCTTTCAACTAGTCCGTAAGCTAGTGTAATACCTGGTTAAAAGCTCCAAAATATACTTTCCCTCAAGAAATTAATATTTAATATTATTATGTAGTTTCTTGTTCTTTCTGTTGGACTAATTCCAGTTCAAGAAGTATTCGAACTTTAATAGCACTTGTAAAATTGTACATTTCCTCACATCATGATTCAAGAACAATATCTGGAACTTGAAAGCGACATTAGTCTCGTATCAGTAATAAGTGGACTTAATCTCATATCTCAAATTTGAAGAAACTTATGCGAATATTCTTTAGCTTTGTTTGAATAACTAGTACAGATTTGATAGATAAAAATAAATCATTGACTTTGCATTAAGATGTAAGTCTTCCCCCAAAGCAATGAGTATAGCCATATGATCGTAAGTTATGCACTCTAGCAGCTGTATTATGCATCAGTTTTACCTACATTGGAAGTTTTATTGGATTCAGATAGATTGATGATACTATTTGAAGGGGGGGGGGGGAGTAGGATAAGGTCAACAAATAGTCATAATGTGTAGTTGAGAACTAATTGTAAGGCGATAAGTAACTAGTAAGTCCAGAAGGGTTTGTCATCTGTTGAACCAATAAAAACTTAAGAGTTTATTATCGGGTGTTAGTGTGGCAAATATGTATTTTGTCATATCTGTTCTTTTCTAAAAATTATTCTGCGTTTCTTGTTATAAAAGGCTCTCAATAAAGCCATACACATATATGTATATAAGATATATGTACAAAACAATAAAACAAGAATTTTAATTTAGAGGTACAAACCGCTTATTTGTTTTTCAAGTCAAAAAATCAATAGTTTGAAAACTTTTCCAACCTTAATTGAATCATATATTCTTGCTGACTTCACTTTCTTAACAATCAAAATAGTTTCTAGCCTATCAGGAATATTAAAAATTGAGAGGATTTTTTAATTCAGTTTTTCAGTTTCCGCAGATTGTGCAGATTACTGGCGATACAGTCGGCGTACTTGGAATAGAGTACTATAATTTTCTAAGAAATGGCTTAAGTTATAATTATGATCTACTAGTAAGTCTCCTTTCTCCTTGAAATCTTAGTACGAAAGGAGGCTAAGGGAAAATGTAATGAGTAGCTTCAGAAAATTGAGTGAAAACCGTTCGACCTATCATAGATCTCTATATCCAGATAATCAACGAAGATTATGATTTGTTTGAATATGAGTTCCATCAACTTAAAGCAAAGAAATCAAGTCCAGCTAATTCTTAAAGTGTCTGACAATAAAGATCAGACTTATCCTTCAATTGTATAAAATATTATATAGTTAGAAGATGCTCGGCTTTAAAGAGTATAATCGGCTCAGCAGGTATCCCAGTTACCTTTCACCAGGTTTACAACCTTCAGTAAAAACGAAACGAGAAAACAAATTATTTAGATTAAACATTCAGAAAAGAGAATTGATTGGTATATATTTACAAGTCGTAAACAAAATATTGTATATGTATAATGCCCCTTTAACCAAGCTGTAAAACAATAATAATCAGTTAAAGGAAACAAATAAATAAGAGTTGAAATGAGCAAATAGCCTAGACATTCAATTTCCGGAAATTAGAAGTATCATTATCATCACCAAAGAAATGATAATATAAACCATCCCATTGACCAGTTTTATGTAACATAGCTAGAACCAGAACCACAGGTAATTGCCAAATTGAACACCAAAATAGTTTTTTAGCATAAACATTAGCACTTGTAATCTCAGAAGTGGTTGGGCCACCATTTGCTAAACCCTTTTTAGAATAATTATGCTTTTGTTGTAACCAAAATCTAAAAGACATATATGCCATCCAACCATTCAAGATAGACGAATCAAACGCAAAATAATTGTCACACACACCCCAATAACTTAGTCCAATACAAATTGGAAACATCAGTAATGAATATCTCAAGGCAACTCTAGCATTAAGTTTTGGATTCACGAATGCTGTCATAACATAGCCTGCGCGTTGATATTCAGATTTAATATTATGACTTAAGGAATTAAAATGAGGAAATTGCCAAGCATACAATAAAGCAGCTAAACACCAAGCACCGGGATCAGATAATGAAGAACAAGCTGCCCAACCCATCAATGGTGGAATTGCACCAACAATAGCACCAACCCAGGTATTCAAAATGGATTTTCTCTTTAGAGAGGTGTAAATCCATGAATATAGAACAATATTAGTAGCACCCAAAACAGCAACGGTCGGATTGACACCATAGTAAAGAATAGCACAACCTAATGAACCAGTAGCAAGTGCAAACGCATAAGCTTCGTTTGGAGTAACTAAGCCTCTAACAATAGGTCTTGCAGAAGTTCTAACCATTTTTGAATCTAGATGAGGTTCTCTACCCATGTTAATCGCATTTGCAGAACCAGAGGTTAGTAGGATACCAACTGTTAAATTCAAAAAAGTTTGAATATTTAGTGCATTCGGAGCTAATGCATAAGAACAAATCGAAGATAACATTATAAGAAAAGTTAGATGAGGTTTAGTTAGTGCCATGTATGGATCATAAATTTGTTTGAACTTTATTTTTTCACCTCGTAATAATCTTTGAATAACAGATAGATCAGTTTTATTAATTGCTTGTTTAGCCTTAACTTCAAAGGGAATATGACTTGTTGTTTTCGACGATGCTTTTGGAGAGGGTGGATGGCATGCAAGTGTTTTAGCAGCAACTTGTTCTATCACGGAAGGCTCTTCGGGACATGTAGTAGTGGTGGTGGAAGAACTTATAAGTCTTGAATTGCTAGGAAGTATTCTATAGTTTGGTGTAAACTGCAACAGATTATCTGAAGTCGTCTTTGAAGTGAAATCAGTTGAAGATTTATTCAAATAAAGATTTGAATAATAATACAAATATCTTTTTGAATTTTGTAACTGTTGTATGGATGCTTTGATATTTGTTGTAAAAAAAAACGGTGATGACACCGTATTTATGGATACCTTCCACATAGTATCACTGAATGTAAAACGTATATGTTACGATGACTTTTGGTAGAATATAGTATTTTAGAATAACCAGTCTGCTCAGTTAACAGGTAGATTCTGTGTAAAGATAATCAGTGAGATCACAAACCCCGGGCCGGGTAATGCATCAATCGACGCGCAGATGCCTACGTCCTCGCAGACCAATTCTGAACAACTCATAAGATTAAATTAATTATCAAATACATCTAACTACTTTTAATTGAACAATCTATACAGAAAAGAATAAAATATATCTATTTCTTACTATCGGTCGTAACATCTGCAGAATCAGTTTCATCTTTCTTGCTACTGTCAACACCTTCATTCAGTTTCTTATTTTCAATTTTATTTTCTATTAAATCATGGAAAGCAATGATTGATCTGACCAAACTTGAAACATACAAGATCATCATCTCATCATTGGTCTTAACATTAAAAGCACCCGACAATTGTCTTAACTCTGATTTTTCAGTTTCAGATTGTAACGATTCAAACGAAGAAGAATCCAAAGCATTTGTAATATTTGGTAATAGATTAAAAATATCTTGTAGTTTACCTAAGATTAGGTTATTAATTGGCAATTGACCATTGATTATTTTATTTAAGTAGTTGACAATATTTGTTAGTCTTTCACTTAAAGATGTTAATGACTTAAAATTGTTTGTCAATTTAACAGCTAGATTGCCTGAAGCTTGATCTCTGATATCCCTTAATAGGTGTTCAACTCCAATTTCTTCAGCTTCTTCGGCTTGTATAATTGAAGGTAGGTGAACAAAAGTTCTTTCACTTGAGGAACCATCTTCTTTAATTTCATCAATTGCCAAATAACAATCCGTTGGTATATCAATTTTATCAGTGGAGTTAATATCAACTATTAACAATAAAGGGTTTGGGGTGAATGCTTTAAATATCTCATTAATCTTTAAGTCCGAGTGTTTTAATTTGGGACCACTATGATACCAACCAATCAACTTTTCTTTAGCATTAATCTTCTTGAACATTTCCATCATTGATTCAATATAATTATGATCCAAAAACCAAATACTTGGATTCTTTTCATCTTCTTCAAAAGGGATGGCAAATGAGTTGGTAACTTTGATTAGGTTTTTATTTGTGTTATCACCTAAGATTGCACCCAAGACTCTTTTATTAGAAGATGGGTTGAAAGAGGTGGCACCAGTCTTCAACACTCTTTCATAGTGGTCGACAGCTGATAGAAGAACAAGTGGAGCCACAGAAACAGTAGCGTTTGAGTATTTGCTTGATAAGGACATATCAATGAGGCAAGACGACGTGTAGTGAGTGGTCAATTGAAGCAAGAGCTATTCAATGTTTGTGTTTGCCACTTGAATTATTGAGTAAAGTGTGTTGATAAAGGAGACGCGTCGATCCTTAAAGATTACGTAAGCTATTAAGCGCCGATTGACTATTGTCACCCGTGCACCATATTATGAAAAATGTTGAGTCTGTTTGTTTTCTCCATGTGTTTATAAACACCTTGAATTAGCAATGTGAGTTGTTTGATCTTGTGACCGCTTCGACTGCACTGACAAGCAGCTATTACAAGGCCATTCTTTCTCTTTTCCATACAATGTCTTACAAGCCTTTCTCTGCTTTTGTTTTGCCCTCTCTGTTCACTCGTCCTGCTGCAACAACTGCAACTACCATGATCAAAGCTACTGGTAGTTCTGCCTATTCGACTTCCTTATCAAAACCCTTGACTAGGGCTTCCATCAATCGTCAAAAGGTTCAGAAAGTGATTCAGCAGAAGCAACAACGCCAACAACAAAAAAGATACATTTTCACTTCTTACTACTACAAATTTCCTAAAATCCCAAGACCTAAAAGAAACCATTTGTACTACAATGTTACTGGTATATCAATAGTTGGTACTATTAGAAAACGTTTTGCAACGGGTCCTTTAGCTCCAATCAGAAAATATAAGAACGGTAATTTCACTGCAAATTCAAAAAAATTGTTTGGTAGAAGAAGATACTCAACTACTTCTCAAACTTCAGGTTCAACGACTAATGGTGAGCAACGTATCTCAAAAAGAAAAAGATTGCGTAATTGGTTTACTTTGACTTCTATTTCTATTATCTTTTTTGGAGTTTATTCCAGATATCAATCCGGTCAAATTGAAGAAGTTGATGAAGAAGAAGAAGAAGTTGTCAGACCAACTTCTTTAGGTCTGTATATGTATCAACGTTTACCATTAAATACCATATCAAGATTGTGGGGTCAAGTTAATAGTATTGACTTACCAATTTGGTTACGTGGTCCAAGTTATAGACTCTATTCAAAATTATTTGGTGTTAATTTAAATGAGATGGAAGACCCTGATTTAACTCACTATAAAAATCTAGGAGAGTTCTTTTATAGATCAATCAAGTTAGATACAAGGCCTTTAGATCAAACTGCTCTGTTAAATTCTCCCTGTGATGGTAGAGTTTTAAAATTTGGTGTTGTTGAAAATGGTCAAATCGAGCAAGTTAAAGGAATGACATATAAAGTCGACGCCTTGTTAGGTAAAATCGACTCTAAGAAATTAGCTGCTCCAGTATATCAAATTGAGTTTGATGATTCAGGTAAGGTTAATGAGGAAGAGTTCTTACAAAAAATGAATTCTCAAGGTCATACTTTAATTAAATATCAGGGTGAAGGCGATAAGACTTTGATTCATCCTTCTTTATCTCAAGTTATGAACTTACAACAATCTTTAAAGGTGCATCAGGATAGTCCTTCATCCTCTAATGGTAATGAATTATATTTCACTGTCATTTACTTAGCGCCTGGTGATTATCATAAATTCCATTCGCCTGTGAATTGGGTTACTACTTTACGGCGTCATTTCGTTGGTGAATTATACTCTGTTGCTCCATATTTTCAAAGAACGTTTAACAACCTTTTTGTGCTTAATGAAAGAGTTGCTCTATTGGGTTACTGGAAATATGGCTTTTTCAGTATGACTCCTGTAGGAGCAACTAATGTTGGTTCGATTAAAGTTAATTTTGATAAAGACTTAACTACCAATGAAGTTTATGAGCATGAGCTTTATTCGACAACAGATTTAACTACAGTTGCAACAACTTCAACAGAATCTTCTATTTTTTCAAATTCATCTAAGAGAACAAAGAAAAATACTTGTTATGAAGCAACTTATTCTCATGCTTCGCATGTGTTAGGAGGACAACCATTATTAAAAGGTGAAGAAGTTGGTGGGTTTAAACTTGGTTCAACTGTTGTTTTATGCTTTGAAGCTCCAGCTAATTTTAAATTCAATATAAATGAAGGCCAGTATGTTAAATTAGGCCAAGGTATTGGATATCTGGAAAATGAATCCAATTAGGCCTACCATACTATTCTATTGCATCTTGCATTTTTCTTTCAGTTCTATACTCTATACATACCACTTTTCTTACTGTTTTACGATTTTTTTTTGATGATCTTTTCTCTATTTTTTTGAATGATGTTGTAGATTAGTCGTTTGTTTTTTGCTTGTTTTTTGCATATACGGTAACCAAATAACTAATAATATCTTTGATAAAAACTATTATTAAAATTATTCCTCTAAAAAAGAATAAAACGATCATAAAAGCATTGCCTACCTTCAGAAAATAAATGAGCAATTTAAAATATCGTCAAATTGGTTCCACCATGTAATGCCATTCAATAATCCAATATCGTCGTTTAGAATAGTCCAAAATTTATTCAAAAAATCAAGTAGTAAAGTTACACTCATAAATTTCAAGCTTTGGAAAGACTTATAGATCAAATCTCTGACAAAAAGTTGATTTTCAAGAGTAATGCAGTGCGCTCCAATAATTAGCAAAGGTAATAACAAACAATGGTCTAAGACATTATCAGTGTCGTTGCATCTATCTTGATCATGCTTGGATATCCCACTTTCTATCTTCTTAATAAACCAGTTAACTGTATTTTGGATCTCAAAATCATTAATCCCCGTTTTCATGAAAACCCTATAATAGTAAATTAATCCAACATCCGCAAAGGCAGAAGCAAAAATAGTTCTGACAGTTCTTATATCATTACTTTTCCATTCTAACATTTGTTTTGTTTGAAGTAATAATTCATTTCCATCAATTAAATTCAAATACCCGGTTGCTTTAATGTAATAACCTAAATTTGACAGTAAGGACAACTTTTCCAGAACACAAAGAAGGTGGTCTTCTTTGGGAAGGCGACCAAACCAAGCATCAGTTTCGTTGAAGTTGTACCAAAATTCGGGTATCATTAAAGTTTGATTATTACCAGTGAGAAACGAATAGATTAAATCCATTGTATTAAACATTGATAATAGTCTGATAGTTAAATTTGAAACATTCTTTTCTTGTAGATTTATGAATTTAGAAGGCCAACTCAAGAGTAACTGGGTTAATATAGCTCTCAAGCCAAATAAATGACTTGGAGAAATGGCGGAATCTTCAGTATTAATCATTCCATCTATGGTGCCCAATAAAACACAACAATTAAATAAATCTTCCAGTTTTGAAGAATCTTTATCAATCTTCTCTAGTTCATTTGTTAGTAATTTAACTGATTTCGATTTCTTTTGTCTTAGTTCAATCTCTGTAATTCTGTAAGTTTGATCATTAAACATATGGAAAGCTGCAATCGTCTCACCAAAATTGTCTAGTAAAGGATTTAGACTTATTGTTGTTAGATTTAAGCCTCTAATTGTTTCGCCATAAGCATGAAATCTTGGCAAAATCATCATTTGAAAATATTTTAATAGTTCATTAGATGTAGGCTTATTTTCAATTTCCAAATCAAAAGAAAGAATTGCGCTGGTAGTAGTAGCAATTGTTCTTGTACTTGTTCTTGTTCTCGTTCTTGCTAGTTGCTGATCATACTTGACTAATGTATCACAACTTGAAGTTGCAACGGGAAATTGGGTGGTTTTATCACGATCAGTGTTGCCTTGTTTAACAATTGAAGCCTTCTTGTGAGGTTTTGAAACTGAATCTAGGCTTTTATTACTTAATTTTGGTTGACTTAATTCAGCACCTTTGAATAATAAGGACATTGGCTTTCTCCCTTGTTCACTGACTAAAAACTATGTTTTTTTGGAAGACCCGTTTAAAATCTTACCCCATTTTAAGTTCACTTTGTTGTAAGTACACAAATGGTGCTCTTTTGTACACCTTTCACAAGTCGGTTTATGTAAAGAGCATTTAACTCGTTTTTTCAAACATTGATTGCAGCTACCTTCAACTGTTCTAACCCTTTTGGGCCTTTTCTTAGATGGTTTCTCTATGTTAGGGTGATTGTTAATAGACTTTTGATGATGTTGGACAATTATAACCATATTTGTAATCTGTGGAATGATCCTTGGTTGGAGGATGAACAAAAACGGGTAAGGGAAGCTGGAGGCTATATTTGGTTAGGTTAGGCAATGGCTAAGGCTAGATGGGTGGGTGTATATGAAAGTGGCAAAAGTAGAAGCCGAAAAGTGAACGAAGAATAGCTCTATCGAAGAAGGAAGTAATCATTACGAAGATGACTATCGAACTCTTATCGCCTTGCCCATAAAATGCCCGATCGGGAAGGTTGCAGGACTTCAGGCTTCATGTTCTGAGCTCGTACATTTGGTTAGCTTGATTTATCTCTTTCAATATTAATTGTAACATTGCAACATAAAGAGTAAAATTGGCTTAGACAGGTTCGAAATGTTAAATATATAGACTGAAATGTTTCCACTTGCGAAATCCACAACATAGATCTTTAATCCCAATTTAATTGGTGAAACCAAGTTGATGTTCAAATAACTTAATCAGCTTAGTTGAATTACGGAGTTGTTGCTGTTTTAAGGGGTCCATTGATGTAACCTTAATCTGAACCAACCAAGTAAGGCTTGAATCGATTGAGTACAATTAAACTTAGCCTTCCTATATCACATATCACACACATACTTTTATTGAAGCCTGAAATCCATCCATTACTAAGTTTCTCCCTTTAGATGACAAGGAGTCCTCTGTAATTATTCCAAACTGAATCAGTTTTTTACCCGAAAGGGTCAAGACTGAGAATCCATTATATATTTCCTCTTACAGTTAGTCCGCTGGATTGGCCCGCAACCACCTAACAAAAAATAGAGCAAAGCGTTTAATTTTGCGTACAATTACTCAAAACAATACTCCGTTCTGTTTGAGGGCTGCTTTTACTGGGAGTTTGTAAGGAATAGCCATAATTTCTACATATTCTGATCTCCAACTACTATCAAAGACAAAGTGTCGGGTTGTTGCTACCCCGTTAGATGCTTTCATCTCTAAAATTAATAAGGGCCCCGTGTTGCTTCAGTAATACCATTAAATTTAACTTTTTCAGAACGTTAGAATAGCTTGAGCTGTAAAAGGTATGTCCTGATATGTCCTGCTGATGAATCAAGCAAATTAGGCTACTTAAAACTGTTCAGAATTACAAGCAAACCTTGATCCAACTTATAGAGAATAACTGGTTTGAAAATTTTTCAGAATTCTTTTGAAGTTTTCTAGTTCACAGTCGAAATGGTTGGAATCTCTTTGATCTGTTATCTAAAAACATTTATACATAGAATAAACTGCAAATGATATTTGTAGTTGTTAGTGCATTCTGATCAATTATGTTGTAACTAAGATTTCTTTTTTGCTTTTTTATTGTTATCCTACCAATCTTCAATTGGGTCAAGGATGTGGTGTTCCTTCCATACTCACAGGGGATTCAAGAACTTTAATGTAGACTGTTTCAAGAAAAGAGTAAGTTCAAATTTGAATTCATACTTATAATACTTTAATACTCTTAGCAGATCACTTTCTTTTTAAAAGTAATTTCATTATATGGATGATAACAAGAAACACTAATGTATTCATTGGTTATACTTATCCTTCATTTGAATTTTGTATGAGAGAGAAAAGCTACAGTTTATGAACAGGAAGATCATATTAAAAGAGCCAATATGTAATTGAGAATTGGTGGTATCTATTTTCCATACAGCCGCTCTTAACATGTTTTTGTTTTCATAGAGTCTATGTTTTTATCCAAGAGTTTGATATAGGATCTGAGGTTACTCAAAATATTTATTAAATTATTAGCTTCATTAAACTCAGATTTGTTTTGAGTCTTTTTCTAATTCATTATATACTTTAGCTTTTAGTAATATAATTTTTTCTTAACATAAAGAAATAAATTAAACAGATTTATAGAGGGGAGGGTGTATGTGTACAAACATCAAAAGAAAGTGAAACTATCTAAAATAAAAGATAAAATTATCTAAAAAGAAAGGGCTATTGAAACTTTTCTTGAACGCCAGTAAGCAATTCGTTCTTTAAATTTTCAATGAACTTAACACTGACATAGTTCAATTCATCATTCTTATCATTCATTTCATTGCCAGATCCACTTATACTTGTTGTCATCTCCCACGAATTTGAGCTCACCCCATCTTCGGACATCAAAGAACTTGGCCTTGTCTTTTTTGATCTACGTGTGGTATAATAATTAGTATAATTGAAAATCAAATGCAAATTCCATAATTGATCGATCGTTATGTGTTTCGTATCTTCAACCAACCTCTTCAACTCAGACTTGAATTCAAGCAATTTATAATCAACATTATCATTTACTTTTAAAGATTCTTCTAAAGGTGGTAATTCTTGAGAGGCAATCGGGGCTTTTCTGTATACATACAACGTCAAATGTTTCCTGAAATTTTCATTATGTAGTTGATTGCCAGCTAGTTCAATTGGATAATACTTATCTTCAACAGTTCTAATACTTTTAATTAGCGTTAAATCGGGTAATAGACAGGGTGAGCTCAATTCCCGGATTTCACCATTCTTCAATTCAACCAAACAATTTAATTTAACTGGATGTCTAGTATCAACGTCTCTAACCAACAAGCATCTGTTTTGAACACCCAAAGCCCAAAAATGCCTTAATGCTTGTAAATGAACTTCCACAGAGTCATTTCCTGATTTATAATTATTGGAACTAAAAACGGGATAGATTGAAGTGATTAAAGCAGCAACACTGAAGAGATCATCAGTTCTAAAAGCTTGTTGACCACCCCCCAAAAATAAAAAACCTAAAGACATACTAATAACCATATAGTTACCATAATGGAAATTATCACCAGTTATACCTTGTAAAAATCTTAAAATTCTCATTGAATCCAAATCGCCAGTACCAGCCATGACTAAAGACAAGGAAATAGCAATAATATCACGAATATTTTGAATACCTATTGAAGTCATCGTAGAGTCAAATGTTTTTGACTCAATATCTGAGAGTTTCATAAATTCTTCTAAGTAGTAGATTAGCAAAGACTTAGCTTGTAAATTTCCGGTTGAGGCGAACCTTATACCAATTGATAATAGCAATCCACCTAAAATATTATAAATTGACAAAAAATCACTATTTAAAGGATTTCTACTGGATATCATTGATTCCAATGATTTAGGTAACTGTTGATGAATCCAGTCTGCAGTAGGTTCAATTGAATCCCAGGTAATGATATTTTTAGCCAAAGCTCTTAACATCCAAAAATCGGGTCTAGCATATTCTAAAAGTTGTGATGTGTTTGGAATAGATAATTTGGAGGCAGCTTCAGAATCATTGGTTTTCATAAACATGAACATTAGAGCCATCAATGAACCAGCTACAGATTTATCGTATTCGGCGGGGCTCTGGACATCTCTTAACGAAACAGCCATAGAATAAAGTTGATCAAGGACATGAGTAGCATTTGTGTTTTTCAAGCTATTGCCTTTACCTAAATTAATATAGCCCAATGCAATACCAGCGGCCAATCGATATCCTTCATTAACAACTTCTCTCTCATTTAATGTTAAAGTGGAACCAATTTGTGATAAAACGACTTCGGTCATTTTTCTGTGTTGAGTACCTAGATACAATAAGCCAATACCAACTAGACCAGCTGTTTGAACAGGCAATTGAACATTTAAATTGGATGAACCTGGAGGTAATAAAGCAACAACATGTACTGATAAAACTTTAGTTAACTTAATATCCATCGTTCCTCTTAAACTAGCGGCCATGCCCAATAGCAAACCAACTGAAGTAAAATTATGTTTTGGGCCTAAGTAATTATAGATATGCCATTCCTCTAGTTTTTTCAAATGCCCATTCAAGCCTAATCCCAATAAGAAGCCAGCATGTTGAGGATTCAAACTTGGTGGCTTATTAAAGACAATCCAACTACCGTTGACTTCAGTGGAATCTCTAGAAATCATTAATCCTGAAGAGCAACCATTGTGAAAATAACCCCAGTCATATAAGTTCTGGTCTAAAGCATCTTTTTCTAGACTAACATTTATCATATCAGGTAAAATCAAAGAGTTGAAATTAATCTTCGGAATTGGAAATCTTTCACTCATTAAAGGTTTTCTACTTGAAATAAAAACAGCACCTCTGCCTAATGGCATGGTTAATGTTCTTAGAGCAACCTTGGCACCAAGAGCACGTTCTTGATCCAATTTTTCTTCTTCTGTTAAACCTGTAGTTATTCGTAAGGTAGCGGTTTGAACTTTTGAAGTTTGTAATATCTTTGATAACTCGTAAAACCTACGATCTTCACAAAATATCAATTTAGTAACATGAAATTTATCTGCCTCAGCATGTTCATCCCAAGCAGTCATGACTTCATTGGCATCAACATTCTTCAAAATTTGATCCATGCTTTTATGTTGAGCAGATACATGTTGATGCTGATCAATTCTTTTGTGTTTTGCAATCATAGGAACACCATTTAACGCATCCGATAGAAGTAGTAGATCCTTCCTCCCAATCAATTCTAATTCTTCCGAAGAACAATTCGATTGTGATCTGACTTCTTTTCTTCTAAACATAATAGCATTTTTCAATGGCAAGTAAATTCCTAATGGATAAGTGTCCAAATCTGAGTTTTTGATATTATAATCAACCATCATTCTTAATACATCAATTGATTCATATTCAGGAGAAACAATAACTTCAAATAATCTCAACACATAATACGTTCTTGGCGTTATCGCCAAATCAACAGACTCATCTTCTTCGGAAACTTGGGAGAAAGTAATATAAGGAACAATTTTACTGGTAAAAAGACTTGATAATGATTGAAATAAATTAGGAGGATCCGTTAACTGTTGAGCCATGAGAAACCTGGTTGTTTTATCTAAGCATTTAGAATCTTGCATATAATATTTAGCCCAACGTTCAGACCAGCCCATCCAACTAACCATTTGAGCTAATAACAGAGATAAGTCATTTTCGATCCCCGAGTTTAAAACGTTTAATCTAACATCTTCCCTTATTAAATGTAAAGCCAAAACCAATGTAGGGGTTAGTTCTTCTAAAGAGTAGTGGCCTAAGGCTGCACCATTGGAACTATCAGCAGCTTCATTTCTCTGTCTTGCAAATTGAGCATATTCGATTAATTCAGTTATTGAATTGAAATGTAACATAGAATTATCGAAATTAGCATTAGATGGAATAGTTAATGACAAAAAAGTGACTACGAAGGCTTTCCAATCATTGTTACCAGGAATTTTCAAAGTCAAGTTTGAACACCACTGCAACCAAAAGTATTCATAAATATAAAAGTTTGATAAATATTTTAATGAAGTCAGCATTATATTTACCAAATTGTTGGAAGGCTTTAAAGCTAAATTGATGGTATAATGTTTAGAGTTAGAAGAGAGAACTGAGAGTTCACAACCAAAAGAATCGTCCAGTGAAACTATTGGAGGGAAACTATGTGTTAAATCAATATTGGGAGAAATGATACCTAAAAATGGATTGACTAAAACAATATGATAATTATCCTGCAATAATAAAGCATAGCCATTATGTCCAGATGGATTATTCAAGGCAGTACAATCCAAACCCTGTAAAACATAACGTGTTTTCAAAGTAGGTAAACTGACAGGGCTGATAGAATTATTAAACACTAAAAATTCAATAACTTTAGATTTTAAATTGCAGATTATAACAGATTCTTGATCGTTATATGAGGTGTTAAACATTTTCAAATACTTAATATCATTTTTAAATTTAACTGAAGATAATTTGGTAAATATTACATCCTTTCTTAATTTCACAACATCTAATGATGGTGTATTAATGGAACTTGTATCTGGATTAAACTCACCACCTGAAACCATTCTATCATATGAAAGTGAAGTAGATGATGCTCTATAGGATTTGGATTCATTTGCCGAACTATCGTCCATTATTCTTGATATACTTGGCGTAGCTGTGTTAATGGTACCACTTCCAGATGTGGTTCTTTTGCTGGTCCTTCTTAAGTTTTGATATGATAATGGTTTCGTCTTTGAGAATTTGGATTTAGAAAGGAACCTTGTATGATATATGATTAATTTATGCTCTGACTGATTTAGTGTTGCAGCAATAGAATACTCAGACGATTTCGGAAAAAGTACCAATTCTTCCTTCGATGAGAATGATGTAGTTGAAGATGAGACAATTGAACCCAAGTCTCCTAATGGATCTTTCAAAGTTAAGAAATTACTTTCATTGGATAATAAACTGAAAGAGCCACTACTCGCCCCACTGACTGCAGATGAAGATGTTCCAAAATTGTAAGGAGAGGGAGACCCTGGAGTGATCGATTGTTGCTGTTGGGAAGATGACTGGAAAAACGACGTGCTACCTTCTAATTCTCTACTTATGACGATCCCATTCTCAAAAGGAAAAGCATTTCTAATTCTGAACGGAAAACTCACAAGCTGGGAACGGCCTTTGGGTTCATAAACATATATTTGATCTTTTAGAGCAACAATTAAATGCCTACTTGATTTCTTGTTGTTTGGAGAATCGTTAAACACGTTGGAGTTGTTATCATTTCTAAATTCTCCGTTGAATGTGGTAAAAAAACAATTAATTATGTTGGAATCATATGTCAATCTTCTTGAGAGAACACCACCTCTGATCCAGAGTAAGCTGTTGCCTTCCAATAGTAACTTTTCATCTTTTCCCGTGATGAATACTTGGTAATTATTAAGTTTGTGAGTAAATGGCGGTTCTATCAAGTCCCTGTGCAAATCAAAGGTGAGCAATCGACCAGAAACAGGATCTGTAGATGCCATTATCAGATTACCTTTGATGATTCGAGTGGGAAAGGGTTGTCAGATGAACTGCAATGTTGATCTCATCAGACGTGTTTTGATGGTATTTGTTGCCCTTTGGTAGAGAGGCGCAGAGTGTTTGAATTAGCCACATGCGCCACGCGCCTCGCACTTTTCAGCTAAGCTCGATCAACTAAACAGCACAACAACAACTGATATCCTATTGCTGCTACTGTTTCCTTTTCCTGAAACCGATCAAACTGCCCAGATTACTCACTAGAACATGTCTTTCCTAATAAAGTACGTCTCCAATTTGTTCACAAGTGAAAATCCGCCAACACAGGACCAACATACTAACAAAACTTTCACTAATCAATCATCAAGAGGTTTCACGAGGAATTCCAAGAAGAAACAGACCAACAACAATAAGTTAGGCAACAACTATAACGAACTATATCTGAATAATGACTCCACTGGTAATGTGGGTGGGTACAGACGTGATAATGGTTTGTATAATATGAACAATGGATCAAACATGTCTTTAAGACGAGCCCAATCTCCTTCTAAACAGTCAATTAGATCACAAAGATCACAAAAGTTTCATCAATCGCATAATAACAGCAACACTAATAGTAACAACAATTCATCACTGGCTCAACAAGATCCATCAAAACCTCCTTTATTCATGTGTGAACCATTTATTAAAACTGCCTTAGTTAAGGGTTCTTACAGAACAATTGTGCAGTTACCCAAATATGTTGATTATTATGAATGGTTAGCTTTAAATGTCTTTGAATTCTACACTCATCTTAATAAATTCTATGGTGTTATATCTGAATATGTTACCCCTGATAAATATCCAACTATGAATGCTGATCCAAAAACTGAATATGTCTGGGTTATGCCAAATGGTCGTACGGTTTCTTTACCTGCCAATCAGTATATTGAATATGCTTTAACATGGATAAGCAATAAGATTAACGATCAAACTGTCTTTCCAACTAAATCTGGAATGACTTTTCCTCCTTCCTTTTTAAAAGATGTCAAGGGTATATGCAGACAAATGTTTAGAATAATAGCTCATATTTACTTCAACCATTTTGAAAAAATTGTCCATCTATCTTTAGAAGCGCACTGGATTTCTTTCTTTTCTCATTTCATTTCTTTTATTAGAGAGTTTGACTTGGTGGAAAGGAAAGAATTAAGTCCTTTGGCACCGTTAATTGAAAATTTAGAAGGTCAAGGTAGAATTATCAAAGTAGAAAATCCAGAGAAACCTAAGCAACAATTACATTAGAGCTCAAACTTCCTGGGCTCTGCACGAAAAGCTGAAAAAAGAACATTTGAAGTAGCTTGATGCTAGATTCATATTATTTTATTTTTTATACGTATTTTAATACCATTTTTTTCAACTTCATATATGCAATAAATATTTTTTTTTCTTGAAAAACCTCCTAAAAAACTATATACAAGGATTTATAAACAGATGAAAACAAATCAAAACAAAAAAAAGAAATTAAAGTCGAAATGTACAGTGGAAGAAGCATTCATGTATAGGAAAAAAAGCACCCAAAAATTGACTGAAAATTACAACTAGTAGTAATCCAGCAAATAAAAACAAAACAAAAGAATTAAAAACGCAATAATAATAATGATAATAGAAAACAAAAACTCATGAGATAATCATACGGGAAAACAAAACAAGCAAAACATTAACATCTAACAATGACTTTTTTTCAGTTCAGGAAAAGAAATATTGAGAATCCTTAACAGTGGAAACATCAAAGTTACCTCTGGCTGGAACTTCTGGTAGTCTAAAAGGAACTAAAAGTTTATATGTACCTGTTTTATCATCTGTTCCAGTATGCTCATAACCAATGTCCTCCAAAACACTGATCGTGGTCGTCATAGCTTTTCCCAATTTGATTTCTTCCGGATCCATTGATTGTAGTAATCTTCTTCTTTCTCTTTCTAACATAACTTCATCCCTTAAAGTTGGAGCTCTACCAAGCTTTTTAGCAATATCTCTTTTAGCTTGTTTAACCGCAATACAAGGTTCAGAACCAGGAGCAACTTCAATTTGCATTAACAAATCATTATATCTCTGTTCAAACTCGGATCTTAATTTAGAAACTAAATTCTTATTGTGTAAAGTAATAAATTGATCTCTTAAAATTCCATTCATTGTATCAATATCACAAGCATGAGTCCAATACGAATCATGCACAGATGCAAAGGTTAAACCTTCATCATAACATTTATTCAAAGACATTAACATATGAGTAGCATCTAAAGAATGGACAAAATTTGGAGGGAATGCACTAGCCTGTTTTCTTGCATCAACTTTTCTGATCTCATAAGGATCTAAAATGAAAATATTTTGGAGATTAGTTGAAACTTGTCTAGTTTGATAAGATCTATATGGCTGAACAACAGTTAAGCCTAGTGGAGTTGTCCAAATAACAGATGACAAAAATTCATTTGAATCTTCACCATCCAAATCAATTCTAACGGATTTACTAATTCTTTTTGCTGCTAGAGCTAACCAATCCTGAATTAAATGAGCACCACTAAATAATTGTTTAATAGCAGCAAACGTTAAAGTGGTTAGATACAAAGCAACTTGAGCAATCATGACCTCATCAAAATCGATTTCTTTTAATCTTTTCGTGATCTGGGCTTTAGCACCAACAAATGTAACACCATAAACAGAAGTCATAACAGTTTGCTTGACTAATTTTCTAGTAATACAATCTTGAACGGCAATTGCATATTGATTACCAGCAGCGGCATCTTTATCCACATTAGCCTTAACAATTTTGGAAACATGGGTATAAATATCAGATGGTTTATCAGCTGGAATTAAGTTAACCTGATGAGCACCTTCTTCGTCACCACCAAGAGCAGCATAATGTTGTAAACCATTACAGGTACCATCTTGATGAACAGGTTGATGTGAAATAAATTCTGTTGGATCATCTAATTTCATTGCTTCAGATAATTCAATACAAGTTGCTAAGCATTGCCATGGTTTATCAGCTTCCAACCAAAATTTACCTTTACCTAAAGGATCGTTTGCTGATTCTATAATTTTATCCATATTTGATTCAGTATATTTAACTCTATCATCCAAAGAAATTTTATCCTTACCCATTAGGTTTGATAAATGAATTTTTAACCATCTTAAACCACCATCACCTAATCTCTTACCTTTCCAAAAAATTAATAAACTTCTTGCTAAATCATTACCTAAATGATTAAAATGAGGGGAGATTGGATAAGCTCTACCTCTAAAATCAACAGAATGAGGAAAATAAATTCTTTCGCCAACAAAAGCCCTTGCAATTTCCATTTTGTAGTTCATATCACATCTCATTGATCTATTCTTGGAGTAAAGATTACAGATGTTTGAACAATCTTTTCTATATTTATACTTTTCTTCGATAGAAGCATCTTTTGGAGGTCTAGGTGGTAAGACTAAATCACCATAGGCTTTTGGTATCTCCAAAAACTCTTCGCCTGTATTCCAAACAGCAATCATTGTTTCTAAAACTCGTTTATTGACAGTCCAGGATGTGTAACCTAAATTATTCAAACCTTGTAAAACTTGATCCATCTTACCATTGTTAGCGCAAGCTTTTGCATAAGCAATCTGCTCAGGTGCACCTTTAGTTCTTAAAACATCGGTTGATTTTAAGTAATAACCACCATTATTAAAACTAGTCCAAGGATTTGGCTTGCTAATCATTGGTAAAAATTGAGCATCAATTGAATGGTCCATTCTATCTTTACCTAATTTACCAGCAAATCTTTGATTAACTTTAATAACACCAATTCTACCGCCATTAAGAGTTTCATAAGTATGGTAAAAAGCAGGGGCTAAAGCTTTCTTGATATCACCAGTATTTGGATCCTTACCTTCAATATCTACTTTAGCAACTTGTAATAACATAGATAATAAAACAGAACCAATTTTACAACGTGAAACGGCATCCCATCTAACTTTAGCAGATTCAGAAATAATATTATTTGAATTCATGTTTTTTTGTTCAACAGCTTCGATCAATTTATATGCCTTGGAACCTCTTAAGAATTGTCTAAATTCAGCTGTTTTCTTAATTGCTTTGTAATGCTTATGAACGTCAATGTCGGCTTTTAAAATTCTTTCTGCTTTATACTCCATTTCGATATTCTTACCAATATTACTAACGAGGGAAGAAACAGAAGTACCTTTTTCTAAATCACTTGTCACAAGACTCTTTAAAACTTCCAAGATTGCAATGGTTGCAATCTTTTCTGGTTTTAATAATAATAAATATGGGCCATAGATTAATTTTTCTTTATATCTTTCATAATCAAATGAACTAATATCATGGGGTTTTTGAGGAGTGGCGTTAATACCTAGCTTTTCTCTGGCAACATCAAAATCTTCAATTTCTTTTTTAATCAAGGGAACTATTCTTGATAACCAATCATGTAAATAAGAGCCCACTGATGATGGAACAGCTTTATCTTTCAAATTTTCAAATTCATGATTCCACTTTCTTCTTGCAGCTTCAATAGTTGAAGCTTCTAAAACCTTTTCTCTTTCAGGTGAAATTCTGTCTAATATTTCATCAAATTCTGCTTGTTGTTCTAAAGTCAATTTTTTTCTCATTTCAAAGAAATTAATTGGCCTTGTTGGATTAGCCTTAACTTCAGCTAAATCTACAGGTAAGCCAGATTCTTCAATTGATTCAATTAATATCTTTTGAAATCTACCACCATCAAAACTAGCAATAATACCCATAAGAGAATGTCTAATTGTTTTCAAATTATAGGAGGTAACACCTAAAATCTCTTCCATATCATTATCAACAGTACCTGGATCTTCATTATCTGCGTATTGCAATATCTTTGTATCTGTAGTATTTTCTTCATCATATTCAGGAAGCAAATCATCAGTCTCTTCTGAATTTGCCAAACTGGTGGTGTCTGTGGTATCAATATTTGTTGCTGCTGTTCTTGTTGCTTTAGTTTCTTCATCTAACTCCTTGCCTATTAAGGAGAATAACTCCTGTAGAGACTCGGGCAATTCTGATTTCAAAGTTGGATCCCAAGTTAATAATTTTCTAACGTTAAGCAAGCCAATGATATCAACATAATTTAAAATATCAGAGGCACCATTTCCAAGTTTATGAGTTCTATAAGAAAAAATATAATCCAGCACAAGCTCCTTATTAGCTTTCTTTTCAATATGAGTTTTTAAGATCCAAGCAACCACCTTTGGGTTCAATGTAATATAGCGGTTCATAAGTTTAACATGATTTAACCATTCACCTAACTCTATTAAAGAAGTGGATTCATCAGTACCCCATTGTCTGAGAAATTCACAAACACCATCAACAAAGAAAGTATTAGGCACACTTGAAGTAGGATCGGATCTACTTTTAAAAGAACCTAAATTTCTTAGAACAAGGTCTGCTCTTTCGAAATCTTTGGCTCTTAAACAAGCTTCAAATAATGACCAATTTCTTAGCACTATTGGGTTAACTTGGGATAAAAGTCCATCTGAAGAGGCATTAATCTCAACATTCATAGAATAATTTTCTTCTTTGCGTTTGTGTACCTTGAACTTGTCATAGATGGTGTCCAACTCGTCGGATGTGATAGATGATTGTTCTTCTGGAGCCAAAAAGCTCTGTCTCTTGGTGGTGGAGGCGATCTGTCGTCTGAGCAACCCAACAGTCTGGGAGACCCTGAGACGGGAGAGAATACCACGTCTTACTGTTATGGGACTGTGAGACAACATTGTCAGTGGGTTAGGCATAAAAGATAGGGTATATAAGTTTCCAGAACACTACACAAGCAAAAATAAATTGAAATATCAAAAAAAAATTTGAAAAAACAAAGCCAAAAAAACAAAAAACGAGGTTGTCGACTGGTCCCAGCCGACTACAAGTGTTGGTCGTCGATAGTGAGTAAGTTCAGTGGCTCATTTCTGGTGTACGGGTGGAGGTACTCCTGCAGGTGCCAGAGAGTGAGCCTGGACATGATACCACTCATCACAAAACAGCTGTCCTCCTTCTCGTCCTGGGCATCTTCTGTTAGAAACGACAGGAAGGGCCACGAGTGAGTCTTTCTGTCAGCTTTCCATAGTTTAACTGGTCCACATTTGGCTAGCATCTCACCAAAAGCTTCAATTTCTTCATTGCATAATTCGTAGCTACCCCAAGTCAATAAAACACCCGCTTCTGGAAAAGCTGTCTTCCATACTTCCAAATCAGTACAAGAGCTAGGATTGAGCAAATGATAATTTTTATTGGTCTCATCACTACCATATCTATCTTCAATGGATTTGATAAATTCTTCAGACAAATAATCTAAACCGACGTTGGAACCCTCCTTCTCCTGACGAACTCGTAAAATTGGAGAGATTAAAATAGCCCCAAATGGTCTAGCTAACTTTTCTTTTGAAATGTTTTCTTCAAAATTGCCCTTCTCTCTGAATAATAAATAACTTAAAGCTAGATTGGCCCCCATGCCATCTCCTGCAAGTATAACTTTAGCTCCAGAATCACCAATACTTTGTTGCACATAACCCCAGGAATCGATAACGGATCTTAGTTGCGTTGGGAACTTACTTTCATCACCTAGCAATGGAACCTTTGGGATGAATATAGCTGGATTATCAAACCCTTGTAACAACAATAACCCATGTAAGGTCATTAAATATTCTGTATAATAATGAGGACTGGTACCAAAAATCGAAAAATCAGGAACAAACATAACAACCAAATCATTTTTGATTGCGGATGCGCAATATTTCTTAATCCAAACCCCACTAACTTTGCATCTCTTAACGCCATCAAAGTCTTCAAATTCTTTGATTTCATCATAATAACAGTTCTCAACTCCTTTATAAGCTTGAATGAACATTCTAAAATCAAGTAATCTTTTCCAAACTGAATTGGCAACCAAAGAATAACCAGGTTTTGAGGGATCATGAATCATTGGTAAGAAATGTTTAATTAATTCAACCAAAACAAATTGATATAAAGTTGCTTGCCTATCGACCTCATCTTTAACATTTAACGGTTCAATATAACCTTTAATAACGATGTCAAATAATAGACTAATGACTGCAATGGTGAATAATAGTTAGTAGATCTTCAAATCTCGCATTGAATTGTGAGTTGGGGTCTAAATCATACAATAAAACAGGTTTGAGGAAAGAAAACCAATTGAATCCAGCAACGGAAAATTTGAAAACATGTAAACAAGCACCAAAAAGCTATAGATAGCCAAATCAGACAATTTATATTCTCTCATTTTGTTGGTGTATTTGCCAATAGCTGTGCTTCATGAAGAAGCAGTGTCCGTCTCCTCTTTGTTGCCTCTTTTCCAATTTGACTAATCTGTGTGATGAGCACGCGTCCACGTGTATGCTTGACTTTACGTAATCGCATGCCAGAGTGTAAAATCAAATTACTTATTAGAATATATAGACACAAAAACTGAATGCTATGGATTAAAACAAAACAAAAAACCAAAACAAAATAACTTAAATTAGAAATGCAATTAGAATAAAAATAATACCAAATCATTCATTTATAGAGTACCTAGAACTTTGTCTAAAATTTCAACTAAAATCTTCGCATGTTTCTTTTCAAAAACCAATGTTGGTCTTAATCTAACACCAACATCAGCACATGAACCAATATTAACACCGTTAGCTCTCATAGTATTTAAGAAAACAGTTCTGACTTCAGGAGATGGCATGTCAAATGCAATAAAACAAGCTTTGCCTTGACCTCTTAAGTTTAAAAAAACCTTAGGATATTTAACTGCAATCTTTTCTAATTCACCATATAGATAATTACCAGTTTCTGTAATTGAAGCTAGTAAATTTTCGTCTTGAATCTCTTGACAAATACCAGCAGCTAAAATGATACCCTTAGCATCACCACACCATGTGTTGAATTGTCTGTACGGATAGTTTGGAATGAATTCTGGGTCATGGAACCAGTAACCAGCTGATTGCATCTTTTTAGAAAAAGTAACTAAATCAGGTGGTGGAGTAATGTTATATCTTTCGTGATCCCACAATAGACCAGTACCACCACAACCAGTTTGAACTTCATCGATCAATAATTTGGCACCATATTTCAAAGTAATATCTCTTAAACCTTGGAAGAAAGCCGGAGAAGCATGGTTATCACCACCTTCAGATTGAATTGGTTCAACGATAACACCTGCAATTGGGCAATGCCATGTGTTAAATAAATCTTCAACAATAGATAAGCATCTAGCATCTTCAGCTTTGTTGGCTTCTTCGTTTTCAGGTAATGGATATTTGTAAGCAGGGAATTCGGCTTTTGGCCACTTGAATGAAGGCATATCCATCTTGTGAACTGGTTTAGATCTGGTAACAGAGCCGGAAGCAAATAATCTACCATGGAAAGCTCTAGCAAATGACATAATGGCTAGTTCTGGATTACCTGGAGCTTCGTTTTCCATACAACTTGCTTCTTCTTCTTTGGTGAATGGGGCGGTGAAGCCTCTCTTCTTGGATTGATAGTTGAAGAAGATTGCCTTAAAAGCTAATTCATTAGCATCAGCACCAGATAAAGCATTCCAAACATACTTTTGACCCTTTGGGGCAAATTTCAATAAGTCTTTTTGAATGTCTTCATAATCTTTACCAGCAAAGTTACCGGTGGCTGTTCTGTTGACTAAGTTTCTAACCATCTTATCAGATCTAGCAATTTCAATTAATTTTGGGTTGTTGTAACCTAATGGGATGGAAGCAACTTGACAGTAGACATCTAATAATGTGTTACCATCAACATCAACGATATAGTTACCTTGAGACTTTTCGTAATCGGCAACAAAGTAAGTGCATCTGTTATCGAAGACTTCACCTAAGGAAGCAACTTTACTTTTACCGATGGGACCTGGAATAGCAGTTGTAACTTTTGGAGCGGTTGGTTCGCTTGGGAACTTTCTTTCAGTGTAAGACATTTTGTATAATCTATGTGATTGGTGGTTTTAGGTGAGGGAGAGAAGAAAGAAGAATCTATCGTTTGGAATAGAAATGGAGGAAGATACAAGCTATTTATGTCCATTTTTGCAAGTAACTCAAGATGAACGTCGGCAATCCTGGCGGGAGTTCGATTAGCCGCTATCAGTGCCTAGTAGCGACGACGACGACGCGGTCTGTGGGGTCAGCTTGGCGGCTCTTAGCGGGTACACCTTAGGCTTTGAAATATATATAATTCAGGAGTCATCCGAGTCACTGGATTTTGAAGTAAACGACAAAAAAATCATTAAATTACATTCAAGAAAAGCAAAGGTGGGTAGTAGAAGAGGGGGGAGGCATCTCGTAACGTGAAGAAAAAAAGAATATTCATGAAAAAAAGTAAAGTAAAAGAAAAGGCATATTAAAACAAATTTATGTACAATTAATAAGAAGTGAAATAGAAAAAGAAAAATACTGACTTAAACATAAACCAAGTAACACATAATAATGCCAAAGGGAATCTGCTCCAAATTCAGTAAATTCCGTCAATTTGGTAAACGGGAACGGAGGTCAATTGGTTTACAAAATCTCGAATCAAGGGCAAACTTCAAACTCCTTCCAAGCACCTAAGCCAACTTTCTTAAGAACGTACCTTCTATCTCTGGAGCCTCCAGATAAATCAACATAGTCAACAGAGTCGATAAACATGCAACAAACAACAAATTGTTCATATCCTGAGGATGTGCCATCAACACCACGAGAAATTGAATCTAATAAAGTGATTTTCTCATCATTTAATAAAGAGCCAGGCTCTGGCTTTTTGAAAGATTTTTTCATGAGTCTTGATAAACCATCCCAGCATCTTTTTCTTTCATCTTGCCATTCCTTATCAGTTGGAGGATGGAAGGTATCATTTAAAGAACTAGATCTATGCATTGAAGTGGCTGCACTTTCATTGCTGTTTAATGAAGATAATGATAAAGCTTGTCTTTTTAAATCAGTTAGTGACATCACAGAACTTTGCAAAGACCCTTCTAATTCTGGAGATAATAACTTCACATTCAAAGGGTCATGCATTGTCTGTTTAGGGAAATAATTATATGATAAAACATCTTCATCCTTTGAGAAAACTGGTTTTGGTGGATTCTTAATATCTATGTGTGGAACTAAATCATCAGAAATAAATTTAACTACACCGCTCAATCTGAATTGTTTCCTCGTCTTTGAGAAATTGAAGCAAGCTTCAAATGAATTATCTTTCAATAAACTGGAATATTTAGAAGATCTTTTATCGGTTGTAAATAACAAGACATTTGTTTTTCTATCATTAAATAAGAATCCACGTAAGACACATGTTCTTGTATTAGGTCTACCATCCTTATTTATATTCGTGAAATTAAAGGTGGTAAATGGTTGGTCTTCTTGCTCAGCTACCAGTGCACTGTAAAAGGTTGGATTCCAGGACGCTAAACTTAGTGACATTCTTTGACTGATAGTTGTATGTTTATTGTGTAAAGTGTGACTAGAAAAGGATGCAATAGGTCTAATTGGAATATGAAATAAAGAAACGAAATGCAACTTTGACTGTAGTAGTACTTTAAAGCAGCAAAAAAAAAAAAAAAACAATGGATCTAGTATAGAAAAGTTTTTTATTGCAGTGGGTTAGAGTAAAGGTGAAGTTAAAGAAGTCTATGCAGGCTAAGTATGTCGCCCAATTCCAGGGAGACTTTACGGGTGGTTGATGGTTGGTAGTCTGGGATCTGTGGGAGATAAAGCTAGGTGATGAGTTGTCACAAGATGTGGTCACAAGATGTGTTCTTTTGCTTTTCTCTGATCCGTGAATTGCAGTTGGGTTGAGGCAAGGCCGTGGCAGTGGACTTATTGGATATCTTCGATCCAGTCAGAAACGTGGGGGCCGCACACCCGTACACCCGCAATTTTCTAGCCCTCATTCTGAATGGTTCCCTCTTTCACATTTTCTTGTAAGAAGGTAAAAATAAATGTAAACTTATTAAATAATTCATATCGGAAAAACAGTTAACTTCAAACATTAAATCTATAAGTTTTGCTTAACAATTAACTATATGTTACTGAATGTTGGATATTTAAGAATTAAATGTATTGATATTTCTCCATTTGTTTCTTCATCATTATCAGCATTGTATGTAATATAATATTTTTAAGAGGATATCAGACTCAATTACTAAATCTTACAAAATTTATCTGTGAACTGTCAGTCTTGTTAAAAGGATATTATCAGTGGGTCACCATTCCCTGATGCTAGTGTTTCAAGGGATTTCGGAGGTCCAAGATGAATTAAAGCTGTTCTACTATAAATTTAGTATAATCAAGCAGAGTGCATATCTCTTGACTACAATTAAAAAGGCAGAGATTTTCAGAAAATAGGAAAAATTATAAGAACACGACTAATCTTTTGACCTTGGCACCTTTAATTAGGAGTAAGTTTCTTTGCTCAAATCAATTTAGATAGTATTAGCTATGATGGCCTTGTTGTTGATGTAGACGTGGAGGATTATTTTTTTTGAAGTTCATTAAAGAAATATTTTCAACTGCTAATGGGATATTGACTGGCAATAGTTCCAAATCATTTTGATCTTACTACTGATTCAAAAAAAATGCGTAATTCCAATCTTTATTATAATAACAAATTAACTAATTGTTCAAACCAGCAACTACTAAGCCCAGCTACAGAATCAATTGATTTGGGAACGAAGGATATAGTCGCATCATATTAGATTGATCGGATGCATTTCGGTAATAACGCTATTTACTCAAACAGAGGAACTTTTAATGGTGGGAGTGATTTCAATAAAGATTGGTTAACCGCACTTGATGAAAGTATCTATTTTAATAATCATTGTCTTCTTTTTGATGAAATTGTATATATTTTCGTAATTTTGTTTACTTTAATAGTATGATAAATTGATAGGGAACTTGCACGTGATCATGTCGCACCTGAGTTCATTTCACTACGATTAAGAAACAACCGTCGAGGCCAAATCATGTACTTAGATAAACAGAGTTGAGGATAAATACTGAAAAATTTGGGACCTTCCTCCTTGTGATTAAGATACATTTTTCATCATAATCCTGGATTTATGAATCAATCACAGATAAGAACACAACTCTTTGAATAAGAACACACCTTTGAATAAGAACACAAATCTTTAAATAAGCGGACTACTTATGAGTACTCCAACCCCAAAAACATTAAAACATAAGACGCCAAACGAACCCCAATCAAAAGACAAGAGATTGAGAAGAGGAAGATCTTCAAGAGCCTGTCTTTCCTGCAGAAAACGAAAAGTGAGATGCGATATAACAAAAAAGAACCATCCCTTTGAAAAATGCACAAACTGTTTTGAATTTGACGTTGATTGCCAGGCTATTGATAAGGTGACAGGATCAGTTGTTTCGTCTGTTACACAGTCTATAGTCAATTATCCAACAAATTCAGAAAATCATCAGTCTGTGAATTCTCCTGTGCAAGTCCAACGATCGCAACAACAGCAATGGGGTCAAATCAGGCCAGGTCCTATATTGGCAACAAATAATAGCTACAGGATTATTAGAAATGAAATACAGCTAGATTCAAAAAAAGTCCTTTCAAATGGAATTACTAGAAGATATTTGACTCAACGTTTCAAGAATACTACTCCTAGTTATTATCTCAAATTTGCAATTGAAGCGTTTATGTTATCAGAGGACGGATTTAACGAATCTGCTCTTCTGAATAATGATGTTTTGATTCGATCGATGCATTTGAGTAACAAAGAATTATGCTCTCTGCCTAAACTTGAGGTATGCAATGAATATATCAATGGATTTATAAAATTTAATAGAGCTCACAGAATCGTCAACGAAGCTTCATTTTTGCGTGATTATTCGGATTTCAAGAACCCACCTTCGTTCTTGCTGTTTCGATGTGCCTTATACATAGGTTCTATTATGTGCAAAACAAACGATGGAAACAAAGATCCAAATAGTTCTCCAGAAATGATGTTTCAGTGTGCCCGGACTTTATATATCATGGGAACTGAATTTAGGCCTATTCCACTGGTACAATCGCTTATTTTGTTATCTCTATGTCCTGAAAGTGATACTACATTTCTTGTTGATAAGCTTGGGTTTCTGGACACATCCATGGCTACTGCCTTGCAATTTTCAATGCACTTAGATCAATCGCAAAATGCTAGTTTAACAGAAGAAGAAAAAATCACATATAAAGCTCTATTTTGGTACTTATTTACTTGTGATAAATTTCTATCATTGACTACAAATAGAAGTTATAAGATTGATATTAAATATTGTACTGTTTCTAAACTTTCCAAAGATGAAATTTCCTCATTACTTTTTAATGGAGAAGAGTCACTAGAAGCGAATTTATGGGTGGAATGTTTTCTTTCATTAGATAGATTTTGTGATTTAATGATTCAAGTAACCAAAGCTCAAACTCTGGCATATGAATTGGGATTTCAAGGCTCATTGGTTCATCATATATTCATGAACATTTTGAGCGACATTGATAATTGGTATAATAGTTCATCAGAGTTATTGAGAGATGAATCAATTTCGGGTAAGATATATCATATTTTAAAGCTGTATCGGAATATATTGAAGTTTTCTGTTTTAGATAGTGCTATTTTATTCAGAACTCAATTAGTAAGAAAGTGTACTCGTTTTGAATCGGGAAGTTTGAGGAAAGTGATTTTAAGTATGGATTTGTCTTCATATCAATTTCAATGCTGTAGGATATTCCATGACACGGTGCAATCTGTTCCAGAGTTGATAAAGTTGGATGATATTTTACATTTTTTTCCCGGTTTAATTAAGGTATTATTACATATTGCAATATCAAGTTCTTTTGGGTTATTTCACATAGATTCAGAATTGAGAAAGTGCACAAGAGATGATTTTGCCTTAATTTCCAAACTTTACCCTATTATTGTTGAAAAATGCTTTCATAATTCTGGAGGTCCACTAATTAAAGCTGGTGAATTTTTCTTTAATAAAATTTATCCAGATGAAAGTAGATTGATTCGTTTTGTTAGAGACGCTTTTGAATCTGATATTATTGAATTTGTATTGAATCTTGACTTTGATGTCATGGGTGATGCTATTCCATTTGAACCAGATTTTAAGGAATTAGTGAGAGGTTGTATTTCAAATATTGGTTCTCCTATTTTCAATCTCAACGATCTCAATAGTAGCAATATGGAACGTTCAACTTCTTATGATGAATTACAAAAAATGTTTGAAGATATATACAATCAAGATAAAAACTTGGTGAAAGAGTATGTTATGCAATTTGGTGTAACTACGCCCGTAGATAAATTTACCTCCCAGTTTGAAAGATTCTTACCTCACGTTGATCTATCGGCTCCTGCTAATAGAGAGAATAGAGATACATTAACTGCATTTAGCTTTCAGGCACCAACCAACTTTGGATCATCCAGCTCACGTAACACCGCTTCATTCCCACCAATAATTTCCGAAGGAATTGATTCAAACTCTTCTAATGGAATAACTCGTTTGGCCCCCCCTGTTACATATTCACATCGATCTACATTACCAGCTAATTCTAACTCTACTTTGAATGAGCATTATTATCGTGTACACAACCAACAGAAAAATGCATACAACGACCGGATTCAGCAAATGTATTCTCCGAACAAACAACCTGACAATGATCAGATTTCCTTAGAGCAGTCACATTTAAGATTTTACTCTAGTGCTCAGGAGTATTATAATCTGTTCAATGTTGAAAACAATACCAATTCGGGAAATGAGCAACAAATGTTTGATGGCACTGGAGACTATCCTAGTTCATTTGAGCAAAATTCAACGACCTCCGGGCAATTTTTCCCTCAATCATGACCAGCTCCTTTATTTTGTTTACCTATGTATTGTGTTCCGACTTTACCTGAGTCTATTTAATCTTAGTTTTGTGTAATAGCGACAAGATTCATCGTCCTAATTCAAACAGATGAACTTTATGTAATCAGAAGAATTTTCCATATATTACTACTTAATATCAGGTGTTTGAAGAAACCTTAAATGTAACTGATGATATCAATTCAATATCAAATGACTTCCGATGCGGACCAAATAATCACTTTATGTCAATTCTATTCGTCGCTCTCTAAGTTTCGACCAATCAGCGCGGTGAACCTCCGTAAACTGGGGTATTGTTCTGGGGTCAATTTCGTTAGTGTTACCTTCCTGATCTAAAAATATGGAATTAATATATGAGTATTAAAGATCACGTGCCCACCACAAACTTTGCAAATTCGCAATACAGAAGTCCAAGCTGGGAAGATGCACCCCAGAAAACCGTGCCTTGTTTCTCCAAGATTTAAATTTTGAATTTTAATCACGAATCACGATCATTTCCTGTATTTATGAGCTTGAATCAGGTATAAAAGGGAACAAATCCACTGTCTTACTTTGCCATAAAAGACTGTTCCTTGCTAATACTACAAACAATCGATAATCAGTTTAGTCAATCATGTCTGCAGAGTTTAACGTTCAAACAGTTTTAGAAGACCTGTCAATCAAAGAAAAAGTTGCTTTATTATCGTTAAGAGACAATTGGCACTTAACTCCAATTGAAAGATTCAATATTCCAGCTATTCGTTTGTCGGATGGTCCAAATGGTGTTAGAGGTACAAAGTTTTTTCGTTCTATTCCTGCTGCTTGTTTCAGTTGTGGTACTGGTCTAGGATCAACCTGGAACACTGAATTATTAGAAGAGGCTGGCCATTTGATGTCCGTTGAAGCTAGACATAAGGGTGCCCATGGTATTTTAGGTCCAACATGTAACATTCAAAGAGGGCCTTTAGGTGGTAGAGGTTTCGAATCATTTTCCGAAGATCCGATTTTATCTGGTTTCGCTTCTGCGTCAATTGTTAAAGGTATTCAAAAAGGTGGTGTTGCAACAGCCATTAAGCATTATGTTTGCAATGATTCTGAAGATGATAGACATTCTGTTAGTGCCATTATTTCTGAAAGAGCCTTGAGAGAAGTTTACTTGATGCCTTTCCAAATAGCGGTTAAATATGCTGATCCAAAATCTATTATGACTTCTTACAACAAAGTTAACGGTGTTCATGTTTCTCAAGATGAATTCCTACTGACTCAAATCCTGAGGGATGAATGGAAGTGGAAAGGTATGACTATGTCAGATTGGTACGGATGCTACTCAGTTAAAGATGCTTTAGTTGCTGGTTTAGACCTAGAATGTCCAGGTGGTCCAACATTATTAAGAAAACATGATTCATTAATGCACCAAATATTGGCTAGAGAAATTCCAATGTCTGTTATTGATGAAAGATGTAGAAGAATTCTAGAATTCATCAAATTCTGTACCGAGTCTGGTATTCCTCAAGATGGTGCCGAAGATGATTCTAACAACACCCCAGAAACTTCCTCATTGGTTAGAAAAGTTGCTGGTGAAGCAATTGTCTTATTGAAAAATGAGAATAAATTATTACCTTTATCCAAAGAAGACAACGTTGCTATTATTGGACCTGGTGCCAAAGCATTCAGAACAAGTGGTGGTGGTTCAGCCTCATTAAAACCTTATTATCAAACTACAGTTTATGATTCTTTAGTTCAGAAATTAGGTAAAGAGCCAACTTATGCCTTAGGTAGTGATGTTGAATTTTCATATTTTGACTTCGGTAGCTTAGTAACTTCTCCAAACGGTACCGGCTTCAATATCAAGGTCTACGATAGACCAATTGATGCCAAAGATAGAACGTTAATCGAGGAAATGAATCTTGAAACATCCAAATTATTATTATTTGATTATGCCCCTAAAGGCATGGATGATGGTGTTTTCTATATGGATATTGAAGGTGATTATGTAGCTGAGAAAACTGAAGAAGTTGCATTCAAGGAATCATGTCTTGGTACCGCTTTAGTTTACATTAACGATGAATTGTTCATCGATGATAAAACTAAGCAAGAAGCTGGTCATGGTATTATTGGTGTTACTTCAAAAGGCTACACTAAGAATTATAGATTTGAAGCTGATAAAACATACAAGATTAGAATTGAATATTCTTCCGCAAAGACTTTTACAGCAAGTGAAGCCGGTGCTTTAACTAGTAGTAATGGTGGTGGCTTATTATTTTTTGGTTATAACCAAACTAAGACTGCAGGTGAATTGATTACTGAGGCAGTTGAGACAGCTAAAGCCGCTGATAAAGTCGTTGTCTGTATTGGTACTTCGTACGATTATGAAACAGAAGGTAAAGATAGAGATCATATGGATTTACCAGGTAATCAAGCTGAATTGGTTTCTGAAATTTTAAAGGTTAGTAAGAATGTTATAGTTGTTAATCAATCAGGTACTCCAGTTACATTACCATTTATGGAAGAAGTTCCAGCTTTCATTCAATCTTGGTTCAATGGTATGGAAGCCGGTAATGCTGTTGTGGATGTTTTATATGGTGATGTTAATCCATCTGGTAAGCTGTCTTTAACTTTCCCAAAAAGAAATGAAGATAATCCAGCTTTCTTGACCTTCAAGTCTAACAAAGGTGAATGTGTTTATGGAGAAGATGTTTTTGTTGGCTGGAGATATTATGAAAAGACCAAGACTGAACCTTTGTTTCCATTTGGTTATGGTTTATCATACACAAGTTTTGAATTCACTGATTTGGAGGTCAAATTAGTTGAGGATAAGTTAGTTTCTACTTTGAAGATAACCAATACTGGTGACCATACAGGTAAGGAAGTTGCCCAATTATATGTTGTTCCGCCAAATACTACTACCGCTGTCGATAGACCAGTTAAAGAATTAAAGGCATTTACAAAGGTTGAATTAAAGCCAAAGGAAACTAAGATAGTTACCATTGAAACTCCATATAAGTTTGCTTCTTCTTACTTTGATGCTGACGCTAAGAAATGGCATGCAGAAGCTGGTAATTATGGTGTCTTAGTTGGCAATTCATCTGATTCTAGCAATTTCTTAAAGGGCGGCTACACTTTAGCTAAAGATGAATTCTGGTTAGGGTTGTGAGATGACTAGCTTGGGTTCATATTAATTGTGATGAATATATGCGTTTTTGTTTTCAACCTGTGCATTTTTATATAAGCATGTTTGCTATTAATATTTAAAATACAAAATCTAAAATACGTTTATTATGAATTTGATACGTACAAATATTACCGGATCAGGCTGGCATTGAGCTAGAATACTACAATGTAAGTTATCTTAACAACTTTGATTAACGTAAATAGTCATTAAACATTATAGTTTAAGCAAAAGTTACAATAAAAGGTAAAGAAAAGATTAAAGGGAACTAAAACCCATAAAAATAAAAAATAAAAATTGAGAAGTAAACTAGCAAACTCTACGAGTCGGCCCAGCAGCTAACTTTCTTCGTCCACTTTTCTTTTTTCCCTCTTAAATTTACCAACATCTAAAAACAAACAAGCAATCAGTGAAATAGCAGTACAACCGATCCCGAAATAGAAAGTTGTTCTATAAGCTTTGAACAGTTTGTTTAAATCATCATATTGTCTATCAGTACCATAGTCATAGTCAGTTGAAGAAACAATAGTTGATGAAATAGCTAATCCAATAACACCAGCCAACATGATCAACATATTTAATAAACCTGAAGCAGAACTTTGTAATTCTTTTGAAACTGATGAATAGGAAACTAAGGAGGCCACATTCCAGACCGAATCTGCACCAATCACGGAAGTGATTGTACACCAAAACACACCCAAGAAGTAATTTCTATTGATATCTAAAGTTGCCCATATAATCATGCAAGCTAAGAATCCAGTACACCCAATCATCATAATAATCTTACCTGAAACCCTATGTAAAACTAAAGCGGCAACAATGTTAGTTAATGTTCCAACCACAAACATTGGTATCATTTTCGTAGCTGTTAAAATTGCCGAGTTACCCAGGATTTGTTCAAAATAAAGAACTGAGTAATAAGCAAAAATACCAGTGAATGCAACCCAATCAAAAAACATAATAATTGCACATATTGTAAAGTTTTTATTTAACCAGATTTTCATTGGAATCAGGGGTCTTTTCAAAGGGATGTATGCCTCCCATAATAATAAACATATAAATAAGAGGCACCCAACAACCAATAAAGCAATAATATAAGGAGTCTTCCATCTATCCTCAGTAGCGTCAACTTGAGTTAAGCTAAAACAAACCAAAGTAAAGCCAGCCAAACTCAAAAACGCACCAACATAATCTAAAGTTAAAAGAGTTTGCTTTAACTCATTCCAATTCATCTTTTGATCTTTCGGAACACTATACCAAGCAAGAACACTCAATACTGTATATAGTATTGCAAAAAAATATTGGCAATCTCTCCAAGAGCCAACAAATTGAACGCATATAGCTCCACAAAAATTACCAACCGCACCACCTAAGGGGTTACCTGCTGAAATAACAGCATTAAATTTATTTTTTCTCCTTGATCCTTCAACATATGTTGCACCAACTAAACCAAAACTGGAAGTTAAAGCTAGACTAACTAAAACACCAGCTAAAGCCCTCAAAATACATAAACTAACCAAGGAATGCATAAATCCACCAATTAATGAAAACACAGCATATGCCAAATATCCTACAACAATACAATTTTTTCTACCAATTGCATCAGCCAATGACCCCATCAGAATTAATGTAGCACCATTAGCTAAACTGATAGAACCAATAAGCCAAGTTGAAGAACTACCTTTGATATTTAAATCGTTGATAGTATCATTAATCGCAATTGTATATGCACCCATTGACATTGAGACACAAGCAGGGGCAAATGTTAACGTGATAATACAGATCGATTCTTGAAAGTGTGATTTGAAAACAGATGGTAGCTTTTCAATATCTGCAGTTGCAACTCTTGATAACGGAGATGGTAAGTCATGCTGATCTGTTACTTCTTTGTTTAATGAATTGGGAGTATCTTCCTGAATTGAATAATGATTTTGTGCCTTATTACTATCAGCTGATGATGTCGCTGTTGTTGATGTTAACTGTGATTTGTTGATGGCAAGGCTGTTCGGGTCGGACATGTGTATTATTATTGTTTGTTTATCTGTTTGACAAAACCACTTGAAACTGCAGATCGAGCCCAAAAAAAACGATCTATCTTAAAAACTCTTGTGATAATGATATAAAAAACAATGTGTTAACTTGAATACAGAGCCCTCTATTCAATTGAAAAGACACTCTCTCGTATATATGCAAGATGATAAGAAATTGATCATTAATTTTCAAATTAGTTCCTGAGATGCAATAGGGGCGCCTCATTGCTGAACCACAGGTTTTCATGTGTTTGAATCTGTTTCCAATTTACGTTACATCATACCGATTTCATTCAGGGCTATCCGTTGAATTAACTTTCCTATTACAATTATAACGACACGGTTATGAGTTGTGGAAGGGGTCCTCAAAAGCCCTGATAGCCTCTGGCCTATCACAGGCTAGAAACTCCGGTGACCATCTGGACGATATATTAACGATACTAATAATGTATTTTCTTTTTAAATATCTCGTTACATCTTAAAAGGGTATCTATCCTCCACTTGGACGATCGACTCCTGGCTGACCTGCCGAGTATGCCGAATTTTAGGAACCCAAGGAGATAATCGACGAAACGCCCGGTTGGACCGAAACGAAATAAGAACAGCCTCGAGGATGGGCCAATAATACCCCCCAACGCCCCAATTCTTCCCTATTAGACAACCATCAATCACAAACAATCACATCCAGAGTATGTGTTTTAGTTCAGATTCGAGCCTCTCTTTCAAATCTGAAACGGAACATGTCAATCTACCTAATGGTTAACAAGCTTGGTTAGACAGAAACCGGCTGAGTTTCCAAACCGATTTGTTAACAAGTCTCTCAAAATTTCGGGTCATATAATATATATAGCTACTTTACCCCTTTGTCTGTTTGCATTTGTGTTCTGTTATTCTGTCTTTTCTAATTTCCATGCATCTCAGGAGCAATGAGTTTCAATACTTCTGCCAATCATCCTTCTTCTCCTGAACAAGCAGGTCACTCCAGCAGTCCTAACAACAACAATACAGATACTGATCATACTCTGACACCCCCCTCAGCTGTTGCACATAAAAATGATTCCAATCCTTCACTGTCAAATCAAGCGAGTTCTTTATCAAGTGAACTTCCAGACGACATTGAAGAATACCAAGCTAATGAATCTGATGGCACGTTCAGTATAACTGGTGCAAACATAGCCAGAACCGAATCTCATGCTGTTGCCTCGATAAATATTTCAAGAATTTTAACAAATGCTGATAAGATTGAAAGAGTAGCAACAGAGAAGAACTTAGAAGGTATCCCGCTAGCAAAAATGGGTGGTGGTAGACCTTATCCTTCTACGTTGCCAAACATAGAGGATTACACTGTTGCATTTGATGGTCCTGATGATCCGTTACATCCACACAACTGGCCTTTGAGAAAGAAAATTATTCAATGTGCTATAATTGGTTATGTTTGTTTAATGGTTGCTTTTGGTTCTTCTTGTTTTTCTGCTGCTGTTTTGCCAGTTTCTGAAATATTTCATGTTGCTACTGTCGTTGCTACTCTAGGTATTTCATTTTATGTGTTTGGGTTTGCAACTGGTCCTATAATTTGGGCCCCCTTATCTGAAATATATGGTAGAAAATATGTTTTATTCATTTCAACTTTCTTATTTACCATTTTTAACTTTGCCGTTGCTTGTTCTGATAGACTAGAGTCTGTTTTGATTTGTAGATTCTTTGCTGGTTGTTTGGGTGCTGCTCCCATGGTTGTTGTGCCAGCTTCATTTGCTGATATGTTTGGTAATAGAACTAGAGGTACAGCTATGGTTATTTTTTCAATGGCTGTGTTCTCAGGTCCAATGATGGCTCCATTTATTGGATACTTCACGGTAGGTAGATTGGGCTGGAGGTGGGCCTCCTTCTTACCAGCAATTCTAGTCTCGCCAATGTTAGTTGTAATTCCATTCGTTCTTGATGAATCTCACCATCCAATTATTTTAGTGGAAAAAGCACGTGAACTTAAAAGAAGAACTGGTAATTGGGGTATCCATGCACCTCATGATCAATTCAACTTCTCATTTCAAGAAATTGTTGAAAACAATTTAACAAGACCAATAAGAATGTTATTTACAGAACCAATTTTATTATTCATTACTATTTACAATTCTTTCATTTATGGTATGATTTATTTATTCTTAACTGCTTATCCGCTTGTTTTTTCTCTAGGTTATAAAATGGCAAATGGTGTCGCTGAGTTACCATATTTTGGAATAATCTTAGGTCAATTAGTAGGTGGTTTGTTCTGTATTTGGTGTGAAAAAGGTTACGTTAAGAAATTAGAAGCCAACAATGGAAAAATTGTTCCAGAAGCTAGACTACCACCTATGATTGCAGGTGCTGTTTCTTTCCCAATTGGCTTGCTCTGGTTTTGCTGGACTGGTTACTATCACGATAAAATTCATTGGATTGTTCCCACCATTTCTGGTTTATTCACTGGTTTCGGTATCATGGTTATTTTTATCCCTTCATTAAATTATATTATTGACTCCTATTTACTATTTGCTGCTTCAGCTATGGCTGCAAACACCTTTTTAAGAAGTGCTTTTGGTGGCGCATTTCCGATATTTGCTGAATTCATGTTCACAGGAATGCATACCAACTGGGCAGGATTGCTATTAGGTTTGTTTGCTGTCGTTTTGATTGCTTGTCCTCTTTTATTTGTTAAGTATGGTAAAAGATTAAGACAAAATTCTAAGTTTGCATTTGATTTAAACTGAAGTAGTTTATGATAACAATACCATTCCTTATTTTAGTTTCGTGCTAGGCTATTTATTTATATATGCATGTGTACTGTTTCTTTTATATTTCAGCATTCACTTTGTTTATATACCTAAAAATGATATAGAGTTTACATTTTAAAATCCTGATCCCTAGATTTTCTCTCTTCTCCAAGCTAGCCTAAGCTAACCCTGAGTACGCCTAGCTCAGCAAGCCGGGATTCCAAAATGCTGAGTTCGTTTGCGTGCCGAGCCTGAGACTTTGAAATCCCGCTTATGCGCACAAGCATTCAGGCAGCTTTCCTGAATTTTACTTGTTTGTTTACTTATACCTACTTTTTATCTTCGGCTATCAAGTAAAAAAAAAAACTGAAAACCTGATAATTCGAATTTTATCACTCTATAATGGACTATGTTGAAATGAAACCGAAACTTGTTAATAGAAAAATCTTGAGCACAATTAATATTCACACACCTAATAATATATGCCTTAAAATCATATCTGCAGAATTAGCTTCGATACATCTAGACTAATAAATGGATCCTAGGTATCACTACCCCGACACCAGGCGTAAATATCGTGCTTAATATAGAAGTCAGAAATAATTCTCTCTGGAGTATTGGCCAAACGGTCCAATGAACTGAAATGTCGAAATTCAATTCCTATCAGGAAGCTAGAAATTACACAATACATATCCCCCACTACACTATGACTCCAGTTGGATTAGACAATAATCTCATAACCTGAAGCACACAGAGTAAACTATAAAATAGTTCAATCTGATACTCTCTCAAGAGATCGGACCCTGATAAGGTAGTGTAGGTTGACACCATTAACCGCCTCGACTCCACAACGTCAACAATAAGGGTTCCTTACAAAGGTGCTCTTCTGCCCAATCAGGAGAAAGTCTAACCCAATCCAGTAACTCCTTACCCTGCAACCAGTACAAGCATTTCCTCTTTCGGCCATCGATCTAGGAAGATGGGCTTCATCTTGTTTACGGTTGGGTACATCACGCGTACACAAGCACCATCTTTTATAAGTGGCTATATACTATGAGCCGTTTTTTAAGCTTAAACTTAGTGAAGATTATAGTGAGACCAATTATTCTTCGAGGCTTTACAAGGCAAGCCTGATTGCACCCGGTATCAACTCTATTTCTCAAGATGAAGTTTAAGATCTAATTATAAAACTAACAAGATATCCAACCTTCACTGTTAACCATGTTAACACCGGTTCACTCTTTTTGATTTCTCTGTCAAAGTCAAAGCCCCACTCCCCTACATTCTTTTAAATCACTCTCGTTTTTCAAATACCCTCTAAATGAAGGCAATTTCACTCTTTAATATCTTTGCTTCACTGCTTTCTTTATCAGCAGTGTCTAATGCTTATACCTATGCTGATTCTGATTCTGAACCAGCTGGTACTGTCACTCTTCAATCAGTTGAAACAGATACCACTGTCATTCCATGTGAATCAGAAACAACAGCATCAACAACAACTTCTAACAGTATTAATTTCTATAGTGCCATTGCAAAAAATATTGAAAGTTTAAGTTCCACCTATGTACTCACCACTGCCTCTTCTACCGCAGCTGAAGAAAATAAAACATATATCGTTACTGTTATTTCAGGTACTACTCAAACCATCGTTGTTCCTTGTTCGGCTGAAACAGTATCCTCTGAAGCTTCAACAACTGTTAGTCCATTAAGTTTAGCTGAAGAAACTTCTGTTACAAAAGCTGAAGAAAATGAAACTTACATTGTTACTGTTATTTCAGGTACTACTCAAACTATTATTGTTCCATGTTCTGCCGAAACCGCTGAAGCTGCTTCCTCTGAGGCTTCTACAGCTGTTGCAACTATTCCTACTGGCACCTCACCAAGTTCTGTTGAAAAAGAATCTGTCAACTCTATTCCTTCAAAAACAGAGGCACCAACCCTGGTTGTGTCCATTTCCACTTCAGCAGTTACAGGTGTGACCACTATTACCCCTGCTAATGAAGAAGAAAGTATTACTGTTTTGACCAGAGTCACTGTCATCAACCAATTAGTTACTTTAACTCCATCTAGTGAAATTCCAGCTAAAAGCGAATCAACCTCTTCCTTAGAAGCTAAAGAATCAGCTCCAGTTGCTGCTGTTACCCCAGAAGCTTCTGTTCCAGTTTTAGAAACATCATCATCATCCTCTTCCGTTGCCGTATTAGTTCCAGCTGCTTCAGTGGTACCAAAAATTTCTTCTGCTCCAGCTACCAAGGCTGTTGCTTCTGTTGCTTCTCAAGCTCCAGTCTCATCAATTACTACATCCAAGATTACCGGTGTTACTACTCTTCCACCAACTAGTGGTGAATCTATGACTACTATCTTAACTAGAGTTACTATTGTTAGTGAATATGTTACCGAAGTTCCAGTTACTGAAGTTTCATCTTCGTATTTTTTGTCATCTTCTTCTTCTTCGTCTCCTCCTGCTGCTTCATCAACCAAAGCATCATCATATGCTCCTGTCACTCATGTGGCATCATTATCATCATCCGCTGCCCCAGCTATTGCTGTTCCATCTAGTAAAGCTGCTATCTCAATTCCAGTTGCTGCTGCTCCATCATCTTCTTCTTCATTCCTGTCTAGTTATGTCCCTCATTTCTCTTCAGCTAAAGCAGTTGGTTCAGTTCCAGCTTCTGCCTTTGCTTCATCTTATTATAGCATTCCAACTGGCGCCCCATCTACTGCTCCATACGGTAACTTCTCTATTTCTAGTTACAAGAATGCTTCTACTCCTATTTACTCTAACTCCTCTGTTGAAGTTTCTTCTTCATCCTCTTCATTAGCTGCCTATGAAAAGACATGTATTCCAAGTGCAGGTTCGCCATGTGAATCATCAGTTACTTCTGCAGCTCCGGCATCTGCTTCATCCGCTGCCCCAATCGCTCAAAGCTCAACTTTTACTAACTCTTTCACAACCATCTACTTCTCATCATCATCCTCTGCTTCGGTTGCAACTGGTTCAGCTTCATCTACTGTTTCAATTCCTTCTGCATCATCTGTTTCAGTTTATGAAGGCGGGGCAGGTAAAGTTTCCGTCGCTGCAGCCTTAGGTCTAATGAGTTGGTTAGTTGTTATGTTATAATGAATTTCATGAATGATTAATTACGATCCTCATTTTCAGTTCACTTCACCCATTTTTATCTTTATTAATTAAATCCAATTTATGTTTTTCTGACAATTCAAACCTTAAACTTACTTGATTTCAAAGTTGTTATAACTGGTTATGCTTAGACTTTATTTGTATTTGTTGATTATTTGCTTTGATTTCTATTTGACTGTTGTGGTATACTTTTTTGTTGCATTGTATAGACTACATGCTTGCTAATGTTCATTTTGAAAGAATTAAAAAAAAGATACCCAATATTTGTGCTTTCAACAGTTGGTTCTTGATTTCGTGCTTCTGACTCTATTTATTCTAAGTTATAATTTTTATCCATCTTGATTGATGTTGATCATACTCTGCTCCACCTAACCTTTTATACACTTATTGAACTCGTTCTCTATTATGACGGTTTACCAATAGTTAAGTTTTCTTTTTTATATGTGGGTAGATGTACATTTTAAATTCATTTCCACTTTATATCTGCTAGTGTTCTATTATATATTATTCAGAGGAATTCATTCACTGATTTCGGTGTTCTTCGTTCTAGATATTTGCATTTTTTAGTAAGTGTTTTTAGCTTTTTGATTTTAATTGTGTCTTTTTTATTTACGCTTCCATGTTTTGTTTTATATCTTAATGATAAATTTCAGTTTCAGTTTTACTTGAATTGTCTTTGTTTTATGTATAAAGTTCTTTTGATTTCAAAAGAATTACCACAGTTTACAATGCAGCATATAATTGGAAAATAGTTGTTTCTTATCTCATAATCTAATTAATTGTATTGCTATTTTATTATGTGTTATTGATACCTCTGTAAAAGTTTTATATTGGTATGGAGGAGCAAGGTTAGCTATTGATTTTGCGTTCGGATCACAAAAAACATAACCCCACACTGCTTCCTCTGTTAAAAGTGAATCTAGCTACCCAGAAACGACAGCCAGCAACTCAGTGACATTGGCTGGGGACACAAAGACTTGACTCATTCTAAACAGAAATGTGAAACTCATAAATAAGAACTTCTTATCAACTATATGAATGCCACTATTGTTTTGCCATTTCAATTTTTGTTATGAAGGTTACCCCTTTACCTTGCTGTACGTACATTTAAATATTCTATTCATTGTTGGCACTATACCTCCTTGATTTTGCTAACAATTAAATAAAAACTTGTATCAAAGAGAGAGCAGCTTATCCTCTATACAAGATACAAGTCCACATTTTAGGAGCATGATTGGAGTACAGGAAAACCACACAAATGGAGGAAGATCAAAAGTAGCGCTAAACCATCTTTTCCTCCGCGGGACCAAAGGACTCTTCGGCCGGGTCCATCTTTATACTTTTCCAACAAACTTGGTGGTTTCGAGTGAACACATTAAATTTAAGATTTCTTACAAGACACTGTGGCAGCTATGACAAAAATTTGCTTGGCTATATATGATCCAACAAGCCATTATGTATTTAACTTAAAGTTTGCGTTAAAAAACAGAACTAGCCGAGTGTATCTTGAAACCTCCAAATTCCAAAATCAGACGATCTTTCGTTTAACTCCTCCAAAACGAGTAAAGATGGTGTGAGATGATTACCAATTCTAGAAACTAAATCTTTTCCTAGCGAGTTATACGGCCCACCTTAAACACTAGCCTTGCCGAATACGGAAGCTTGTAAGCAGTGCATATATCTGGAGATGATGACTTCATGATTGGTGTAAGGGACCGGATCTGGACTTAAATCTTGAATACCCTTTACACTTTCATCACACACACTCGACTTAGCTAAATCATATACATAATCCGTTCTATAAATATATATCATCCCATAAAAATCACCATTGTTATTGATTATGGCCTTATATGTTATATAATTATATTAATTTCTCTCGAACCCGTAACAATAAATATATTCCGTTCAATAAACCTAAAAAAACACCCTTTTTGTATAAGTAGTACATATAAATTTATCTTCCCGATATTTTACCTTATAAAATTTTGAAGTAAATTCTTATGTTTTCTATATAATTATCAATTATTGACTAAAATATTGTGTATATGTAGATCAAATGACTGTCGACGGAAGACCCAGATCGATCTTCAAATAATAATCTAATGGAAAAAAGTCAGTGCAAGTATAATTATTTTTTATTCAAGTTGAAAATATGGAGCCATATACAAGATGTGTTTTTTTATTCAAACCCCTTATTTAACTTATTTAACAGTGTTCTGTATATTGGTCATTCAAACAAGCCGGGGGGCTCTACGGTTTACCTTTTTTCAAATCATTGAAACTGAATCTCACTTCACTTAACAATATACCCTACCCGTGGAACTATTTCTTAATTTGAATTGAATTTTACATTTAGACTTCGGTTGTCTTGAAGCAAAATTATATATGCATAAATTTACATGTCAATTATTATATATAATATTGAATGTTTTACAGTAGCAAAGGCTGAAAAATAATCATTGTCTAGCTTATACATACTAATTTCATGTGGAACTAAAGGTACCACAATTTTGTTTGAATGACGTGATGTCCCTCATATAATCATACAATGAGCTTGTCACCAAACCTGATAAAATAAAAAAACAATACTAGACTACTAAGAAGCATACACATTAGAATCATACAGCACGCATAAATCATTCGATATATATTGGAAAACGGTAAACTAGTACTGGCCAATTTTTCACGTGAGTAATTCGGTGATATAGTAAGTTTGCTTAATAAATAATACATGTAGCTTATTATAGATAATTCTAGACATTGTCATTTTACAGCATATGCAACTATACAACAAGGATATAGAAAAATGTAACAATATATCTTTAGATAGTTTCATGGCCTTCAAATTAAATTGAAATGTTGCCGCTACCCGAAATAACAAGTCCAAACAATACAGATTGAACAAAGAGATAAGTCAAACATATACTTATCTAAGATTAATCTTACGTAATAGCATAATGTCGGAAAGTGTAAATTAAATTGTTAAGAATTGCGGCCAGTCAATCAGCCCATAATATAAACGTTCCCTCTCATTGGCTGAAGAAATCAACCTCTTGAACTTTTCGTACGTTAACAACGCCGGGAGGTAAAGAAAATGTCCGAGCTTTGAGAGCCGAGCAAACATCCGACAAACGCTCTTCGGATATAGCATATTAGAAGGCCTGATATATGGCGAACGTATTGAAAAACTACTTATCGCCCATGAAGAATCATATTTACACAATTAAAACAAAAAATGTACGTATTGCACTGGGAATTGGATACGTAAGAAGGTAAAAACATTCAAACCAAAACAATAAAGAGGGAAAAAGTAGTAAGTTGAAACAAAATAAGAACAAACCAAACCTGCACCAGACTAAACGAGTTTCAAAGCTAAAACTAACACTCACTCATAAATAGAGGATATGCCAGCTAAGAGAGACATCACTATAAGTTAAAAATTAAATCAATTATACTAGAAAATACAGCAACCAAAAAAAAACGAAACAGAAAACGAAACAACAAAAATAAGTAAAGATTAAAAGAAGATAACAGAAAAATCAAAATCACTAGAGGGTCAATAAAATGGATCAAAGAAAGAAACAGTTTCATGTTGTATTTCTAACTTTGTAATCCAAGTGTTTAAGAATTTATGGATTCTAGAAGTTCTTTTTCTATTTCTATTTATATCACCAGGACTAGCCAATAGACCTGCTTCAACGATGGAATTAACATATCTAATTGATAAATCAATTTTTAAACTAATTGATAAATCTAAATCTAAAATGGTTCCAAACTCTTCAAAACATGCTAGAGTATGAAGCAATGATTTCAAACTAATCGCAAATACAATGAAAATTGGTAAACTACTAAACGATTAACTAATATCTTTCTTCGAATTTAAGATACTTTTGACCACATTCATATTCATACTTGAGACATGATATAAAGTATTTACAAAAAAAATCCCTTTGGATCGAAGTAATCGTTGAACCAGTTGAATCTTTTTGTGTTAGTTTCAGTTGAAACAAACAAGTCAACTTAGTAATAACACTGTGATATAGTATTGTCGTAGTATTGGTGACAACTGTTTGAAGTAATGGCTTATTTGCCATATCAATTGATAATAATTTGCCTACCAAAGTTTCAAATGACTTAACCAATTCTTGAACTTGTATATTCAATTGACTTAAACCTTCAATTATATTTAATGAATTTATATCCACCATTATATTCAAAAACACTTTACACCATTTAATGATCCTTCCAGAAACAGTCAGAGCTAACAAGCTGGACGAAGACGGCTTTAAGGGAGTTTCAGTTTCCGAACAGAGCCACGCCCAGCCACTTAGCACCTCCCCAAACACACTCTCCGAATCGACGACTTAGGAAGATCAGATGTTAGTCATTGCTGCTTAAAATCAAAGATTCAGAAAGCAAGAAGTTATATAATCTTAGTTTTGTTTCTGAAGTCAGATATAGGCCGTTTACCCACCTTTTCTTGAAGATATCTCAAACTCCTCTAATGGATTAACCACCATAGATAAGACCCACATGTTAAAATGGAGCAGCAACAGGTACAGCAAAGTCAGAAAGCAATAGCTTCCAAGAGCAAACATTCAGCAGCAACAGCTAAGAAGTACAATAGAGGAAGATCATTAAGAGCTTGCTTAACTTGCAGCAAGAGAAAAGTTAGATGTGATATTATGAAAAAGAATCATCCTTATGAAAAATGTACAAATTGTGAAGAATTTGGAGTCGATTGTATACTTGCTGAAAGAAAGAAAAGAGGAAGAAAGAAGAAACAAATCACGCCAAGTAGTAGTCCAAAGAAAGAAGAGAAAAATGTTTTAGACTGCTATAGTCCGGGGCTACAACAACAGGAGAATGGTACAACACCCACTTTTACTCCAGATGAACTTGATCATTATAGCACTTCTGAATCATCAAATGCAATTATAGTTGATCCAATTAGATCTTTATCAAACAGGTTTCGAGTTTCAAGCTTCATGCAGTACCTCATTAATATAACACCATCGCCATTATTTTCCGTCGCAACTATGCAATATATGAACTGTGAAGATGGGTTTGATTCGGGTCTAGCTTATAAAAGTATCGATCCATTAGCTGTTGAATTCTGCAAATCAGCTGGAGTTTTTATGCTACCTTCAAAAGCTGAATGTGACCAATATATCGAAGCATATTTCAGAGTATTCAATCCATTTTTACCTATTATTAATAAAGCTAATTTTATGGAAACATACACCGATTTAGGTAATCCCCCTTCGCTATTAGTGCTTCGTGCAGTCTTATTTGTTGGTTCTATGGTTTGCAGTTGTGAAGGTAGTTTATTGTCAAATGATTCCGAACTTTCCAGAAATATGTTAAGAGTGGCAAAAGTTCTACTTAACTCTGACCTCGAAACTCGACCAATACCCCTTGTTCAATCAAAAATATTATTGAGTTATTCCTCTGTAAATGATATCGCATTAACAACTAGATGCAATTTGATTAATTCGGCAATCGATACAGCATTTTTATTTTCAATGCATTTAGATCAGACTAATAACGTTTTATTAACTGATTATGAAAAGCATATGTATAAGCTGTTATTTTGGCATTTATTTTATTTGGATAGAATTTTATCATTAACCTTTTCAAGGATATTTAGAATCATAATGACGAACTGTACAGTGCCGGTATTAACAGAGGAAGAAATTTATGCAATTTTCTTAACCGACGATCCCAAGAAAACTCAATTGATGATAGATTACTATATCGCAATTATTAGATTTTGTGAGCTTTTAGGTGAGGTCAGGGAGCAGCAAAGTTTAATTTTTAAAAAGGGTTTAAAAGGAATTTCTATTGCAAGTAAGATTAATCATATAATCAATTTAATTTCAAATTGTTATTACGCATTACCAAGTTCAATGCTCAATGAAAGTTCTTCAAACACCTTTTATCATAATGTTCGATTATACTATACAATTTTAAAAGTTTTCATTTATCAAACTAATATCGCTTTTAGACATTTATTGCTAATTAAAATTGTTGGAAATGGTGGTAACAAAAAATTATTAGCTTCTTTAAATGGGTTTAATAAGACTTCTTACTATAAATTCTGCGGTGATTTACTACATATCATTATGGGATCAACAAGTTTACTGATTAATAGTCCCGTATTCCTTCAATTTTGTATTCATTCAACATCAATGATTTTACATGCAGCTATGTCACTCTTACCATTACTATATCATAAAGATGACCATATTAGGCAAAGAGCACTTGGTGATCTAGATAAATTTAATATTTTTTTGAAAAAAATCGAAGCTTTAGACCTAGACTACTCTTCAAGTTTATCGGTTAAACCTGGCATCTTTTTCTTCAATCATATTTATCCTGATAAAAAGAAGCTGTTGGACTATATGAGGCATGCCCTGAATTCGGAGTATTGTGAAACAATTTTGAAAAAAGATTCAAATGATGGTATTAGTAATGATCATTATTTAGGACAAATATCAATCAAACAATTAGTGTTGGAAGAAATGCCCCCTTTATTGGCTCCAATATACAACATCAACTTGTCTGAGGATTATAAGGATGAAGATGAATCCAATGATAAGTCTTCAGAATATTTCAATAATAGCAAAGACGACCCAATAGGTATTGATTTAGAGGGATTTAATAGTGATGTTTCAATTCCAGTATTTGGAGCTTTAAAGGGTTTCACTATCTGATAGTTAAGAATGCAGTTTGAAAGCATTGTGATCACCTTCATTATGACTTTAAAATTAATAATAAAGGTCTATAAAGTAGATTGCCCATTACAATCCCCACCCCACGAACATCTTTACGACACAAATAGATGTTTAACATCATTCACAGTTAAGCAGTAATATGAATAAATAAAAGGTTTTTATGTTGGAATAAGTTTAGGTTCCTAACTTAGGTTTGTTAATCACGGGGCTATTGCAACATTTAATTTAGTCATAGGACTAGCATCAAGCTTTTCTTTGTGTATATACTAAAATATATTTATTTAAATATTTTTTTTTTCTCTATTATTTGCAATTAGTTAATTTAATTGGTGATTGAAAGTTGTTTAGGTAAAAAACAGCTTTGAGTGAGTAAATATATTTATCTTAATTTTGTAATTTCCCAATTTCAGATTGTCACATTTTGAAATAAAGAAAAATCAATGGAAAAAGCGAATTAATAAAAAATAAAGGAACAAAGAATAAAAAATTGAATAAGTTTTAACAAAAATGAACAGAAATGAATAGCTTGAACGCAAATTAGACAAGAATCAATAACTAAAAGGGACCTGAGCTATGTTGATTCTTCAGTTTTACAAATAAAATTAATATTAACAGACCAAGAAAAACAATAATCATAACAGCCCTTGTTCTTCGTGGATAGATTTGAAAACATGCATAGTTCTGTGTTCGCTTACGTGATAAACGTAATTGTGGCTGCTTACGTGATCAACTGCCACAGCGCCGGCCATGTGTGATTGATTAATTTATCTGATCAATTAATTGATTTCGATTGAACTCTTAATTCCTGTTGAGTCTAATCGGGGACCTACCTCAATTCAGCTTAGAGAAACAAGAAGAAAAATGACTACAGAATTCTACTATATGGACAATGATTCCACTCAACCATTTACAGCTCCACATAATTCAGGAGAACCAACTCCGTTAGAAGAATTATCTAAACTCGGAGTTTTATATTACAAATTTCCAAATTTAGAAGAAGTTGACAAATTGGCCATTGAAAGACACTACAGAAACAGAGATTACATCACATTGTCCAAAGAAACCATTCCTGAAGATGTTTTAAATTCAAAGTTGGAAATGTTTTATAAAGAGCATTTACATGAAGATGAAGAAATTAGATATATAATTGATGGTGCAGGATACTTTGATGTTAGAGATTTGCAAGACAGATGGATTAGGTGTAAGGTAGTTAAAGATGACTTGTTGATCTTACCTAAGGGTATTTATCACAGATTCACATTGACTGATCAATTCTATGTGAAGGCGTTAAGATTGTTCCAAGATGAACCTAAATGGGTTGCTTTAAATAGGGGTGAACAAGACCAAGAGTCCGAGACCACTAGAAATGAATACCTTCAAACTATCCAAGTGTGAAATTTGATATTTGATATTTGAAATTGGGGGGATTTGCAGCTTTCCATATTATCCAGTATTTAATTTGTATTTGAAAATTGGCTGCTGTCGACACGCGCTTCGTGATGGCAGCTCTCCGCTTTTAACTCAGCTTTAGTATTATTCGACCAGTTCCAGCTTCTAGTGAGCTGTAGCATGTAAAGTACCTATACCCATCATGCTACGACTAGCATCTCCAGGACTCAGAAAGCCGCTACTAAGCCCTACTTTGCTCTTGACACCGCTTTCTTGCCAGAGAAGTTGGTTCAGTTCCACAGTTCAAACTCAAATTATTTATAAATCACATCCAAAGATAGTTAAGCATGAACCTAACAAGACACCTTTGAAGCCTCTTTCTGAATCAACAATGTCAGAGATAGAGGATAGATATAAAGACAAGAAACTATTGAAAAATAAGTATTATAGAAACACTCCAAAGTTTTTAAAACCTTATATGAGATCACTAATGTTAAGACCATCACAATTTGTTGTATCATTTGCTATATTACACGAGATCAGTGGATTGCTTCCCTTTGTGATGTTATGGTGGCTTTTAGTCAAGTATGATTGGTTAATGACGACAATCGGCTCGTTTGAATATTCACAAGATCTTTTCAATAGAGGGGTCGAAATAATTGATAAGGGATTAGTAAATTTTGAAGTTGATTCACCAGAAGAAAAATTGAAAATGGTCACAGCTGGAGCCACTTCTTATGCTTTGGTCAAGTTCCTATTTCCTGTCAGAATTGCATTTTGTTTTGCTTTGGCTCCATTTTTTGATAAGTATACTGTCAGACCTATCGGTAGATTGTTGGGTCTGATTTTCAAAAGAAATAAGAAACCAAATAATCCGAATCAGACCAAAACTGACAACTAGCCCTCTTTATTCTGTTTAATATGTGTACATAGTCCAAATAGACCTGTTCTCTCGCCATCAGGCTCGTAATTGAGTAATAGCAGTGAAAACGTACTTTGAAAGCAGCAGGCGAGCATCTCGTCAAGGTTGGCTTTTCTGCAAATCGTCTTCCTAGCAAACTGAACCGAACCCTTACAACACCCTTAAAGAGCTTAAACAGCTTAAGATGAATAGAAACGGCCAGAACATGAATAGCTTATACCAACGACAGCTTACCCAGCAGCAGCAGCAGGTTTCGTCGCAGTTTCTACAATCCCAGCAACGTCAACAGCACAATCAGCACAACGAACTGCCCATACAGCCATTAAGAGTGGCTTCTTCCGATTTTTTCACCATAGCTCCTTACAGAGCTCGTAAAGATGCCAGTCGAGTCTCAGTGATACAGAAATACCAAATCATCGGGTATATTGCAGCTGGTACTTATGGTAAAGTTTACAAGGCAAAGAGTAAAAAAGTAGGCATCAACAACAATATACTCTATGCAATTAAGAAATTTAAAACAGATTCAAAAGATAACGAAGTCATTCATTATACTGGGATATCACAGAGTGCAATTAGAGAAATGTCATTATGTAAAGAGTTAAAACATGAAAATATCACAAACTTAATTGAAATTATTCTGGAAAGAAGATCGATTTACATGGTTTTTGAATTTGCTGAATATGATTTATTACAAATTATCCACTACCATTCTCATCCTGAGTTTAAACCTATACCAGAATTAACTTTAAAGTCTGCAATATATCAAATATTAAAAGGTGTTTCTTACTTACACCAAAACTGGATTTTACACAGAGATTTGAAACCAGCTAATATAATGGTCACGTTGAATGGTGTCGTTAAAATTGGTGATTTAGGCTTAGCCAGAAAGTTTAATAATCCATTACAATCCTTTTACTCAGGTGATAAAGTTGTTGTGACAATTTGGTATAGAGCACCAGAACTCTTATTAGGAGCAAGACATTACACACCTGCAATCGACATGTGGGCAGTGGGCTGTATATTGGCCGAGTTATTGTCTCTGAGACCGTTATTCAAAGGTGAAGAAACTAAAATGGATAATAAAAAACAAGTTCCATTCCAAGAAAATCAATTACTAAAAATATTGGAAATTTTAGGTACCCCAACATTAGAAAAATGGCCAGATTTAAACAATTATCCTGAATATTCTCAATTATCAAAATTTACGTTATTCCCATCAAATTTAAAAGCATGGTACCATGCTAATAACGGTACAAATAAAAATTGCTTGAAATTATTAAGTGAACTGTTAGATTATGATCCATCAAAAAGGGTCGATGCTTTAGATTCATTAAATCATAAATGGTTTAAAGAATCATCTTTTAAACCTGCTACTAATATTTTTCAAAATTCTCATTTTAAATATCCAGTCAGGAAGATCCAAAAAGATGATAATGATATTCTAGGAAAATCTGTTCAACAGCAAGTTGCTCAGGCTGCTGCGCAAGCGCAAACTAATGCGAATCAAGTACATCATCAACAACATAACCATTTAGCAGCTGCTCAGGCAGCTGCTGCGATTGGAGGTAGTTCCAATACTCTGGTTAATCCTAACTTAGCCTCTTATAATAACAGCCTCGGTGGAAATTCTGGTAATCAAACAGCTAGAAGAAATTATTCAACTATGTCTGGAAACTACGTCGATTCAATGAACAATAGAAACAAAAAAATGAGATAACGTAGGTGCCTTATTTTATTCACCCCCTCGATGTATTTATTTAGATTATTCCTTTTGGTTTCCTGTTAATTGTTAATTTGTTTTCAAATAAATTGCATATGAGGAACCTGTTGAATTATCACATTAGCATATACTAAATTATACTTTTTTTTACAGCACGTTTTTTATTTATTGTTGTTATTTTAGGTTTTATTATTTGTACTATTAAATAGCATTCTTTATTCACCTACTTATCTATTTAGTGTGTTATGATTTTATAAGTTTTATAATATTAGAAACTATGACATCAGGGGAATCATCATTACAGACAACTTTATAGGAATGCTTTTCTTCAACTGTAGGTAATTCTAAATCATTAAATTGTGATTCCAGCATATGAGCCTTCATAAAATGACCTTCTCTTTTGGTCATCCGATCATAAATGGCTTTAAATTCATTAAACAAAATAAACATGAAGATATCAGCTTCCTTAATACCACTATCAGTGGACACCAATTCTTTGAAATGTTGATGGATTGTAGCTCTTATTAATTCTCTGTATTTTAGTTTTAGCATTGAGCAAGAAACAACAACAACATCATACTCCATAGTTTTTTCAACTGATAATTTAGACAAATTTATTAACCACTCCCACCTATCATCATCATTTAGGGCATGTCCTTTTGACATTTTATCTATATTTGCCTGTGGATGGTATTCATCACCTTCCATAAATGTTGTTTTTGTTGTTGTTTTTGAGAGTATTTTCGATATTCTATCACCAACAGTTGATTTACCACAACCGGCTGTTCCTCCGACGAAAATAATTTGTGGCATGCTTGGTTTATTATTAACTTCTAATTTGCCCAAATATTTGTTCTTGGATATGAATTCAAGTGTATATAAGAAAAGAAAATACTTGCACATGGAGGGGAAGGTCGAATAGAGTGTTTGGCGTTTTTTCGGAGTTCTCTCAGATCTCGGCTATCTTCTCAGAAATACGAGCCGAGTTTACGATTTTACAAAGCGAGCTTAATTGCATTACAACGGGAAGAGCAATCAGAATGAGCGTAATCAAAATATGAAGCCAAAATGAACATATATTCTAGGGATAATGGATATAGACGTGAAAGAAAGAAGTTAAATAAACGCAAAGCAACCAAGAAAATAGAAGATTAATTAAACTCATCATAAAACTTCAAAATTTCTTCCTGAGTACTTTTATAGACCTCTTCAACATCTAGCAACAAGCAATGCTTGCCATCATTAATCTCCACCAACCTCTTATTCTTCATTCCTGGTCTTTCATTCAATGCCTTAATAAACAAGTCACTGCCTTTAAAATCATTAACACCATCATCATTTCCATGAACAATTAATAAAGGCTTATCTATATCAACTTGATTGATTAAACCAGGAGACAATAACTTTCTACCCCTTAAAATGAAATCTCTGCATTCGACGAAATGGCCAGACAACTTTTCACTCTTATTAACGGTGTTCAAATAATCTCCATAAACTTTATCTCTTGTCATATTTTCCAACTTTAACTCTGTTTTAACTTTCAATTTCTTTGTGAAAGGTAGTAAGAAACAACAAGTTCTAACGACCCACTCAATAACCACACCTGGGTATGTATTTGGATGTAGTAAAATTAATGGAGCGCCACCAACATAGGAATTGATTTTATCTTTTAATTCACCATGGCATAAATAATTTAAGATGATTCCACCACCCATTGAAAATCCGAATAAGTTCAATTTGGATGGATCTTTCTTCTCTATTTTCATTTCGTCAATATTGTAATTAATCATAAATGTTAAACTTTTATAAACAAACTCATCGTATGAATAACCTTTATCACCATTCTTTAGAAGTGTCTTGCCTTCTCCTCTTTGATCGAAATAAAAAAAATCATATCCGTTATTAATCATAAAATCAATGAATCTAAAGTAAGTAGGATAAAAATCCCTGTAACCATGAACCATGATAATTCTACCTTTGTATTTATCTGGAGTAGTTGTATACCATGTGTAAGTTTGGAATACAGTGTCTTCAAATTCAACTGTTTTGGCAACTTCTTTGCCATTCTTTGAAACAAACGGCGGTTCTATATCTGCCATTACTCTTTAATTTCCTGTATTTTGTTAATTTGTTTGCACTTGAAGCTTCAATTTAAGGAGAAATGAGTTGCTGAATGCCTGATAGTTTGATTCAAGCCTAGCTTGTGAGGCTGGTACGTATGAGGCTCGTTTTCATGCGCCTCAGACGCGTCGTCAATTCGAAAACTCCATTAGACAGACAAACACGCTAGGTTTTCTTTTATTTTTCGTATTTCTACTTATTTGAATAAAATTCGTCCACGTTTAAAAAATAGACATATCAATCATCATGGGTATCAAAGGTCTAAATGCACTAGTTGCTGAGAATGCTCCAGGGGCCATTATCTCAAATGAAATGAAAACTCTTTTTGGTAGAAAAATAGCTATTGATGCATCAATGTGTTTGTATCAATTTTTGATCGCAGTTAGACAGCAAGATGGTAATAATTTAACCAACGAAGCAGGTGAAACTACTTCCCACTTGATGGGGTTTTTCTATAGGACTATACGGATGGTCAATGCTGGTATCAAACCATGCTATGTGTTTGATGGTAAACCACCAGTTTTAAAAGGTGGTGAATTAGAAAAAAGATTAAAGAGAAGAGAAGAGGCAGAAGCAAAGGCAGAAGAATTGAAAGAGACCGGTACTGTTGAAGAATTACAAAAGTTTGAAAGAAGAACTGTTAGAGTGACAAGACAACATAACGAAGATGCAAAGAAATTGTTGACTTTGATGGGTATTCCATTTGTTGAAGCTCCATGTGAGGCTGAAGCCCAATGTGCTGAGTTAGCTAAAAAGGGAAAAGTGTATGCGGCCGCTTCTGAAGATATGGATACACTATGCTATAGGCCTCCTTACCTTTTGAGAAATGTCACTGTCGCTGAAGCACGTAAGTTACCAATTAAGGAGTATAATTCGGAGAAAGTTTTGAGTGGCTTTGATATGACCTTAGAGCAATTTGTTGATCTAGGTATTTTATTAGGTTGCGATTATTGTGAATCAATCAAGGGTGTTGGACCGGTTACTGCATTAAAATTAATTAGAGAACATGGAACTTTAGAAAAAATTATTGAGTCTATTGAAAGTAATTCAAAATCCAAATATAAAGTTCCTGAAAATTGGCCATACAAAGAAGCAAGAGAATTGTTCTTACATCCAGATGTTAAAGATGGTGCCGAAGTTGAATTAAAGTGGAAAGAGCCTGATATTGAAGGTCTGGTCCAATATATGGTTAAAGAAAATGGTTTCAGTGAGCAGAGAATTAGAGATGGTGCGGAAAAATTAAAGAAAGGTCTAAAAGGTGGTACTCAAGGTAGATTAGATGGCTTCTTTAAGGTTGCTGGGCCTTTAAAGAAAAGACCTGCGGAAAATGTAAAGAAAAACGGTGGAAAAGCTAAAAAGGTTAAGACTACAAAAAAGAAATAACTTGTTGTATAACAATGTATATTAAATGCCCCATCTTAAGAAATAATAATAAAAGACCCAATATATAAAGTAAGAAGAACAAAAATGAATTGTATAGAGCGTTTTAAAGAAAAAAATGATAAGAATAAAAGTAGCAAGAGTAAATAAAAACTAATAATCTACTGTGTTCTGTCTTTGATGTCATCGTCTCCTGTCTTAGCACTAGTGTTGGTATTTGGTTCACTTCTAAAATTTGCCAAAGGAGCAACATTATTTAGTATACTAACTGCAGTTTCGGAAATGGCGCTTGTAATACTCATATTTTCACTACCAACAAATTTCTTCATACTATTATCAATGCCTGAAAAACAACGTGCAACTTCGACAATTGGCCAAGGAGCGGATCTTAATAACGGCAAAAAATTTCCGTAAAATGGAATTTTAATTTCACCTCTTTTACCCATTTCAACAGATTTTAAAACAGTTTTGGAAACATCTCTTGGGTCTAATTCGGGTGCTAATAAAGTAGAAGGTGTCTTGACACCATCAAACAAAGTAGTTTTCATTTGACCAGGGCATATCAATAATGTTTTAACACCAGATGTATTCAAAGCAGGTGGACCTAATTCATAAGTTAATGATTCATGCAATGCAATCAAACCTGATTTCGAAGCACCATACGCACTTAGCCTAACTGGGGACATATATCCTAAAGTGGAACCAATTGTAACAATGTAACCTCTTTTCATTTCAAGCATGCTTGGTAAAAATGTTTTAATTGTATAAAAGCTTGCTAACAAATTAACTTCTAAGACTTTCTCGATCTCTTCAAATGATAGATCTAATATAGTTTTACCGGCAGTTATACCGGCATTATTGATAAGTATTGTGATGTTTCCAACTTTAGCACTAATTGCTTTTCCGGCTTCCAAAACTTCCTTTCTATTACTAACATCACATTTGAAATAATGAACATCTTTAATAAAATTATCTGAATCTTTCTCTGGAATAGAAACATCTAATACAACAACTTTAGCTCCTGTTTTTTGAAAAGTGGAAACCATCTCTCTTCCAAACCCTGAAGAGCCACCAGTTATTAGGACAATATCTCTGTATGGATCAAAAGTCATACCAACTAAAGTATTTGAAGCGTCTAACAGCACCTTGTTTGCACGGTATAGTAAGTTTGAAAAAGTCATAGTTGTTTCTCTGTGTCTGTTATATTGTTACACAATACAGGGTAGTGGAAATAGCTAAATGAAGTTTAAAGAATATGTTTTTGAATTGTCAGTTGTAACCAAATTCTATAAAAAGAGAGAATTATGGAGCAAAGCACCTGAACAAAAGGGTGCTTCCATAATAGCCCATGTAAACCCACCCGTACACCATAACCTCAGGATTATTTTGAATTCGCTGAGAGCCAGTCAGTTAGTTATCATCAACTCAGCTATACTGATTTCTCTTCGAATTGCACTACAACCTATACACACCGTACACCGGCTTCACTTACTAATTTCGACTCAATTCATAAAATTCACTATTGCAATTAATGTCATCAAACTCTCTGACGCAAGATCCACCTGAAATTTTACGTATCAAACGTAAAAGAACGGAAGATCCGTTACAAGCATTACTGCTAGATGATAGAAGAACATTAAAAAGGTCCAAGTCATCATTGGCTCTTAATGCTAGCGTAGCTCCCAATAACAATTATATCTTTAAGTTGGCAAGAACTGATGATTTTGATGATAATTCAAACACTCCAACTTTGTTACAATCTATTTCTAAAAAGACAAGCAGTTCAAGAACTGATTTACGAAAAGTTTTTTCAATGCCTAAAAGTGACCAATCTTCCACAACAACTGATACAACTGGAACAGTCAATGCAAATAATGTAGTCTCAGATGTGCAATCCCAGACTCCGTCAAATGAAGTAAACCCCGAATTATTAGAGATGCTAAATGATTATCTTAAATTTTATGATACCTCAGATGAAAAACCAACTGTTAAACCTCCAAAAAGAAGAATGTCTAGTATATCATTATCATCCGAGAAACCAGGGAGTATTTTCACTAATAGCACTAATAAACTGGCTCCTACAAATGAAGTTATTGATGACGATGAAGCCGATTATGTTTATGATGTTTATTTTAGAGATAAAGCAGTTAATGATCAATGGGAAAAGGATAAGATTGGTTACATTAGATTCAATGAAGAAGACAGAGATTTATTAGACGAAGATGAGAAAAATACTGGTGCTGGTTTGTTTTCAGATGACGAAGACTCAAATGATGAGAATTTTTATAGAAATGAATACCCCGAAGACGAAGACGATGGATACGATGATGATGCACTTTCAATAGGTATTGAAGAGCCAAGTGATGACCAAGATGATGAGTTCGATATAATCCATAATAGAGGTAGATTTAATATGAATGATGTTGTTTCAACTGAAGGTTTACATGATCTTACAAATGTACATTATAAAGATTTATATAGACACATGGCTAATAAAGAAAAATATGTTGATCCAGAGTATGATGATTTTGATTTGAATGATGACACAATGGGTGATGATGAAGATGATACTGAAGAGTATCAAAGGCATCAATTCTTCAAAAGTGATGCTACTGATCCAATTGCAATTCATAGGGATAAGATATTTGGAAGGCTGGATAAAATGATGAAAAAGAAGACTTAGGAATATTTTTTGTTTTGTTTTTACCTCATTTTGGCTCTTTGTATTAATTATATGTACTTTATGTGAATAAATCGATGACACAACCCCAAAAGCAACTAGTGTGAGAACAGTCCGATTTTCTCAGCCACGAACTTCTGGGCCATAACCAAGGAGATTTTCTTTTCGGGCGACTTCTTTTCAAATTGGTCCTTCACCAGACAGAATAATTATTCGACACGGTATCTGGTAAATTTAGAACATTTATCCCATTGCACGTATCACATCATGTTGCTTGACTTCTTTAGCATTCAGTTACTGTTACTGTTAGTCATCCTCCTTACTAGGTAAACTTAAGCATCATGTCCTCTGGTTTTAGAAACAGAGTTTTTAGATCACCCGGAACTGCCTCTAATTCGAATTCCAAACCCAAACCCGCAAACGGTGTTTCCCATACCGAAGCTTCTGCTAAAGCATATGAAAGAATCAGTTTAAATAGTTTGGATAACGCTGCTAATACTTGGAGGCCAGCTCATAGTGCAACTAATTCTAAGAGTTCATCTAATAAAGCTGCTAACAGTGATGATCTGGATTGGAAAAAACAAATCACTGCCCCCAACGATTATTCGAATGTCCCTACGTGGATATCCAAAAGTATCAAAGCAAATGCAAATATTCCTGATACCCTTGAAAATCATATCCGTGGCCCTGTATTCTCTGACGAGTTTGTGACTGTGTCTCCGACTGAAGAGACATTCAACGAGCCAAAGGAGAAGGTTGATAAGGACAGCGATAGTGACACATCATCATCATCTTTTCCAATTATCCAAGAAAATACTCTAACGTCAAAGAGTGAGGATAATGAGGAAGCAAGGGGTACTAAGGCTGAGGAACAAAATGATGTTGGCAAGGACGTCTCTGGTTTATCTACTTCTACTGAATCAGCACCTGATATTCATCTGCAAGAGGAACAAGAACAACAACAGGAACAGGAGCAGGAACAGAAACCCGATCATCCTGATCAACCACCACCACACCTGAACACAAATATGTCTCATCCAAAGTCAAAATCTGAAAATGTTACTGGCTTACCATCCAATGCTTTGAACTTTCAAGACTACAAAACCGAAAGGGGCGACGACGACGATGATGATGACTGGTTTAAGAAAACTTTACAGGATATTGAAAGAGCTACTAGCCAAGATTCTGATTGGACACCTGAAGAACCTCAAGAACCTGGTGAACCTGATAATATATCAGAAGATCAGACTGATGCTGATGGCAAAGATGATTTTCATAGTGCTCATTCATCTATTCAACGCAATGCCCAAGATGATATACCTGCCATCAAAGGTGCCAATTCATCAAATACCTTACTCTCAGTTGATGGTTCTCCAACTCTGAATAATGAAACTACTAGTCACATCGTTGATAAACGTGAGACTGAAATATCAAATGTCGGTTTTACTGTAAACACTAACGGAACTGCTAAAGGTGTTAAAGACACTGAGCGTTTAGACAACCCGCCCCCAAAGGTCAAAGATTCTCCAAAGGTCAAAGATCCTTCAAAACTGTCAACTAAATTTTTTCAATCCAAACTGAATCATTCAAAATCAAAATTTTTTAAAGAAGATGAAGACGCAGCACCACCAAAAGCTGAAAAGAAACTTGTAAAAACACGTTTAACGGGAGAAGATTTTTCACGTTATAACGCTCATTTATCATCATTTTTAAAGAAGCACATGATATTACATATACGTTCCCCACCTGAGCTTCATCAAATGGATGGAGCTTTTAATCCCAAGCCAGCTAAGTCAGAAAAGAAATCTAGTAAACTTGGTAGAATGTTTAAGACCATGTTGTGAGTTTATAAATTTCCCCTTCCATTCTTTGTTTTATTGTTTACTTTAATTTTTTTAATTTTCTTTACTTTACTATACTTTTTGACTTGATTTAGTGTTTTTATTTTTGTTTGTGTTTCATTTCATGACTGATAATTCAATGGCTGACTTTCCTCAAGAAGTTCAAAATTTCAAGTACATATTTATATATACTTATATGAGAAGCAATTATTACTTCAAGTCACTGTTACTGTTACTGTTGTAGTCTTCATGCGTAGATATTAATTAAAGTGTCCAGCGTATTTAAAAATAGCTTTAAAGGTGCTCGCTCGATAGTTATGTCACGACTCAGCCATGATCCACCAGAAGTCAAGTCCCGTATGATTTGCATCAGGATAAATTGATTCTATCTTTCGGACAACTATTTGACCAATTTGAAATGCTGTTGAGCGTTAGAACCCTAGACTCTTAGACATTGTTAGCCACATGTCCAATATATCGTTCAGGTGAAGATTGACTATCATCATGTCTTCCAGAAACAAATACAGAGTCTTCACATACTCCGATCCAGATAGTGATATCGAGTCTGATTCTGAATCTGATTACGACTCTGATTTACAATTGAAATCAAGGACGTCTTCACCAAGAATTGAAAGAAACTGTTTAATTAGTAGCTCAACACGCTTGTCTTCAACTTCCGGTTTTAGGGTGCCTGAACCAACATCCAAGCCAGCCAACAACATTGAAGACTTAGACTGGAGGTTACATGTTTCTCGATCCATTGATACAGATATAAGTATTTTTACGCCACCTTTGAAACAAACCAGAACAGTTGATGATGCTTTAGAAGTTCATAAGCCTTCAACTATTTCTAAAAACTCTTTATCTAGTTTGGCTGATAATGAGGAGGAGAAGGATGAGCCAGTGTGGAGACCAACTACAACTTATGATTCTAAAATGAATAGCCATATGCAATTATCCTCAGTTTCTGATGCGGAATCTGATGCTAGAATTAGCACGTATTTACACTCATACACAAACAAAAGAAGTAAAACAATTTTGGGTGGTAAAAGTCTTGAACATAAAGAAGAAGTTAGCAATACGCTGTCACCTTTGAGTCGTTCTGCTAAGATGGAAACTTCTCACAATCAACCACAACCATTACTAAATTCGGCCTCAAAAACTTCAAAAATGATATTCAAACCCACTGATGCTGCTAATGAATCTTCAACCGATTCGTTGGATCTTGCTGATTATGAACTTGACAGAGATGATAGTTGGTTAGAAAAAACACTACAAGATATTGAAAGGGCTACTACAGATGATGAACCTGGCTGGACATCTGACGGAAATGATGACCAAAGTGAGGAGGATGATGATGCTGGTTCTTGGGATTACTCGTTTGTCTTTCATGATGACGATAAATCAATCAATATAGGTACTAACCCATCAACTGGTTTATATTCTGCTGAGGATCAATCAACTCTTAATATTGTAGATGATTTGTCAACTGATGCTCTAAATAATAGCAATGATAAAAGTAATAGTAAGTCGGATGTATCAGGAGATTTAAACGATATTCCGAATCAAAATGAGAGGGTGTCTAATATCTCGGTTGTGCCAGAACCGAAGGCTAGAAATGTTTCAGAATCTGCAAAATCAACTAGACGTATTAATTTTGAATTGAATTATTCAAATTTACCAGTCTTTAATGCTCGTGAAATCATGGCATTACCATCATCTAAAGAAAGAATTCAGAAATTACGTTCAGCAAGAGAAGAATTGTTACATTATGATACTAATTTAGCGTCATTTTTAAAGTACAAGATGATACATATGGACAATGGTATTCAACAAAAAGATTTTAACTCAGCTATTGGTTCTACCTTGAATGATAGACCTCGTGCTGTTGAAAAGATATCTACTAGACTTGAAACAGCTTTAAAGACCATGTTTTAACTTCATACGTTTACTTTTATTTTGTTTTTCAAGAGTTTACCTTCATTTTCTTTGCTAGCTTTTAGTTTTACTTGCTCTTAATTTACCCATTTATAACTTTATACTTTAAAACTACAGTAATCAGATATTTTAACTAATATTGATTATCGACGCTATTCGTAGACGCGTCGCAGAAATCCGGGAATTCCGGAACGAAACGCCACCTATATCACTGATATCAGCAAACGAGAAAACAAACAGCTGGATCATTGCTTAAGAGCAAATGTTAAGATCAGGCTCTGTACAACCCGTTCTACTCCCAGGTTGATCGTCTACTAACAGTAAGCCAACCATTTAAGCAAAACAAACACCATCACTATGTCATTAAGAGGAGTGGGCAAAGCAATTTATAGAACTCCTCACCAGTTGTTTGCACAAAAGTCCACAGATGATGAAATAATCCTTCAATGGGAACACGACATCAAAAATGCTATCGCTGGTTTGGATTTTTTACAGTTACAGCAGAAGAAGCTGAAATCAATTTGGAGTGCTATTTTGTGGAACAATTTAGATACTAATCACTCGTTAAGGCTTTTCCATAGACCCCTAGAAGAACTATCAGAAGCAGGTGAAGAAGATGATGATCAAGATGATAGAGATTTCTTAGAGGCCAGAGTTTCTGATGATAATGAACAGTTTTCCAATATAACAATTCATGAATTAAAACAAGCTTCTAAACTTTTCAAATCCATGTGTGATAAGATTACTGAAAAAATCGAATTTAATGAACAAGAGTTTAATGATCAAACCAATGAAATGAAAGATAATTTAAAGCATGTTTTAAAGTTAATCACCAAAAGGAATCACAAGAAAATAGATTATGATATGCACCACAATTCAGTCCAAAAACTTCTAAGCAATAATGGAAGTGGTGAGTTCACTAATAAGGATAAGAAAAAATTGCAACGTGGTAAAAAACAGTTAGATGAAACGACTAGCATTTTCAATGATCTCGATAATAAAGTCAGGTTAGTTTTACCTCAAGTTATGGAAACCCTTTCTGAATTCATTAATAAATTGGCATTGAAAGCTTATTATCAAAACTTGGATATTGTTAGCATCCTAAATAACAATCTAAATAAATATTCTGTTTCTCAAGGGTTGAATACTTCAAAATTAGACCAATTAACTTATAAGAGAATCATTGCTGAATTTGAGGATGAGTATTCCCAAACAGAAAATAAGTTACATAATTTAACTATGTTGAAAGAATATAAGGAGTTGCAAAGTCAAACCATGAAAGATAGAACCGTTCATACAGTTAATGCTGCGGCTACCACTATTATTGATTCAGCTACTGGCTTTACTAATTCAGTTTACACCAAGGTAACAAGTCCAAATCAAAAGCTGAATATCAGAAATATGAATATTGATAATCCAGTTAAACCGTATTCTAAAGAAGGGATGTTTTCTGGGGCTAGTTCGACTGATCCAGTTAAATTTATCACTACTGAGTCTTATGGTGGTGATGACGTTGAATATGAGCAGCACGAAGATTATCCTATATCAGATCCGGAAGAAGTGAAAACACCCACATCCTCAACAAGTGGCTTTAATAGTCAATCTCAATCTCCCGCGCAGCCAGTTGGTGGTAGTGGTTCAGAGAAAGATGATGATTCGGATGCTCAATGGTTGAAACCCTTATCATTGAAGAAGTCGAGAGAACCACAACAACAAGCACATGCCATTGATGAAGCGTTAGCCTTATCCGGTGCATCCAAGAAGCAATTAGATGATACAGAAGCTTACACCCCTTCATATGCTATGTCTCCTTCGCAATCAACTGTTCCTACCTCGGTCCCAACTACACCATTAACTTCACCAACCCAAACTTCGTTTGTTCCAAAGGCTACGGTCAATAACAATTTTAAACGATTGTCTTGGGCGCAATTTCAACTTCCAAGTCACACGGAAACTGCTAAATACGTTAATATTTCTAACGATGCGGTCAAATACAGAATAAAAAATAGTATTATGAAACCAAGCCTTGATCTGGCACCCATCACTGATGATTTCAAAGCAACAGATGGGCATCCTGGCGTTTTGGATTCAGTTAAATGCAGGTCAAGCATAACTGCTAATTTATTCTTACTGTCTACTTCTTTGGCAAAATAAGAAAGGAGTATATATTAGTATGCTTTGAAATGACTCCTCCTTTTATTGTTTTTGATTTGGTAATTTTATTGTACAATGTATGGTGAATTAATTGGTGGGGCGCGACAGTATGTATGTTGTGACCTTAATGTTTTTTTTTTTGAGTTTTATATCATGGCTTGATTTAATGTTTGTCTGCATATTTTAGTATATAGATATACCAAAGGTATAATTACGTTGTATTTGTGTTTATGTTTTAATGATCATTATCCACGTTAGTTGATAAATAAAAGAATAAAGGAAGTTTACTTTAGGTTGAATGTGTCGCTCAGTAAGTTGTGTTTAGACCCAATAATTGTAAACTTGGGTTAGTATGAATCCGTCCCTACAAATATCAAGATTTGATGGTTTTGATAGGATGTACTGTAGCTACAGGAGAGTGGAAGTGTTAATATGAACCTAGAGTATAGCTAACTACCAAGACTTTTATACCTCGTAGGACAAAGAGAGATTTACTCTGGAAGACAAAGTGTATACCCGTTACATGCCATATAATATAGACAATAGAGTCATACAATGTAGACAATAGGGTCATAAAATGCCAAGGACATAATGCGAAATGAATAATAATCCAAGATCGAGCTATAATATTATTTTGATTTAACTACTTCAAACGTACAAACGCTATAAATTTAACCGAAAGAAAAGGAAGGGTGAAACCTCTCTAATACTTTAATTTACAGTTAATCAAATTGGAATCATCAACAAACTAAAAGTGGGCAATAAAGGATTAATTCTATGACGAAATGTGGAGCCTAAATAAGTTTCAGGTAGTATTAAAGTGTAATCTCAATAAAGTAATACATCAAGCAGAAATATTTAATTAACTATTGGATTTGAATGAGGTCTCGCTTATATACTAATGGATTCAAATAAAAACTCGCTTATAAAACTTCTCTTAGTAGATTGTCGACTGTTGCTTGCATGATGAGCTTCCTTTGTACATCTGCATTTGTTATCCTTGTAATTTTCAATTTAACCATGAAATTCGCATAATTCACTTTAACAACTAATATCTTTACCCTTTCTGGATGTGATGTGACTAATACAATGGTACCTCTTGACTCCTTTTTATTAATTGGTTGTAGTGCAAATTGTTTTTAATCCTTGGTGCTTGGAAGAGCCCAAAGAATTTTAGGTAGCCTTGCATATTGCAAATTCTCTTCGCTCCCTAATAACACTCACTGGTCAAAGTACATTATTGTTCAATGGACATATATTTTCTAGATTAAGAAAATGCATCTTTTGAATACATCTAAAGTTTTAGTCTATGAATATAACCCAAGTGGGCCTTCTTAATTAAACAAATTGAATCAGATGTTACCAATGTACTTGCTCAGTTTCTGTCCATTGGATTCTGGTAAGAGTTAACCTTTTTGTTCGTTAGCGGTTATAATACAAGGAAATTACTTTTCGAGTTTTGACTTTATAATTGGAGCTACAATCCTTTGAATAAGTTATGAACTACTTGTCCTTAAAATACTGTACCAATAATACAATATTAGAAGGAAATAGCATACGAATGACCCATATTATGTCAAGAATGCATGTCTGGGTACCGTTCCTTTTATGAATTATATATTAATAATCCAGGTTTTCTTTTTTTATTTATGGACAAAAACTGCTACCGTTGGTATTGGAATAACTCAAACTCATTGCTAAAATAAGTCTAATTTTATATTTCCTAGGTCAATATAGATTTTCTAGGGATACATAGACCGAGTGTGACTATAGCATATTTATAAATTAGGATTTACAAAGATTAAATTACTAAGTGGTATTGTATATAAAGGTACCAACTCAAACTCAAGCCAGTCAAATTCCTGGAGAAACAATAATGCAGGGACTCCTAACTACACCATCACCCTGCTTTTCGTAGACACAGATTTTGGTAGCACTGCAGAAATCCTTGCACAGAGGGATTTCTCGTACATTGAACCAGTAGTACTACCGAATTGTCCACAAGCATCTATTATAACTCAATTTGATGATATAAAAAAAATATTTTTTATACAGCAGGTAGTCAGAAAAGATAGTCATTTGACAACAACAAGCATGTTGAAGATGTGATTTTAGACCTCAGTGGATCATTCGTTCTTCTGCTGGTTTGGAGTTTAAGGCAAAATACTTATCTATCACTGTCTATTACTTATATTCATGTGTTTGTGTTATATCCATTTGTTTATAGAGATTATTCTGTATTTACTGTTAAAATATACTATTAAAGATTTCTTTTATCATGGCCGGATACTTTAAGGAATAGCCATCTATTTCCACCCCCTTATTCTTATTCCATTGAAAACATCAGCGTGTCCTGTTTACTCCTTTACCATTCACACTAAGACCAGATATTAGATTTTGAAGTATTCATTGGTTCAACAGAAAACAAGCTATTAAGCACTTATCCATTAGAATTAGTTCTCAGCTACCAATTAGATCTAGTTGTCTTATCCTACTTTCTATTTGCTTCTCAAATACTATCATCAACTTTTCTAAATTGAATATAATCTTCATTATTTTTTAAAATTTTAGTAGCTACTATTAGTATAAGTCTAACATTACTTTTGAAAATGACCAGAATGACCAGAATTAACTTGGTTTATTTCTAAATATCCTATCTATTTATATCCCTTGACATTTCTCCTAATATAGGAATTTGGTGGTAGGAATGAGACATTAATACATTTAAAACATTGTGCTTACCCTTTCTCTGCAGTTCTGAACTAGGTAGTTGGCAGATACATGTTGAAGATTTTTTTTGCTCAAGAATACTAACAAACACAAGCCTCGCAATACTTATTTATTAAAAATGAGATTGGAAATAAGTAAAAACAAACTGGTATCCGGGTGGATCGACGTACATAAAGCTGAACAGGTGGAGTGGCTGTAGCCGTTACCGCTTCTCTAGAAGCTCTGTAAGTGTGCTGTTCTTCGGAGTCTGATCGGATTCTGCCCCATTAAATGGCAGGTAAGGGCTGACATAATGAGGCGTCAATTACCGGATGTCATTCTCGAAGCCGACCACCCCTACTATTAGACTACGTAGGCCCAATCGCTCGTCTCCTTCCTGGAGTTTATACTCCAAAAACTATTATCTCTTCTTTCATAGGTTGCTGCAATATTTCAGAGAAGGGGGAGGGGGGGGTATGGGAAATTTTTGATTTTTCATTCTTGTCGATGATGATGAATGGATGAGTGGGGTCGATACAGACACAGCGCTCTAAGTATTGCTTTTCCTTTTCTCCTGAGATATGTATCTCTTCCCAGTGATCGGGGTCTGATGAATTCCTAGAACAAACTTCGATTCAGTCTAGTTTGCTGTAGCTTTGACCAAAGTTTATAAAATAAAATTTAGTTCTGTAATGATCAAAGACGTTTAGAAATACTAGTTGTATATAGGGAGTAGAGTTGGATATTGTCTTTGTTCTCCTAACACTAAGTTGAGGACTGAGCACTTGTTTGTAATCAGGATAGCAACATGCTACATATGTTTATATCAGTCTTAATATTCAGAGTTATAATTACATTAGCTAGTTAGCTACGTCTCTAAAATAGTGCCTTTTCTATATAAAGTGTTTTTAAAGCCAGATTTCTATATTAAAATGTGTTGGAACACCTTAAATTAGTTTAATTCTGAACTAGATCTAACAAGGAAAACGGTATGTAGACATCTACTATTTTTTCAAAATACTTTGTACCGGTCTATGTTTTTAAGAAAAGTATATTTTGATACAGATCTTGACTAGAAACCAGAAACCACTGGGTATAAAACTCAACCATACAGGAGGAGGAGGTAAGGCGACTTAATGACAACCATTCATATTACATTGTTTACGATTAGAGCGCATTGAGCACTAGTGGTTTGTCCACAGAAATTATATATATATATATTACTGTGTCAACCAATTATATAGTCATTGAAAACTAGGTAACGGTATATCAATTGAAAACTAAGTAACAGTGAACATTTTAAGCTCATCGAACATAAAGAGATGTCATCTGTTACCCTTTACAGGATAAATTGTTGAGCAAATAATTAATTAAGATCGATATCGATTAATTCAACAGACGTCAGCTGAGCGTAAGGGATGTATCTCTAAGGTTTCATTCACATTTTCTTCCCTAATATATAGGCCTGCCCAGCTGATTGGACGAATGGCTGTATCTAGATTTAGTTTTGTTTGTAGATCCATCTATAACCCGGTTAAATTTATGTTACAGCAAAACATATATAAGGCCTAATTTTTGTATATTGGTTGTTACATCCACATCATATATTGAAAATAATGAGATCTCTAAGCTAGACACCTATATGTTTTCTGTATCTCATTTATAATTAATGTAGGACGTTTATCGGCAGATTCAACACCAAAACTCTAAGTAGTCACGTTCTTCCAAATATCCTTGATTATATATACTCTAAAGTTATCACAAATTTTTCGTCAACTGCTTGTGCCTTGCATCCAAAGGTTATTCAGGTGAACTCGACAATATTATGGGAATTTTATTCAGCATATGCGAGGGCTTTTGAATTGATCTTATTTGGTTTGGTTGTATTAAATTAGTACAAAAGCTTATTCAAATCATCAAATTGTTTAAGTCAACCTGTATATTTCTAAACATAATTTAATGGCCTGAAACCTGTGCTCCGTCGTTTCAGTTGAAAGCAGGAGACATATATCTTCAACAGGCTCTGTATTCTGTCCTATGTCGGAACTCGGAAGCAAATACAAATGATTGCGCCATTAGTAGGTAAGTAAATCTCAAGATATAGACTTTGCAACCCAACATGGTCAAGTAGTTACTGAAAAGTACCTGTATACTATAGATGTCTAGAACAGGAAAGAGATGAGTTAATCGGTTTTACTTGTTTAGGTAATTTGATTGCGAAATGCAACTGGTTTGGTCCCTTAATTCGGCCTGCCAATGAGATGCTCGAACCGGCGTTTTGGTTTTTTTGGCTTCGCAGGCATCAGCGATAGGCCCATATTTGTGGACTGACCGTTATCCTAACATTGATGATTAATCCGCTTATATATCCACATATTGCTGGAGGAGTGGGATCTGCTCAATACAAATATAAGAAGATCCAATTTAGGCTTCTAGCATCTGAATATAAATCAGGGATGGTGGAGGAGAGAGGAGAGGAGAGGGTCGATATTGATTAGACAAATATAGGTTTCTAAAATTCTGCAGCAGTCAAATTTGCATCAGCATTTGCAGTCACTTGGTCGAGACAATGGTGAAGTGAACTACCTGGAATTTGTATGATATTTTGATATTCAGGAACGGATCTCCAGGTTGATTGAAAGTATAGCTAAATATACAAGTACAAGAGCTGGATCTCATTAAAGGTGGTGAACTATTAGCACGTCAGGTTTTGAGAGAAAAAGCTTCCTTTCTCCATTAGCCCATGAAGCTTGAGAACTATCGACTATATATGATCCTTAATTCACGATCCGTCGGTATATTTTGCCAGAATTTTATATAGCAATTTCCGGTGAGATGTATAATCAAGAGCTGGAATTTAATCTTTCAGGATGTGTAAGGGAGTCGTTTATAAATACAATAAACCCATATATAAAGTGATGGGGATGTATGTGCGATGAAGATTTTGACATGATATATAAATTTAGTAACCCCTTTGAATTTCTAAATTGTGTTTTTTGCTTAAAATTGACGTACGTGTATACCATTATTATGTTCTGTAATTTGAAATCTTTTTGAATACGCCACCATCCTGAAACTATAATTATTACAGTCCTTACAATGACGTCTGATTTTATACAAAGAATGTACCTTTTAACTCTTAAAAATATTAATGGAAATACAATACTTTACATTTTAATATTTTTAAAGTTTGAAATTGAGTATTTCTTTCATGTAACCAATATAATATATGAAAGGCTGAAACTAAATCAGTCAAACGTGAAGAGGGGTCACTATATATAGGTTGCTTGCATCTTAACGATTCCAAAACTCCAACTCATGTGGCTGATGAGACACATCCGTTCCACCATTATATATGGTCAATTCTAGAACCGATACTTTTGAATGCTATAGCCATGCTATAAGCAGAATAAGCTGACATAAAAACTTGGCTGGAATCTATGCTTACAGTAGCTCCAACTATTCACAATTTTAATGATGTAGGTTGATTGTGAGGTCGGCCTCCAACTTTTAGTCGAGCGTGCCTTTGAATTAATTTGAAACAAGATGGCCCAGTTCCTCAAAATAAAAGCTAGTTTAGCATATATGGCTTGAATAAATATAGCTACCTGATTATTTGAAAGATCGATTGACTCTGAAGTACAGGAAAACAAAAAAGACTTACGAAGCTGAATCGGTGGAATCAATGGTTCCGAACTCGCTCCACGAGAATCTTTTGTAGATTGTAATAAATTGAGCTGAGGTTATATGAAACCTTAACATGCTTATAAAGTATAGGCATGAGCCTACCGCGCGTGTATGCCATATATATTCATCTTTCAATAGAGACTTATATAACTTTTCCAGGAAGAAAAAAGCATCCCTTAACGGAATTACAAGTCAAGCCGTAGATGATGTTTTTTTCATTCCGTTCCGAAGCTCGGAGTCGAGCGAGTTCTATAGCATCCTTGCACCATTCGGTCTTGAAATCTCCAGATTACTGAGATTGCTGGGACTGGGAACAGCCCAAGTACAAATTAAACGCCAGCCATCTATAAAGTTGGACAAACATATAATCTACATCCATGGTCCAAGATCAAACAGAACTAAAAACCGTTAATTACCATTTTAATTGAACCTTAATGTTTTCACAGCCGGGAAACAGATACCTGTTGTACTAGACATATGGATCAAGTGTTTCTTTCTTTCTTCCTGCCCCCATAATTGAGATGAGATAAAACATCATCACTATAGAAAAGTTAAAAATTCATATATAGTTCATATATTACGTCTAAGGGTAACAATTGCTCATCAAGCTGTCTGTAAAGAGTCACCAAGCGATTCAAGGGATAATTTACGTGTAATAACCCAATTACTTCATCCGAACAGGTGTTCTTCTATTGATTTTCTTGACTTTCTCCATGCAGGGCATTGATAAACTTTTCTCCGATAAACTTTCTCCCCATGGGTGTGTGGGAAAATATCAAAAATCCAAGATATGTGTTAATCTATGATGATATCAGATGTCAGATGATGCTTCAGTTTACCAACAGAGAACTTCCCAGGGGGGTGTACTGCCAATTGATTATCCTTTAGATCATCTGAACGTCCAGATCATACTTACTTGATACTACGTATACAAACGCAAATTCAGATCTATCTATATTAGCTGTTAATCTGCTAGGTCGCTAGTCATCTCATCTGCTTCGAAGAAGGGTATTAATTAATTAAAAACCGTTTTTCACTACCCGAATCTCATCACCACCCTCACTTACTCGAGTCCAGTACCTCGTATTGAACTTTTGAATTTTCAACTTCAACTCAAGGGTAAAAAGTTTAGCCAAAGAAAATTTCTGTATCTATAAACTCTTAGAGAATTAAGCAATTAGTTAGTCGAGGTTATTACTGCATAAGTTAATAACTCCCACAATCTAACCTAGCCCTGTAAATGTGATGGTGATGAAGTATCAACGACTAATTCTTCTGTCAGAATACTAGCACATTCCACAGTTCTATTTGTGGAGTCGATCACTAGCAAAAGTGTGTTTCTTTACTGCTAAAGTACAATACATAGGGAAGGCTATCTGCTGGGGCATCGCTTCATGGCCACAGTTATCATGAAAAAGACACCATACAACTGATTACGATATACTACCCATAAATGCATCCATGTGAAACGAATTGATTGATTACTGGAGTAATCATATAGATTTTATTGTAATTCGTCCCTTGTGAAATTAAGTTCTCTACTAGTTTTTTTCTTTATTCTTTACCTGATTAGTCAATTAAGAGCATTAGATATATTTAAAACCCCGATAGACTTATTTTAATTCAATATTTAACACGACTACTAGTCTGTATCTCTGGACGAACTAACCTATTCCATAAATATGGATAGAAATGTAGCTGAGCTCAAAATGCGCTCCATCACAAAATATTTTATCTGAAGTCAAATTTTTGGACGAAACTGTTCTGTTTAGCAGTATCCAAAGAAGCTTAAGGAACAAAAGTGCGATTCTCAAATAATTCTCAAATATGACTGGCTCTCTCTTGTAAATATTGCACTGCTAAGCGGTATTTCAATACATTGTATATCTCACGTTGTACATATTTATGAACTTTTCTCTAAGTACAGCTTTTTTGGTAATTCAAGTCATTTATGTACCTCTTCCGCTGTGCTGTAGTATTTAGTACGGGACTACCATCACTCCATTTCATGATTAGACTCATTTGGTGATACCCGTCTGGCTAAACTTTTGCCGAGAAATTTCTATTTATTCCCCATCCCCCTTATCAATGACGAGATGAGATAGCTTTTTATTTGTATCCGATAAGAGCATCCATACCTTAGCAATGATAGTCTATTTTGTTCTGAATGAGTTTTGCTGGTGCACTCACTACAATTATTTATTGCTCCATTTATGCTGCGATCAGTCAGAGTTATAAATTTTCCCATCGGTGGTAAGTTGTCCCAGATTCAGTCAGGCCCTCCTGATCTACTATTCAGAAGCACTAGTACCACTTAGTATAGCTTGTAGTACGATCTCTGCTAGACAGAGGATATACAAGCTGCTTACGCATTACGGTTAATTATAAGTATGGGTGACAAAAACGAAAATTGAAAGACAATGTTAATCAATTATAGCAAACAAATTAAATAAAAATAAAGGTAAATTAACCAAAAGTAAATATGATATTTAGAGAGGGAAGAAGGGAGTGACATAAAAAGGTAAGTGAAAGAGGGGAATTGAAGTAAAAGCAGAAATGAAATCAAATGCGACGAAATAAAACAAAACACGTTTATAAAAAATAATTATGGATGATGGAAGAAGAAGCGTAATAGTAACAACAAAATCGATTGTAAAGAAGAGAGTTAGAGACGAAGTAAACGACTAATGGATATTTAATGTGAAAGGAAAAATCAGAGAGCCAGCTGTATTTATATAACCTATTATATGAAGTGTGGAAAAGAAAACAATAATAATAACATCTTTTTTTGTTGGTAACAAATAAATAAGTAAAAAAAAGTTTGTTTGTTTTAACGGGTAATGAATTTTTGAACAGGAGGACGAGTGCTAGACTCTTTATAATACTTTCTTAAATATTCACACTCAATATTTTTACCATCGCCATCCATTGCCAAAACATGTTCTAACCAATCTTTACCAGTCAACCTTAGACCGCACTTACATGTACCAAAACAAGGCAATTTATCATTCAAATTATGGAATTTCTTGACCTCACAATTATCAAATTCAAAATGAGAATTTAATAAATGTTTCTTAAAATCATAAGGTCTATTGAATTGTTTAGTTTTGTGCAAACATTGTCTTGGAGGGAAAATACACTTGAAACGAGATTGAATATCATGAGTTCTGATGTGTCTTGTAATATCTCTCGTAATGTATTTACCACAAATAGAGCATTGCTTGGCTTGGAATTTACCTTTCATCTTTGAAGAACCTGAAACAGAAGAAGGGTGTGAACTGGTAGAGCTTTGAGAGGATGTAGACGATGGTCTAACAATCGGATGTGGAGAATGGGGGTGTGAATGAGAGTGATGATGAGGGTGGTCATGGTCATGTTCATCATCGGTGGAACACGGAGATGAGACTATAGCCATTGAAGATTGTGATTGTTGCTGTCTAACTGGAACAATGTTAGAAACAGGAGTAACGACGGAACACTCAGAAGATAAGGAGAACTGTCTTGGTTCACAAGGTGGCTGACAAGCTTGAACTGGAATCATAACATTACCAAAGTCATCTTTAGAGACTGAAGATCTAGCAGAGAAAATAGAAGTGGAACGAGATGAAGCATCAGATAATTCAGCATCACTAACTAGAGGTTCAGCAGATGGATTGCTTGTAAGACTGTAATAAGTGTAACCTGGAACAGAAAATGGAGCTGGATTTGCTGAGATTGGAGATTCTATGAGATTTGAATTGCTCATAGCCAGCTCATTGAACTTTTTATCGCTAACGGGGAACTGTTGTTGCTGTTGAAATATAGCAGATCTTTGATGTTGAATAGGTTGAGGATGCTGTAACTGTGTTTCGTACTGATGCTGTTGGCTTTCCAAGACCAAAGACATACCAGCAGATTGTAAATCAAAATTAGAAGGCAGTAGATTCATCGCGAAAGGTGGAATAGTCGAATCACAGTCATCGTCAGGGCATTGGATATGAGTATTGTTGCTCACTTCAGGACAGAGACTGTTGAAGTAGTCAGTGTCTGGAAATTCGTCTTCAAGTAAGGAGTCAAAAGGGATGCTTGAAGGGAGAGAGTACATGCTAGAGGCTAGTTGTTGATTCATCGTGTGTATGTGGGACAGTGAGGACTTGAAAGACAATAGATAAAAGATGTGAAACGGACCTGAAAACCAGATTCAGAAGAGGGAAGATGGGTAGGTATTTATATTTATATCAGTCTGCTGGAAAATGAGCTTAGATTAGTGAACTAGTATTTACTTAATGTGGCATTAGCGGGCAGCGTATAAGGTCGTGTGTAACCCATTCGTGCAGCTATGCATCTGGCCGTTGCTGTTGTTCGAGCACTGCACCCCTTCTCTGCAGAGCCCGTGCTGGTCCGCACTGTCTGTCGGACCCGCCAATTGTTAGCACGGGTGATCGATCTGCAATCTGGATGCCGGCTGTGGAAAGTACGTTTTTTTGTCGACTACCCCTTGACCTAGCGGCGTGCGGCTGTAGTCGACTGATCTGAATTAGATCCTAGCCCTCTTATCTTTCGCGGACACCAACTCGCGGACTCTGGAAAGAAAAAGAGGGACGGATTACGTAAAAATACACAATTATGTCTTGAAAGTAGTGGACGGTGTTTCTGTTGATGTTTTGCTTGTTATCTTTTCTTCCTTTAACCCCGTTGAGCTCATCGCCATCGCCATCCGTGAGTTTTCGTCCCAAGATTCAATTATACCCACGCGTTAGAATCGAAGACGTGTGCTTTCCTAAAGCATCTAAATAAAATAAAGAGAAATTAAAATTATGAAAGTTCGAGATTGACCCCTCTGAGCTCCAAGAATTGAATTAGGTTAATCGGGTCTATATATTCTAGCTTTCTTGCTTGCTCGCTATCTAGCTACTGTCTAGTCCGAGATTGAGATACTTGAATAGTCAACTCTAAATTTTAGCTTATAGTAAGTAGGACCGGAGTTAGGCCAATAGGAATGGAAAACTGATATTTCTTTATCCAGAAATAAATACCGAACTTTGACAATGTTACACGTAAATATATCAGAAGTAACTACTTAATCACTGGGCCATCATAAGTAGAAAATAAGCAGCCCACGTATTATTTGTTTAGGAAGAAGTGGAAAGTTACTTGCGTATATATAACAACCTCAATTTTATAATAGAAAGCACCGTCTTGAAACAACAATCATATCATCTTAGTTCAAGTCATGCAAGTGCACCACCCAGGTTTGATTATATGCTAAGTTCAAGCTATATAGCTTAAAGTGGGGATATACTAGCTCTTAAGTTTAGCAAGTATTATAGCACCTGAATTTCCATTTTGCACGTGAGCAGCATACATCCATTGGTATATTAGCCATGAACCACAAGAATTCTGTGCTCTGATGGTGCTTAATTGGCTGCTTTGTCTTGATTGTATTGAATATTTCGTGTATTGTTAAAAAAATCGGTCGTGTATATTGTAAATACATGCAAGGAGTATTGTCGGGAATATAAACGAGTTCCTTCAATAATTTTGAAGTTAAATGACTTGTTTGATCTTGATTAAGTGATTGATTTTGATATATACCCCCTCGAAGAACTTTTTCTCTCTGCGAGCGCGCAATTCAATATTGTTCAATTGAGGTTGCTTCGCTCAGTCATCGATTGTCATCATCTTTACAAGATCACCACCAGAAGCTGCGCAGATTTTTCAAAGTTTTCGAACTGCTATAACTCATATAATTTTCAAGTCGCAATTTGTCGACCATCATTGAATTTATTGTAAAGTAGTAAATCTAGTTTAAAAATTGGCTCCAAAATAATTTTAATCTCAAGTTTAATTAGCAATTCTCCGTCGTCTTCTAAGCGGTGCACTTTCCAAATCTAGACTAAAAATTTAAAAGCTCAAGTTAAAATTATAGTCTCAAAGTTTATAGGCCAAGTACAAGAATGATGTTTATAATATTCAAATGCATTTTCAATTCCTCCAATTGATCTCAAATAACCTTATTATACCCCAAGCTGGTTGTTAATTATTATATATTTTTCACCGTTTTGAAGTCAATCGTTGTACACATTTACTTCCTCAGGAAAAAAAAAGTTCTCATATCCGGCAATTGCTTTTAATAATGATATATAGTAACTACGTACATAAAACGCTGGGTTTATGATTGACCTCTATATTAAGGTTTCCCCAGGTATGACAATATCCCAGCATTTTAGAAGTTGCAATACGGGGGGGGAGGGGGGTCAACATGCAGAATAGGGAAAAGAGGCCTCAAAATACATTTCGCAGGATCCGAGATCAAATCGGTTAATTTCTCCTTCTTCTTCTTTCAGACTGAGTAATTCTTCAAATCCTATAACAATTTTTGAATCAGATGCTGTTTCAGATTGAAATATGTGAATACCGTAAATTGCCGTGATTAGACGTCAGTTGTAATATTACCGAGGACTGGTAGTCGGTTACTTACTAAAACCTAAAGTAATCATAACATATAGTTCAGAACTGAAAAGAGCTTTCAAAACTAAAGGTTTTGCTCATATTGTAACAATAACATTTTATGAGACTAAAAGTGCAACCTAACTTGATCGGGCAGTCCTGAAATATGGGTGCGGCTTCCCAACATTCCAGAAAAGGTAATACACAGCCAAAACAATTCCTCACTTTGCTCAATTTAGTTAGAATTCAATCATTGGTCGTACTTTCAATTGTTCGCTATACAAACTTAGACCTGGCAAAATAATGGATCAAGCAGTCAAATTTTTAGAATAATTTTTTAACAATCAAAATATCCAAATCAAAACATCAATCAATCTTCAAAGAGTCAAAGCTCCAAACAGGTTCCCCTCCAGGTGTAAGGTATTAAAATAATTTTCTGATATATATTCCCTGTTTCTGGCGCATATATGTATCAGGTACGCATGATTACTGATGCCACCTCTCACAAATGAATTTTAACTATTAATAGCTCTGGTTACCAAATAGTTTCTCTCAAATCAGGGGAAAACGGTACAGAATCAGTCCATATATTCATTTGAAATGTCTAACATTCGGCAGCAGCATATATAGTCCAGCCATGTCATCTCCTATGTACTCCCAGTTTAATTGTTGCTGATTATCAGTTTACTGCTCTAAGTATTAGCTGCATCTGCTAATCAAAAAATTATAGCTTAATCGCTTTTGTGTGGATACTTCTAGTTTTTAATCAGTCAGAGAAGTTTTCATATTTTGTTGCCCCGGTATTACGTTCGAGCGAACTAAATCTGAACATACTATTTTGAATGAAAGAATGCTCATCTTAATATTGAGAACCCAATATAGTACGGACATGAGGTGGCTATGTAGTATCCAATTAATGAGGTCTTTTTTTATTTTGTTTACCAGCAATTAATCAATCTCAAAACAAAGGTCGGCTAGGCCGCATGAAGTTTGTTCACTAATCGAACTCAATTCATTTCATGATTTTCAATCTACTGACCACTCACCTACTCCTTTACTGAAATATATGTTGGTGAAATTGATATTGTAATTTGTAAAAAATGATTGATTATCTAAAGGTTACTTTAGATCAAATTATAGAATTACCTTGTGTTTAATGCATGGTCGATACTGCTAACCCTATAGCACAATGTGCTAGATGCACACCGCCTAAAAAGATGGCTGCTTGAATCTTAAAGACCAGATCGAACCTAAGTCCGATCTTCTCTATTCAAATTTGTTTGATTTATCGTCTTCATTTGTATATCTAAATTGTTAATCAATGAAGTTATCAGGCTTAGGCTTATTACCGGTCATAGATATCGGAGAAGTAAAAAGTTTTCACGCAGAAAGGCTGCATCAGATTTTAATCAGAGCCGAAGTTTCGTAAAAATTTAATTGGATCTAAGTTAAACAAATCCCCTCAAACCAATATAAATACTATGCTCAAGCAGCCATCATAAGTTATGCATGCTCTTTAACCCCTTGTATCTAATATTCAAAGCCATCTTTATAATGTGTATCCTTGTTACCTCTTCATCATCAAACATCAGACGATTTTACTCTGCACCCAGGCTGTACATCTGTTTCTATTAAATGCATGCTTCTGAATTGTCGACCGGCTTTATCTCAATTCCTATTACAACAACTGAATGATTTTTAAACTACATATATATGCTTGCACTGTAAGCATGGGGGGTCATATGATCATTGTTTTTGCTTTAAAGGTAAGAGGATTTTAAAATAACCGTGAAAGTTGATACTTACATGGGTGCACAGATGTTTAAACAAAATTTCGAAGATTTGGTTATGCGTTACCAAGGACACCCTTTAAATTCTCCTATAGCTACGATCTTTAAAGATCATTCCGTTCGATCTTTAAATTATGATTATATATCTAAGATTTGATACTTACCACAAAAATGCTTATTCCAGTAATTAAAGATAAGAATGTAACTCTAAGCGATGACTGACGTAATCAAAGATTAAAGCAGTATAGAGAGAAACGTAGATTGAGATTCCAGATGAATGTAAGATCAAACTGAAACTCGGATGTTGAACTTACCCAGAGCTCTAGAATTGAAACTTTTTAGTGCAGGAATTTACGGAAAGCTGCTACAGTTGATTGATATATTCTTGGAGCTAAATAATTTTGCTTTAAAAGATTTGAACTATATATAGGCTTTTGGTATGAAGATGAGTATAGGTAAATAGGTACAGTACAGACACGATATATTTGATTTTCAAAGGACTAGCTCAACTACATTTTATTCTGGTTATATTGGCTTGCTTGGTAGATTGCTCTATATAGGACATAAGCTATTTGACTAGAATTTAATAATCATGTGCAGAAACAATTCTGGAACTCAAAAATCGGCTCTTAAATTTATAGGAACACCCTCAAGATAGAAAGAGACAGGGAGGAATAAGTACAACATTACACCTAGTTAGCAAAATTTAGTAATCAATACTCAAATTAAAGAAGGAAAAAATAATAGAGCAAATTAGAGTGGTTACTGAGAGCCAAGATTATAAGTAAGACTTAAGGCTATAGCAACCGGAAAGAAATCTAAGTTCATAGAATCATCCATATTAGAATCTAGTAAAAACATAGCTGCAGTTAACAATCATTGTAGGTTGAGGTCCATGGGAAGATGAGTAAAAGGTTTTGCATCATAGAAAGTTTGTTTGAACTTTCAAAAGTAGACGTGGTAGGAAGAAAAGAAGAATTAGAGGTAGGAAAGAATTAAATAACTAGGCCAGGCTTTGTAATGTCTTCAGTTTTGTTGCTTTGATTCTCATTATTAATGCTTGTTGTACCAGCTTAAGCGGAATTGGAATATTGATGTTGTAATATAAGATTCAGTTTTCTTGGTATTTTGTGTTTTTTAGTCTTGCCTTAGTCTACAGTTCTATGAGTTCACCATTACTAGAATTTTTAACGTGAATAGTGAAAGTTCTAATATCAATGAATTTGATTGATTTTTCAGAAAAATACTCTTTGTTTAAATGCAGACAATTCCCACAGTGAGATTCACCTTCATCACACTTCTTGAGTACTATCTTTCTTTTCCTTTGTTGAAGTTGATCCGATTCAACATTTTCCAGGTTCTCTATAAAAAAATTGACATATTGAACGTGTGAATAAAAAATGCTATGATGTGAAAAAAAAAAGTTTTAAAGAGAGAAATTCAAAAGAAGACGAATAGAAATAAAAGCAGCTTTAAACTGAGTGGGTGTCGTTGTGAAAGCAAAGATGATACGATAAGTTGATGACTCGAATCCAGAGAACAGAACAGGCAGCTGAAAACTCAGCTAGATCTGGCCAGAAGCTGAAAGAATGAGGACAACTCACGTGACCACAAGTTATATAGAAATAGAATTTTAGCCCCCCCCCCCTCCCTTACCATCCACTCTTTTTTTGCCTTCTGCGTTATTGGGATTTAGTTGGGTTACTTCAACTCAGTTCCCTTTCTTTTGTTGACTAAGACTACCACATATAATAAGTTTTTAAAGGTATACGGGGTTTGTGCTTCGGAAAATTATCTGTATCGATAGCTTAGTACTAATGTGGTTGGATCGGGTGAGTTTGCTCAATTCGAGAGAGTTATAAAATAATAATGTAATTAAAAGTATCAGAATGTACATCTCAGTAATTTTGATGAATTAAAAAATTGAAAATAGACTTTAGTGCTGTTCCTCGGAAGTGTGAGCTGCCCCTTCGCTTTAATTTTTTAGAGTTTTGAAAACAAACCGGAGTCAGCACTACTTTTTGCTACAGCCAGTCGATCATTTTTCAGTTTCAGTTTCAGGATCAACTCACTACAAATTAATTGGTTGATCCTATCTAAATATATCTCTTTCATTGGTTAAATTGAAGGTTTAACAATTTTCATGTGAGTAACAGAGCATGTGGTTATCGTAATACCGCGGTGTTAGGATGAGGGAGAGGGAAATTGGGATATATAATCCAAATTCGGTTATTGTTCCTAGGCGCATGACTGGCCCAATGCGCGGGCCAATCTCAGCAAAGAAAAAATGTGGGGAAAAACAAGCTGGAAAAGTATTGTAGCATTGATAACTGTTGTATCCAAGGATAAATGGTGTAATGCCTAATGCCTAATGAATTGTCAGTCTTGAACAACTGCGCAAACATATATTGAGATAAGCTTTGTAATCATCTGTAATCATCTTTAATTATCTGTAATCATCTGTAATCATAATAGATTGAATAAGAAAATAGATAGCTAGTTCTAGAGCCTAACTAAACTCAAGCGGGATTTGCTAAGATTATAGGTAATGGAGGTGCAACTTAGAATACTCATGCATCAGTTGCAATTTGGAGCTTGCAAGTTTCTCATGGAAAGCATATAAGTTGGATGCAGGAATTAAAGAATATAGTATCGCTGGAACCCTTTCGATTATCAGGGTTAATCCGATATTTTAAGACTGCCGCAGCCCATTCTTTTATTAATTTATGAATATTTATAGATAAATCTATATAAGTTGATTCTGTGAGAGTATACACTGATAATTTAAGGTTCAACTATCTTAGATTTTATCATGAATCAGATGGCCAAGCTAAAAAGCTTAAAAGGTTAATTCTAGTTCTTCGGTTGAAAGTTTAAAAGGCAAGAACTGATTTGGCTGCAAACTTGACTTTGTTAAAGGTTTTGATCAAAGCCCTTCGGTAAAATATCGGAAATCATTGATAATCTATATTCACCATTCATACATTGTTATATACAATGTCAAGATGAATGCTTACAATGCTACCATTCATTTATATGTATGTGTACGCTGTATTTCTGGAATATTAATATTTATTGTGAATATATATATGTAAAGTGTCGACAAGATCAACTTTGAAGTTTTAAAAAGTAAATTCTTATGGAAAGATATATTATAAATTGAAGGTTATATGGATCATTGATCCTAGAATCAGCATGCATTGGTTCCGGTGATCACATGACCATACTGGAAATTGACAGGCTCTACCTTACTCTGCTTGTGGTCAGTTCACCAAATTAGCACTCGTACTATACAATTGAGCCGATTAATTTATACAGTACTTCTATTGAAGAATTAATCAATTGAGCTGCAATATGAGGTTTCAATAAACGATCCTTACTTTTAATTTGTCCAAATTAGGAAATTGATATCATGCAACTTTGGAGTCGTTAGCGGGTGCAGCATGCATATCTGCTCGACCCGACTATCCGACCTCTCGACCTTGTAAACAGGACCGACCAGGTAAAAACTTTTTATAGGAAAACTTTCGACGTCGTCCTCACCTGGTATATACGCCATGGATCATCCTTAATAAGACTCATCCTGTAATGCTGTATATATTAATGAACTTGAATCTTACTAGGAGGTTTTTTTGTCAATTGAATAGCGTTAGGGTATTTTATTGACTGAAAGTGTGCATGATATAAAGCTTAGGTTATACGTATCTTGAAATAATTATTTTAGTACAATTCGGTTCTGAACGTTAGATTCTATCCTATGAACGTATAGGCCTCCGGCAAGATGCCTTATCAAACACTACAACCTGAACTGAGGTGGGGATAAACTATATAGCCTATAGCCAGCGACATCACACAATGAGAGACTTACAAATGAAAGTATATGTCTCATTATGAAATTGGTAGATGGCATTGCCGTTATCAGTCAACCAAAAAACACTTATTTTATGCGCACGTGAATGTGTAAAGAAATTATGATGACTTTCTACCATTACTCTTAGGTTCACCAAGATTACTATCAAGTGAAATGAGAGCACGCTCTTCGGTTACGGGTTCTAAATACTCTCTGATATGCAGTCACTTTCATAGTCTATTCGATGTTGAGTTTCATTCCACCCAATTATTTAATCTAGATCGATGCGGTATTTTGTCTTCCAGAAATTATATTCTTTTGAAGTTGGCTATAAAATAAATGTTATCATCATCAACTACAAATCAACATATTATGTATAATTATATCCATACTATATATAAATAGAGTTGGGATTGCAATTGAATGTGGTGTTACAATTTGAAGCTTTCAATGGCAAGGTTATACAGGAAATTCAATTATGACTTTTGATGATAATCATGTGTAAATATAGATACAACCCATATATATTCCTCTTCACGGAACATTTAGCTATTCTTGGGCCATTATTAGAAGATTATACATGGTTTCAAGTTAGGCTATATCTGTGTTTACTGAGGAAATAAACTTGCCTGTTTGTGATTTCACAAGAACTATCGATTAACAGAATTTTTTCTGTATTTTCTATTGACCAAGGTGGAGAAATTGAATTATGAAACCATAGATTTTGTGACTAAGAATATATAGGTAGGTAGATTACAAACTTTCAGCCACTCAAAATCTACATTCATACCTATATTAAACACCAATTGTCTAGAGTCATGAATATAGTTATAGAGTTTCAAAATGAATCTTTTCAATGAAACCTTGTACAATCTAGCCCCCAAAAACAACAAATTTGTTTTACCTGATTATGGGGACGTTTTTAAGCTCTTTCACTTCTGTGATAGTTATGCAGCAAGAACTTGTAAAATTTCATGCCAAAAAAAATATAAACCATAGTTGTTGTAGCGGCTCTTTACAGTCGACTTTATCCTTATTGACGTGCCTTGCTTGATAAGAAGCAGCGGCGTAAGGGCCTTGGAGAATACACGTTCCTGCATGTTACTGCGCAATAATTATACTCCTCAACGTACGACAATAGATAGCGCACAAGCGCCATGGCCCAGATCAAACTTTTCCGTCAATTGTGCTCAGTTTTGTGGTGAAATCCCGCACTTACGTGATCTTCAAATTAACTCAAAAGATGATGATCAATTGTTTCGGGTTTAAGAAAGTGCTTTATAAACCTTGATAGAGTCGAAACCATGTATGAAATTATAAGAAAGGAATAATTTGGAAATATCTAATTGAATTTCATATCAATTTGGAGTAGTAGGAGATGGTCATTTACCTGAGTCACTTGGAAATATAACATGCAGCAATTATACATGTTTGAAGTATTTATCCAATTAAACTTATAGTATATAGTGGAGAAGAGGAATTTGAGACATAAGACCATAGCTTTAAATGGATATGTATCAAGTAACTAATTATCGTGGGAGGAATTGGATACAGTTTCGTTTATATAACGGTTGTCGGTTATAGCCGTTGAATTCCAGGTCTTCTTATCAAGAACTACTTAGCGACAGCCATATATAATAAATCAAACTTAATTAATATTGATAAGTCTATATACAAAGGCATTAATTCAAAGAAGACATATGTTGTCATTCAAATGGTTCATTTATGTTAAATGATTAACCAGTAACTTATAATATGGACGTATCGAATGCCATACATAACCTATGTGGTCACTAACATAATTCAATCAACGATCCAATTCATATTGGACGATGAATATAGCTTTATTCATGTTTACATATACATAGTGTCTATACGTAAACAATGATTGATCATTTTAGTGACCGTTTATATTATCGTAAAGGTTCTCGCCGGAATAATTAATGACAGAAAAGAATTGTCAGTCTACCCAGATTTCCAATTTGAGCTATGGACTGACAAGTTGTCTTATCCTTAGCTTAATAATGGCTTGTTCGACGGTTATACTGTTTCAGTCTAGTAGGCCAATTCCAAAATCTATTGTTTGTAATTAAAAAGCACATATACAAAGCCTGGAAGAAGTATAGTGTATCTCATAGACTGATCTTCTCAATAAAGCAAGTAAATTGATTTGTTATTATTAACTTACAGATACACAAATGCACATATACTTACTCATCTTTTAGTCAGTTATATTCTGGAGATCAAAGAAGAATTTTAAAAAATGTTAGAGATTGAACGGGAGAAATTAAGCCCCTTGTAGTAGAAGTTCGGTCAGATGATAAACCTAATTTGGGATCAAATCAGGGCTTTGAATCCATTAAAAAGTAATCATAATTGTCATGCCGATAGGTTTAATTCCTTCGATTGCACTTATATATCGTGGGATTTATATACTCAATCACTATTAAGATCTAAGCTTGCATACCTACACTAGCAAAAGCACCTTCTTATGACTTCTCAATTATTGAAATTCCAATTCGTTAGTATTGAACAATATCATCATTCGTATAAGTAGGTACATGCATCTAGTTGAGAAACCGGAGTCACTTTGGTCGGAAACTTAGATGTGAATTAGAACTAAAAATGAAAATTTAGTATGTCCTGAAGCTATATCCGGCATGTCGATGAGATGAGATGAGATGAGATGGCTTACGGACTTTACCAGAAGTTATATAGATTAGAAGATGAGAATGGCACGCGGGGTACAATTATACTAAAATCCCTAGAAATATATTTAATGATTGTCCAATAATATAACAGCCATATATATATATAACTGATCTCAGTTAAAGCAAATGAACAGATGAGTGATATATTGAGATGACTAACAAGTTATGTAAGTTATGTCATCCATCGAACGAGTTGTTTTCAATAAATTCATTTATATGGCGACGCGTCTCCTAATTTCTGATTGGTTGGTATGTATATGGGTCGAACAATTGACAGCTATATAGGCCCGCTACGCTTTTAATTAAGCCGGCCACATTAAATTCATATCATTCGATCTTCATGATTATATCGGGTCGTGGTGACCATATGATATATATAGCAATAGTCTTTTTGGAACGAATAAGAATACAGTTTTCTTTATACATTTTACTAGGACTTTTGTATAGACTATTTCTTTTGAATGTAACTGCACCTTATATTGAGCTGAGAAATAAATCTTTGGTCTCCCTAAGCTCCTATAGTCTAGATACATGTACATTCGGCTATTCAAAACTGCTTTTAGTGTTGTCGACACAAATGATAAAATTGTATCTCTACTGGTTAGTAAAGTTTGCTATAATAGGTATACGTCACTGGTTATGTAAACCAACAGACATGATACAAATGTACGATAAAACGATATGGGTCTTATATATCCGTCGTACCGGTAATCTTCATTGCTTACATACTTATGCTTATAGCTTTTATTCAAAGAGTAATTTATTACATGTTTAGAATAGGTCTCATTATAAAATTTGACGTAAAGTTTTAGGTGGTCCATGCCGGTAGATTCTAATTACTTGCATTTTAAACCAGCAACGGATGGTTGTCTAGACAAACAATCACGTTATTAACTTATTATTCCAAATTCCTTAATTGCATGCTTTTGTTAAGAAAGTATCATTTTATGTTCCGTTCAATTTGATCTTGAAGTCAGACAAAAGACTTAAAGATAACAAGCTTGAAGGTTAAATATATGATAAGGTATTTCTATAAATACCCATGTACGAACTCTTCATAGAATATATATATACTAATTGTAAGAAACAGAATTGGCTGGGTCGCAACTGCAAAAAAGGGAATAGTGGGTCACACTTGAGAGCTCCACCATTTTACAGAAAAGGAAGTAGTGCTAACCATTAGTGGAAAGAGGACTATACCAAGAAGGACAAAACGCAACTTCCCTGAATACGAATATGGAGTCTCGATAAATATACGTATGCAATATAATTATGACTATATATTGATTACAAAAAAAAGGTTTTCACTATATGGGACACAAATACTGATTGGGTATTTAACATCCGACCTGAAAACTTTATACAATCGCTTAATATGATATAATATCCCCAATTCACCTTCTATCTAAGTATATAAAGCTAACTTTACAAACGTCTCAACTCACTATATTGATTAGGTAGCATAAAAACATGTTGCTGCTATCAAATTCAGAATTGGTTTCGTCAAATCTCGAACTAGCGTGCGTGCCCTGGAGAAAAATTGCCAAAACATGGGTCTAAATCAATTATGTGCTAATAATTCTCGCGTGGGCTAAGCCGATAAATTGCTAGTAATCTTCCTGTTCCGCTTGTTTTCCAGTGCACCGTTGCATAAAGTCAGCCGGAGTTGATTAATGACATGCATGAGCTGCTTCAACGAATGGCACCCACTAGATGGATGAATTTCAATTCATTATAGTATATACCTCTCCACAACCGAACTTCCTATGATGACCATGAGAAGGATGACTATATATCCGTGCAAATCAGTTGTCATTGCTAATTTCTATAGGTTCAACAACTACTATATGATACCTGGGCTGCAATTGATCAATTTTACCTAGATGCAAAGAGTCTGATTGTAGTGGAGTGAATTTTATGCATCGGGTGACCTATCAAGTCTAGATTTTTCACTATTCGTAGCATGGCCCCTTCAATATTGTATTAATTAAATGATCCTTAACCAATTAGAGCCGCTGGGAACAAATATTCGATCTATAATTAATTGCTTGCCCCAACTTCATTCAATTTCCATGCAGTTCCTGTTCATCTCAGCTATGGTTACGCACTTTTACGGCTTATCTGATATGACATTAACGGAATAATAATCAATGGAATTACCCCTTCCATGGTTAATTGATTGCATTTTAGCTGTTGGGTTCGGCTCGCTGTTGTGTATGTGCATCTTAACATTGTCGTATATACGTTTATTTATTAAATATTTGTAGTGGGATGACTTGATTACGGGTATAAAAATTTCAACTTGGTGATGGAGGGAGACCAGCTGGGGAGTATATTTTTCACCCAAACCTCTGTCAGAAATGCAGAGATAAATAGCAACGTATTGCATTGTGATCGATTGGCCTATTTCTAGAGATGATGCACCAAATAGGATGATTAACCAGATCATATTTAATATCAGTATAAAAGTTTGATATTGGAAGTTATTGTTATTCTATCTCCATCTACATATAATATGAAACCAATAAAATAAAACCACCAATTGGATTTTCATTTTTGTCGACTTTATAACTTATATTTATAATTTTTGCACATTTGATTAACTGTTATGTGTACGCATGAAGATTATTGCTCTGTAAAATCAAAAAGAGCTATATATTTCCGCTTGTAAGCAAGTCATATATGTACATACTTCTGACATGATCTAATGGAATGCAAGCGACAGATCTGGAACCTGAATCTAAACCTGAATTTAGGCAGTTTCAGTTAATCGCTTGTTGGCTGGCCAAGCCTACCCTCATTCCAATTCAAATCACAATAACCCAATTTCGGAAAGCATACCAGACCTTCATTTTTGGTATTGCTGTAGTTTACAATCTTATGAAACTACCAAATATATTCATCTGGAATTCAGCAAGTCGTGCTAATTAGGGTATGAGTGCAGTGAAGACAACAAAACTAGAAAATTCAATTTATTAATAATTAACACAATATTAATAGTAGTTATAACGTACAAAAGAAAAAAAAAAAGTGGAACCGAGACAACCTTTATATAAACTTTTTAGCTTTGCCGGTAATTTTGATATCTCCTCTGAGTGTTTTGACATATATTAGACCGCTATTGAGAGTGTTCTTGGTAGTGCCGGTCAGGTATACCCATAGAGTAAGCTTCTGAAAGCAGAGCAGGTGATGGTGAATGTCGATCATTGCTACTTAATTCCGAAGTAGCAGGAGCCTGCATTGTTACTGAACCAGTGGCATTGAAACTAACGGAGGTTGGAGCTGATGGTACACTTTCTCTTGCACCAAGACTATTTAAAGTATGTAGTCGTTGCTGTTGAACTGAACTACTCACAGTTGCTGATACATTGGAATTTGAAGGAGGTGCCGGTCGGCAAATTGGACTAGGAATTGAGCCATGATATTGATGTTGTTGAAGTGATGGTGGTGGTGGATGTTGTGGTTGATTGTAATAGATATTGGCATTATGTGGTTGATTTTGAGAGTTGTAATAGTATGGATGAACCATTACTACTCCTGGCTGATGATTTGGAGAATGATACACCATTTGTGTGGGTTGCTGTAGTTGAATATGTTGAAACTGTGGAGGTAGCTGCTGTTGAGATGCGGAATGCATCATGTCTTTGGGAATATCAGACGCATTTGAGGTGGGATTAGCATAATTAGATAAATGGTTATCACAACTAGTAAGCTCAGTTTTGGGTATTTTATTTGGAGGCTGATATCGCTGTTGAGGAAGAGGTGGTGTATGAAAAGTGGATACCGAATCTTCTTTCTTGATTTTGTTAGCGTGATCTGATTGAGACTGGGGTACCAATCTATCATTGCATATACCAGATCCAGAACTATTTACATAGTCTGTACTCGGTGATTGTTGTTGCTGTTGTTGATGATGTGACTCTTGAATGTGAGCCAATAGAGAAGATGGAATTTTATCGTTAGTCCTATCAACTTCAGTTATATCAAAAGCTGGATTCCAATCATTTGTCATATTACTCAGCTGAGATAATACATTCATTGGATCATCGGGTTGTTCTTCAGATGTACGAGCAGATTTCATATTGGAAACTAAGAAATCAATTGAAGTTCTTCTTGATCTATGATTTGATTTACTACCTTCTATATCTGTGGATTCATGTTGTTCTTGTTGTTGCTGCTGTGTAATATATGGATTATGTAAAAAGGCAGAAGCACTAATACCCTCAAAGTCATCGCCAATCCTGCCGTTAGAAGGTAATCTTAACCTGTTAGGATCTTTAGCATATCCTAGATACTCAACCAGCTGGATACTACCAGGAAATTCAGACTGTGAAGAAAGGATATTCTGTTCAAACCAGTCAACATCAATTTCGTCATAGGAAAGATCATTTGTGTGTTTATCTGAAGAACTACCAATGGAACCAGAATCACTTGAACTATTTTGAGTGGAATTAGAGACACCAGAAGCTTCCAAACCTTTACCCAATAAACTTTTTAATAACATCTTTTGATATGATTTATTTTCATAAATTGTTTTGATTAAAAAATAATAATATTCGGTGATAATTGGCTTATTTGACCTAGCTTCTAATATTCTTAAAATATCTAAAATACAAAGATTCGCAAAATTGGCAATTCTTTTATCTTTATTTGATAAATGATACATCATCATGGCCGCAACAGAATATAAAGCATAATCGCCAAACATATGCAATCCAGTAAAGTTAATATTTTTCCAAGTTGATTCAGTGGTCATTATAACGTATAGTAGGCACCCAGCTTGGAACGTCGTTGACCAAGATGGATAATAATCAGGAGTTGTGGGAACATTTGAAGAAGAATATCTCGCAGTTCTAATGATATTTTCTTTATGAATCTTAATCAAAAGAATACATTGATAAGCTGAAACAGAAGCACAGAAGAAGTTATTAGTTTTACCAGGCTGAGTATTATATTTTAAACTGGAAGGCAAATTTTGAAACCATTTACTAATCAATATATCATTTTGCTTCACTAAATGTTCATAAGGCTCATTTGACATGGACAATTGGTTAATTTCAGTTTGATTGGCAACAACTAATCTAATCAAATTAGCCAATTTAATACCATAGCTAAAAAATTCGAAATATTTTTCATTTGTTTCATCAACACCTTCAAACAAAAAGTCTTCTCTTGTTATTAATTCAACATCAGAATCACCTGGCTTCATCAAGGTTGGCCTGCCACAACATAAGGCATAGGCACAGTCACGGATATTTAAGTAACCATATAAAATTTTATACATCTTTTTTTCATAATTTGATAAAAATGGGTTTTTGGATTGATTTCTATGTAAACCAAATTCATGAGCCTTAGACACAGCCAAATTATGGCAATAAATTGGCCCTTCATTATTTAACATAAATGCAGAACATGACAATAGAATTAATGATTGAATCAATGGTATAGGGTCAGAATCATCAAAGCCGCTGTTGTACAATAATGTTGCCTTTTTATGTAGAACTTTGGCAATGCCATCATTTATGTCCTTTTCTTGTTTATTTGTTATCTTGTTGCCATGAATTCTACAACCAACCAATAGTATAGATTGTAATAATAAAATTGAAGGTGGTTTAGTTATATCCTTATAATCCTGCATAAAGTATTTCTTATTGATAACATAATTTATTGATTGATTAAATTCAAAAAACAGATTGATGAATTTCCAGCAAGTTTCCTGAGAAGGTAAAGTAAAGCAATTTGATAGCATCAACATTTGGTAATCTAGTTCATCGATTTTACCATATTTATTGGAAGATAATTCGCTGTGAAATTTATTCAGTAAAGCCAGTCTCAAAGGAGAAGAATTCAAATGACCATAATATCTTTTCGATTTGAATAAAGCTTCATTTTTTCTCTTAACAAAAAATTCTGGGTCTAGCTTGATTTCATCCAACTTACAATCAGAAACATTCAAAGTATCCACATACTTTGGAATTCTAGTTGGTATCATACCCTCTAATGAGGGAGTGGATGACTTTACGGAAGATGATTCCTGCGATTTTTGATGTTCGAATAATAGAGAGGCATTATTGGTAGTTGCTCTGCTAACAACTCTTTTCTTCCTAATATAAACGACACAATCATAATCCATTTGCTGACAAGCTGAACATGCCGCATGTGTGTTGTCTGTTTCAAATAAATCACATTTCACTTTCCTTTGATGACAAGCAAAACAGACCTTCTTTAATTTAGGGAATCTCGTAGGCTTAGACGATTTATTTAGTTGTTTTGTTGTATTTGCCGTAGTATCTTGTTTTATGGATGGTAGTGGGTCCAAATCAGGCCCAGCCTGGCCAGTTTCATTGTTACTGGCTTGCATTATTGATCAATTATTGGGATTTTTGTATCATAGACAATAGGGTCAGAGAAGGGGAGGGGTGGGCATGAAAGGTGAGTTTGTGGGGAAGTTTACGAAAAAACAGCAGTGAACAATGCAATTCATCATCAAATCAAATAGGAGGTCAGTGGCGCCGAGGCGCCTAGAGTGCACGGGTTTGCCGAATACCAGCAGCCTGCAGCTCGAACCCCCCCTTCCCCCCAATTAGCGGTACACCCTACGAAGAAAATTATTTATTTGCCAATTGTAACACTTTCAGTTGGTTCCATTATAGTCTAAATGCTAGATAAAAGAAGAACAAAAAAACAAAAGAAATACGAGATCCCAAGAACTTGAGCATCAAAATAATTTCTTCGGAGGAGGTGCTCAAAGGAGTATACCACAAAAGAAAAAGAGGATGTGTTTATAACAAACGAAAAACAATTAAAATAATCTCATCCAATCATCATAACCTTAGCAAGAATTCAGTGGAAGCCTTTTAAAGCAGTTGCCATATTATAAGTAAGAAGTCCAGGACCATTAGTAGAAGCCGAAGGGCCACCCCTCAACCATCCTTTGGCTAACCCGATAGCAGCTTTGACGCCTTTAAACGAATTCTCATTGGCCAAATTACTGTCACCAAATATTGAATCATAAAAGCTATCCGTAATATCGTAACACTCTTTCTCGTAGTAATTAGGGGTTTCCTCATATTTAGAAAGATCATTAGTCACAAGCATATATGAGTCATTTACTGGTCTTGATAAAGTATCATAAACATCAAATGTTTCAACTGCACCATCAAAGATACGGTCATGATCGATGTGATTATCTTTTTTAGTATTTAATCCACCACCTGGATTTTCATTGAGTCTAGCCTTGGAAAATAGTTTGGTATAATGAAAAGGTTGAGTTACATGAGAATATTTCGGCATTGAAAAAGATGAATAGCATTCAACTTTGGTAATTGACTCTGTATTCGTGAAGTCTATATACTTCTGGCTCAACGTAGATGTATCCCGTAAGGTTAAGAAAAATTTCACTATTAGTTTTGTATCTGCAAATCTTAGTTGAGTCGCCAAAATTCATATTGGATACTAATGGCTTCTTTAACAATTCAAAAATTGTTTTCTCTCTATCAATGAACTGGCCTAGTGTAGTGTTCCATTTGTAAATTCCTGTTTTTCAATCATATCAAAAATTCTTAATGTCAAATGACGTGTCACACATGCCTTGGTACATTTTTTTTTAGTAGAGCCAGCTTCTTTGTGAACTTTAAAAGTCTCTTCCAATGAAACATCTATCGAACTAACATAAAAATAGCTTAACTTAATGGAACTTCCTTTATATGAAAGCTTCGAAGGGTAAAGTTGGGATTCACTGTAGATAAATATGGGAATATTGGATATTTTAGAAAAAAGATTTAATTCCCTGTCGAGTTTAGTAATGAATTTCAAATCAACATCTCCTTTTCGAGGCGTTATTTTTGAAAGCGGATGAAAAACATTTATTACTATGACCGGCTAACTTCTTAATCAAACTTGTAGATTTTTTTGCTTCTTCAACGTTAATCATCTTACCGGTTTGATTATTAGGAATAAACAGCTTAGGCTTTCCAAAAACTTTCACCTTTTTGCAGGAAGATTTATTCCCAAACATAACTGTTTCCAACACTCGCGTACGAGTAGCAGTATCTCCTTGGTAATTCAAAGGAACAAGAAAATCGTTATATTCAATATCTCCTTCAGGTTAATCACTTTGTAAAACTCTAACATACAATTTGTACCTAATGGTAATGTTATCCTTAGTTTGAGTTTTTCTGAAGAAAGTGAGCCACATGAAGAAGGCAAGTCCATTGCATACGACGGAAATTGAAACTCGAATGAATACTCTTTTGTGGTCATTGAGTTGAGAAGTTCCTTGGAGGTGGGACCATTGTGAACTCTATTCGATTCATTAAACAATACTCCAATAAAGGAATTGATTTCTTTCAATTTTCCTGAATAATCGGCAGTAGTCTCTCTGCCTCTTGTATCACATTTTAAGCCAATGTCAACTGAATACAAGTTGATGTCTTTGTTGAACTGTAAAGTAACTTCTCCTTGAAATTGGTTTAGTTGTTCCCAAAAACTTTGTTGGCAGTTTGTAAATTGTAAGTGCTTTGATTGAGACAGCAATATTTGGAACTGTTGCAATAAAATTCATTTTTTCTTTATGTTACTCGTTTTATATGCCCTTTGTAATTTGGGGATAAAATGCCACCATTAGCAACACCAGCAAACCCCCTAAATACAAATAGTTGGGTTGATGTTTTGCAAAATGAAGTAGCAAGTTGTGAGAGGCATAGCAGAAGATATGAGCCCAAAAGTATTGATTTTCTTTCAAAAAAATCAGATAGTCTTCCAGAGAGCATCTGGGCAACGGTTTGACCAATTAGTAGAGAGGCACCTGCCCAAGACACTGTTGAGAGGGCGTCCAAGTCTTCAACTATCTAAGGCTGAATAACACTAATTGATGATTGATCTAAGAAACAGGCTACAGGCTAGTTCACCTAGGGCCAATTCTCCGAAAGTGAGAAGAAGCTTTCCTCTTGGTAGAAGATTTTCTTGGTTCTGAAGTGTAACTGAGAACAAACAAATCGGTTTAATTATGATTTTTAAGAAATCCGTTAGTCCCAATTTAAATATATATAGCTTAGATCGCCTGGATCTAATTTAAAGTTAATTAGCTTGCTTAGCTAAATATTAAGATATAATCAGGATATCATGATATCAAATAACTAATAGAGAATATTTAAAGACGAATCGACTTGAATGGTTGATCTGAGTTTACCTAGCTTAATTCATCCATTAACATTTTAATAGGCAAGCCTGTACTGTGCTAATAAATCCACCATTTCATATATCAGATGACTAAAAGTACATCACCCAATTTGGACCTCTGTGTCCATGATGTACTTCTCCTTTCCAAATAGACCTTCTTCTGAACAAATTAGTTGCCTCGCTGAGAGTTAGCTCCCTAAACCCAGTAGGCCAGCTCCCATAAACCAACACGCAGCAGAGACACTGAGCGAAGGGCCAGCTCTTCATCTCAGAGACTATACGTCTATAATACTATTATTGACATGGTCCTTAATTGAAGATTTAGTGATGTTTGAGTATATAAGCTCTCGTATTCAAGCGATCCGAATCAAAGATTAAGCAAGAGTCCTGCAGATCGATCGACGAACCGTCGTGCAGACATTACCCGGCCTGTCCGAGGGAGTTGGGCAAAAAACTGTTTTGGGTTTGTTTACCAGATCTCTCTAACCAATAAACAAATTCAACGTGCTTTCAAAAACACTTAAAAAACCACAAGCAATTACCTTTCATAACTTATAGCTAAACATTATGTCCAATACTGTTGCTGTGAAGAGCTCCTTAACTCCTGCTCGTTCTGGTAAGCCCACTTCTGCTACTCTGAAAGAGTTGCTTGAATCATCTAGAAATTTACCTAGAAGGCTCAATGATATTGGAACAATTCATTTAGGTTTAAATCAAATTAAAAAGAAAGCCTACGACTCTAGAAAATATAATAAAAATTCTCAAACTGTTAATCCATATACAAAAGCTCATTATTTATTAGTTGGAAGTGGTATCACAGTTGAAGAAATAGAAAATGATCTTGAATCAATTGATCTTCGCCATTTAGATTTGGGTGCCCTGGGTTCATCAGCTTTAATTGTTCCTCAACAAAGTATTGAGACTTATATTGGAAGTCAGAAAGATGAGAATATTTTATCAGCGATTGAACAATCTTTATCAACATCTGCTAGAGACTTTGATTCTTACGTTAGTAAAAATGTGTCATTAGATTGGAAACAAAGGAAAAATGATTTACGTCAGACATTAGCTGGCCTTGCCAAAAGAAATACATCTCAATCAATGCAAGTTTCAACTGAAAAGAGATCAAAAAGCTCTAAAGACAATATTGAAAATCAATTAACTTGGGGGAATGAAGCTTCCAGAAACATTTTATCGTCAAAATTCAGCTTCAAGGATACAAAAAAATCAGCAGATCAAGATATAGCACTAAACCCAAATGCTTCTTACGCTTTAAGACAAAAATTTGAATTATTTGCTCAAGTTATTTATCAGTTGAATGATTCAAGACAAGCTGGTAACTCTTATGAATTAAGTACCGTGTTTGCTGATTTATCAAAACATGAATTAAGTTCGAGATCTAGGCAAGTGCACGAAACTTGGTTAATATTAAGGGACTTTTGTGAATCAGATTCTAATATGATACAATATCAAGAAAGAAAATTTGCAAAAGGTCATTGTGCAACTTCTCAAAATGATTTTGAAGCAGTTTCGTTAAGAAAAAGAATAGTTACCAAAAGTAGAACTTATTTAGAAAAACAATTTCTTGACTATATTAATGAATTATATTTAAAATCTGAGAAGTCGTCGCAGGAAAAATTGACTTCCAACAAAGTCAAAGTCCAACATTTCTTAGAATTAACATTGAAAACAAAGAACAATGAATGGAAAGTTCCAAATCTTACTTTCATTAATGGTATTCCTATATGGGCTATCCTTTTTTATTTATTAAGAGCTGGTTGTTACGATGAAGCATTACAATTGATTTCTGATAATAATGAAACATTCCTTAAAATTGAAAGAACTTTTCCCGCTTACCTGAGTAGTTATTGTCATAGCAGTGAAAGAATATTGAGTCCAGAACTTCAAGGCAGACTGGCAAATGAGTTTAATCAATATTTCAAACATACAAATAAAGAAACTGATCCATTCCGTTATGCTACTTATAAACTAATTGGAAGATGTGATTTATCAAGAAAAGCTTTACCATCAATTACATTAAGTATAGAAGACTGGTTATGGTTACACTTATCATTAGTCAGAGAAGATGATGTTAATTCCACTGAACTTGTCAATGAACATTATACTTTAACAGATCTTCAAAATTCCATCTTACAGTTTGGTTCTGATTCATTTAATGGATCAAATAATAATCCAATGTATCTACAAACTTTGATATTCACTGGTCTGTATGAATCGGCAGTTCAACATTTATTTGAATTCAGTGAAATTGATGCTATTCATTTTGCTATTACTTTGGCATATTATGGTTTATTAAGAGTTCCCAATGAAACAAAACATCCCTCATCAGTTAATCAATTACTTTATGTTGATCAAGATGGTTTAAGATATATTAATTATGCTAGATTTGTAGCTTACTACACTAGAACCTTTAAAATTTCGGATCCAAGAGTTGCCGCTGAATATTTATTTTGTATTTGTTTATGTGATAATTTACAAGAGGATCTGAAATCGAGACAAATTGATCTGGCTCAAAGGGCAATTAGAGAGTTGGTGTTAGAAACAAGGGAATTTGTTATGTTGCTTGGTAAAATCGATAAAGATGGTAGAAGAGTACCAGGTGTTATTGAACAACGTAAGAAGTTAATTTATTTGGATAATGATGAAAGCTATTTAAATAGAATTGCTGAACAAGCTGCTATTAAAGCTGATGAAGAAGGCAGACCATTTGATTGTATTTTATTATATCAGTTAAGTGAAGAATATGACACTGTTATCAGTTTAATTAATAAATTACTAGGCGATTTCTTAGTTTTTATTGATTTGAATACATCAGTGGATGAGATTTTAAGCCAAGAGCAGATAAAAGGAGAAACAAATATTGTTAAATTGGCTACAAGATTAATGAAAACCTACAATAGCTCCCCAGAGATCTTAAGTAAAGTTTCTTTGAAAAGAAGAGAAGTTTGTAGTATGCTGTTGGATATGGTTAAGATTAGAAAAGAATTCACCCAACAATTACCAGATCTCGTTAACATTTTAAAATCAATTGGAAAATTAGATTTAATCCCTTGTTCAGCTACTATGGAACTTGAATCAATCAGAAGGAAAGCTCAAGAATTTAATACATTGGAAGATTCAATTGCTAAGAATATTCCAAATTTACTTGTTATAGAAATGAGATGTATTTCCCAATTAGTTTATGAGATTTCACAGGGTTTTGAAGTTTCGCAACTCCAACAGTTAATTAATAGTGACATCGCTGGTGCAATCAGCTCCTCAAGAGAAGAGAAGACATTGCAATTAAAACAGATGTCTAGAAACTGTATGATTTATGCTGGTATGGTGCAGTACAAGATGCCTAGGGAAGTTTACGCTACCTTAATTTCTCTTGATGTGAATATTTAGTAAATATAGAAATATTCAGTTTGTTGTGCACCTTTTATTTTGTTTTAATATTACCTTTACTTTTAGTTGATTCTTTGTGCACCTTCCCCTGGTAGATGAAAAAGTGTAGCTCTTTCCGAAGAAGGGCTTTCCTTAGTGAAAATTAAAATCATTGCCCAAAAAACTTAAACACATAAAAGCAAAAAAACAGCATAGTATAATAAAAAAATCGAATATGTAGTGGCAAGAAGAATAGGCATTAGAACCGCCCGAACCGCCAATAAAATAAAATGTATGTACTAATGGTTGCAATTTCCGTGTTGATCATGATCATGATTATGTAGTTGGGTTTGTTTCTTTCTTCTGTATCTTGGTTGTCTTTCATAGGCATTTGGCTTATTACCGCCTTCACCTTCACCTTCACCTTCCGAATCTGAGGATGACGAAGAAGATGAGGAGTCTGAATCTGGATCAACTTCATATTCATCTTCATTCTGTGGATGAAAAATACAGCAGACTATCAGCAAATTTTTCAATGTTAGTATATCCATCCGTTCGTAGCTGTACAGCAGCTGGTAAGATCTCTGATGGGGAAGTAAAACACATACTTTTGGTTTTCTTCTTGTTCATATGTTCATTGTCAATAACACCTTCATCCCAAGTCACTCTATGTCTTGTCTTTTTCTTTTTCTTTTCGGGGTCCTGCATATCGTTAGTCGGAACTAAATGTAAAGTCGGTATTTCAACCCTTGGTATCGTCACCGTTTCCGAGCCTTGTGTTTGTTGTATTTGAGCTTGAGCTTGACCTTGACCTTGACCTTGACCTTGACCTTGACCTTGAGCTTGGGATTGAACTTGATTTGTTGATGACATGGCAAAGCGGGTTATAGTGGATCCGGTGAGATTAACAAAAGTGGAGTTGTAATTAGTCCCTTTAAAGGCATGAATTTAATGTTTTGTTCGAACAGTAACCAGTTAGATTTCAGGTTTAGTAATTGTTTGAATGATCTTGAGACCTGTGATCTCAATCTCACTTCCGTAAATATGTGGTGCAAAGGTGTAATATTAGAATGTCGACAGCTGCATTTTTCAGTTGTTCCAATAAAACAGAAGCACACATGTTTTTCTGTAAGATATAGTACTCTATCATAAATAAAGTACAATATTAAATTTAATAAATATTAATTAAAAGTCTTAGTCGTAGAGGTAAAAGTTTAAAGTAATAAAGGGAAGGGAATACTGAAATGTCAATAGCATGTCGATACAACATTCTTACACCAGTATATTATTTCCTGCAGGAGTTTTATTTGAAGTTGTAATCGGTTAGAAAGGTTGTGAATACTTCTTCTTTCTTATGGCCCAACTTCAACTTGGTTGGCCATAACTGTGTCACCATCCATATCCGTGGCAAAAGGCTGGAAGTGCCCTCTACCATTAGAAGCCATGTTGGTTCTGAAGGCAAAGGCTTCGGTTCTGCATAAATTTTCATCAATTCAAAGATATGATTGGGGCTCAATTATCCTTCAAAAATTTGATAACTTCATCTTGATGCTTTTTAGGTTCAGGGAGTTTTTCATATAACAAGGCAATGGCTTTTGTATAGACCTTTGTCTTTTGATTGTTCTGTTTTTTGGCCCTCATTAACTTAACGATTCTGTCATCGTAATCATGTGGATGATATCTAATTTTAAGCTTCCAATAAGTAACTTTTTACATTTGGTAGCACCGGTTCTTTCAAGTTCGATTAAAAAGGTTAACGCAAGTGGGTATGTCTGAAAACGAAAACACCCAAGGAGAGATTGTCCAGGTCCCTCAAGACAACTTCATCCCAAGGTCCAACATTGTGATGAACAATTTCAATGGTCAAAGGGGCCGCTATGATGGTAACGCTTTGGCGTTCGCCAGACAAATGAGTGATTTGGTTCTCAAGTTTGGATTCAGGTGTCCTGGTTTCGGACAACAGAAAGATAAACGAGTTTGGTCTACGTCTGGTTGGTGATGCCAAGTTATGGTATTATTCTATTAAAGCTTCACACCCCAAGATAACATACGAACAGTTGTTGAAACAATTCGAAATTTGGTACCATCCTGCTGAATATGATACTAGAATTATCAAGATAATGCGGACGAAGAGGCAGCTGGATAACCAACAGACAAAGGATTACACCGAATCCATGGCGTTGCTATATGAAAAGTTGACGGATCCTGCCTAGTACAAAGAGGAAGTTGTGAAATGCTTGAAGGAAAATTGCACTCCGATTATAGCTTTTGAGTTGTTTAGAGGTGATAAAACGTTTGAGTCCATCTATGCTTTGATCAAAGAAATGAATGACATCGACGAATACCTCTATAGAACGGGCGCTTTCGGGTTCAGATCTCGTGGTGGTAACAGAGGTTTTGGACGTGTCTCTAAACGAGACAGTGATGGTGATACTTTGATGGATGCCAACGCAGTTGATGTTGGTAAACAGTTCAAAGGCAAATGCTTTAAGTGCGGTAAGCCAGGTCATATGAAGAAAGACTGTCTGGTTATTATCAGGTCAGAGTTGAAGAAGATGATATACCAAAGACCGCTTTTAGTACTGTTAGAAATCATTATGAATGGAATGTGATGCCGTTTGGTTTAACAAATGCTCCCGCTACTTTTCAAGGAATGATGAACAAGGTACTAGCTGATTATTTGGATA
>JAKTPC010000053.1:0-115969 GCA_030557395.1 Ambrosiozyma platypodis | reverse complement strand
ATTCACTACTGGCGAACATGAATACTCCAAGTATGGTTTCAGAAAATTGATTGAAGGAAGAAACATTGACATTTTACAACCGGATGTTATGTGGGTTGGTGGTATGACCGAATTATTGAAAGTTGCCGCACAAGCAGCAGCTTATGATATTCCAGTTGTTCCTCATGCTTCAGGTTCTTACTCGTACCATTTCGTTGCATCGCAAGAAAACACACCATTCCAAGAATATTTAGCTAATTCTCCAGATTCAAAGTCTGTTTTACCTGTTTTTGGTGCTTTGTTTACAGATGAAACTGTTCCAACTAAGGGTTACTTGGACGTTTCTGTTCTAGATAAGCCAGGTTTTGGTTTGACTTTGAACCCAGAAGTTAAATTAATCGATGCAACAAATATTTTTAACCCAACTCCTGAAAAGCCATTAAAGATTGAAGCTGTTACTAGCAATGGTGCATCTAAATAAGCTTTATTATGATTTTTACTTTCATGTTTTTGTAGTTAGATGACGATTTATTTATTTCTTCTTTTAATTATCGTTGAATTCTCTAAAATACCTTTAACTATGTAGAGTTTATTATTAATTAAGAAAATAAATATATAAAAAATTGGACTGTAAAAAGCAATTAAGAGTTAGTTGGACTACTCATAAGTAGTAGGAAAAAAATATCTGAGATAGTCTAAAAAGTATCTAAGCTTTTCCTTTATTCTCGGCTTTTCTTCTTTCAAAATCAGCCAATGCTTCTTGTCTCAATTTAGCCCCAAAAGTAATCAATAGAAGATTACCTAAAAACCCAAACCATAAAACAAACGCACTAATCGTACTAAACCATCCAACTCCAATGTTATCAACTTGGATCAAACAAGTACCTGAAGCCAAAGCACCACCAAAAAAATATCTTGCAAAATAATTTGAGCTTATAGCATCTCCTTTTAAACTTGGTAGACAATCGACACAGTAAGCATTCAAAGAAGGGAAAGTGATAGTTTGACCAAAAGCACAAACAAACATCGCTATGATAGGAACGGCTTTTCCACCTTTTTTTTTCTCAAGTGCCCATCCATAAATAAGCATGCAGATAGGTTGAACCAAGCCATGGGCAATGTAAGTACTTTTTAATCTATCCTCTGGGACTCTTTCACCATTTCTTTTGTTAATCCATTTCTTAACAGTGTGGTCAGCATACTTACCGCCCAGAACAGAACCAAGAACGTAACCTACACCAGGAGCCAAATAAAATAAAGCACCATAAATTGGTGTAGTCAAATGAAATCTTGGATTGATGATTTGTCTAATTGGTGTTAATAAACCATACATGTTATAAATCAAACTGGATGAAACCATTCCTGCAAATATCAGATTCATATATCTGAAGGCACCAAACACTCTAAAAGGATTATACTTCACAAAGACAAACTTCTTACCATTTCTCTTTTTTAATTCATCAGCCAAAACGATTCTACCTGTCTCTTTCAAAACAAAAGTAACCAAAATTATATCAATTGCTCCAAAACCAGTCATTACCCAAAAGATTACTCTCCAACTAGTATAAGTAACAATCAAACCACCTAAGACAGGGCCAATGCAGGGACCTAATTGGGTTCCTAATAAAACCCAGCCCATTGCTTTACCACGCTCTTTTGGCCTTTTGATATCACCAATTATAGAACCACCAATTGAAAAGCACGAAGTTCCAGCAAGAGCAGTTAGAACTCTGAATATAAAAAACATTGGTAAATTAGTTGAAGCACCACTTAATGCCGTAAAGAGTGTGTAACCTATAGCACACCAAATCATCATTATCCTCTTACCATAAATTGAAGCAAGAGGACCTAATAAAATAGGGGAAAAAGCCATACCTATATTAAACACAGCATTGGAAGCATTGATGATCTGGGGAGTTGAGTGTAATGTTTCAGCTAGTTCAGGTATAGCTGGAACAAAAGCTAAATTTGAAATAGGCGAAAGGAAACAAGTGTATGAAACAATTCCGACAAAGATTGACTTTTGAAAAGGCGAAAACTTATCATAAAACGGATCATCATCTGACAATGGTGGTAAAGTTGTGATTGTTTTTGTTAGTTGTCTCGTGATGCTGCTCGGATTGTTGGATTCATTATCATTACCTTCAATTGATTTAGATCCTAGGTTTCTTGAAGTTGAGGTCACTAAAGGATCTAGCCGATAAGTGGGATCAGCCGATCCTTCTTCTGGAATGATATCATGAACTTGGTGACGTGCGTTTTCTGCGTCTTCAACATCACTTAGAATAGAAGTCAAGGAGTCGGTTGAATCTTGGGTGGTATTTGTGGAAAAACGTCTTGTAGTATTTTCTTGTTTTTCCGTATTCATTTTTCTTTTTGAAGTTTCAATATTTCAGTTGTAGCTCTAGCGTGATTGATATTTAGGGCGATTGTAACTCATGGATAAATTAGAATATCAATTATAAAATGCGAAAGGTCAGACTGTGGCAAAAGAGCTAAGAAAACTAGGGTTGGGTAAATCTTTCAGTTAAAGCCAGTGCAATGAAGAAGTTCTAGAAACTATCAAGTCATGCAGTGATAAAATCAAAAAGTAAATGGATCAACAAGGAAAGTAAATACATATTTGAGAAAGGATTAGGGGGATATTCCTTTTGATATTTATATGAAATCACTAGCAAGAAAAAGAGTCAGATCTTTTTCAGGTCTTAAAAAAAATGCAAGCTCCGGATCGGCTTTCTTCCGACGAGCGGCTGGAAAAATAAAGCCCGCCGCCACCGCGGCTTCTGGGGCTCTTTAAACTTGCGGCTCAATGGCGTGTTTAGTCTGGTTACCCTGCGTAGACTTGAAGCCCCGCCTTCACCAGTCGATCGACGCCACTCATAAAAGGGCCTCCCCCCACTCTATGCTTAATTACAGCCATTTTGGAATTTGCTACTTTCTAACGTGTGACCAACCGGTTTATTGATCTCAGGGGGTCTGGGAGTCAAACGTTTAACGCACGTACATAGAAGTAATAGTAGTGGGTGATTACTACTTATGATAACGGCACAAATATCAAGCACTGCCGGAGTTAGTAGTAAACTAGTAAACTGAGAGGGACGAGTTCCAGAAGAAAAAGGGAAAAAGTGAGAAAGAGAAAAGTGAGAGAACATTCAGTTTGTTGAACTATTGGAAGGTAACTCTCCCTTTTTATAGACCTTTTCCCATGCAACGCTACTCCTGTCAATGAATACCCACATATAATTATCTTGTCTCCGCCACTGTAACCGTCTCATATCCCAGAAGTACAACAAGTCCACGCACCCACTCTCTTTAGCTCTCAAAAGCACGCCATCAAACAAACTCCGTGCTTTCAACTGTCAGAAGGTCTTACAACAACACAATAACAAGATAAAATCATATCATGACCTTAATAAACAGTCTCCATCATCATAACTCCATCAATGCTCATAGCCAGCACCACCAGCATCGTGACCAAACTATCCAATCTCCTCCATCTACTCCAACAACACTCATCCCAAGACCCACTACAGCAACTTCTCCAGTAAGATCAACTACCAATCCAAGCACAGGAGTACTAGATATCCATATCAAAGCGGAACCTTTACCAGCTACACTGAATAGTTTCTCTGCTCATGGAAGTACGCCCTCTCTACGATCCTTAACATTAGATGAACCTCCCCATTTTACTAATTCAGTTTTGACTTCAGCTTCAGGTTCTGAAAACCATTCTTCAAAAGCGTCAATTTTCACAGCCACTGCAAATAATACTAATAATTCAGCCGTTTTACCAAAGCCTACACTGCTGTCGACTAGGGCACAATCTCATTCTAATTTCCTTCCTAAAAATGGTTCTCAACACACCTTGCCTGATTTAGTTCATAAAGTCACTGACTTATTCACAGGAGGTAGTCATTCAAATAGATCCCAAACAGATTTAACCATGTCACCAAAGCAGCCTTCAAATAAGTCTTCAACTCCTATAAATTCAAGAAATGGCTCGTCTCTGTCTTTAAACAGAATAATGGAATCTTTACATTCATCTCATGCAATGTCACGTCAAAATAATAATTCACAATCAAGTACAGCTACGGCCAACACAACAAGTACTTCAAATATACCTTTGAGTTTACAACCTCAAACATCTCAATCAGGCTTTAGATTAAGAACGCATAGTAGTAATCATAAATCTGCTCAAATGGGTAAATCTTCTTCCATTTCATCAGCAGTCAAAGAAACCCATTATGTTCATGTTGATTATGACCCCGTTACCAGAAAAAGAGTGTTAAATACTTATGAAATCTTGAAAGATTTAGGGGCAGGTCAACATGGTAAGGTAAAATTGGGAAAGGATATGGAATCCCATGAATTAGTTGCAATTAAAATTGTTGATAGAAAAACAAAGCCAAAATTAGGCAGATTAACAAGACCTGGTTCAACACAGGAAGATAAAATCAGGAGAGAAATTGCCATAATGAAGAAATGTGATCACCCAAATGTAGTTAAATTACTAGAAGTTTTAGACGCCGAGAATTCAAGAAAGATTTATTTAGTTTTAGAATATTTAGAAAAAGGTGAAATCAAATGGCAAAAGAAAGATGATGAAACTTTAGATCGACCAGAACCAATATTAACTTATGACCAATGCAAATTTGTTTTCAGAGATGTCGTCTCTGGTTTAGAATATCTACACAATCAAGGCATAATTCATAGAGATATTAAACCCTCAAATTTGTTAGTTTCTGAAGACAATGTTGTTAAAATTTCAGATTTTGGCGTTTCATTTGCTGCAAATTTAGATGGCAATGATGAATTTGAGTTAGCCAAAACAGCTGGTACTCCTGCATTTTTGGCTCCTGAATTATGTAGAACTGAAATTAAAGGTCCCGAAATTAGAGTTACTCATAAGATTGATATTTGGGCTCTTGGTGTTACTTTATATTGTTTGCTATTTGGTACCTTGCCATTCCATGCTGATTCTGAATTTGCTTTGTTTGAATCAATTAATAACGATGGTTTCAATTATCCAGATTGTGAAAATTGGAAAGTTGCTGATTGCCTTACAGAACTACAGCGTAATGTTGCTGAAGATCTTATCGACCAATTGTTGAGAAAAAATCCAGAAGATAGAATTGACATTGATGAAATTAAGAACCATCCTTTTTTTGCAGAAGGTTTATCAAGAACTGAGTCTAAGAAATATACAAAAAATTGGGATAAGGGTATGAAAATAGATATTTCTAAAAAAGATGTTGATGAAGCTGTCGTTGGTATTGGTAATAGAATTAGAAAGAAATTGTCTGATGTTTTCAATTTTTCTTCGTCTTCTTCAAATAATGGTAGTAATTCACAGCGTAAACATAGTTCAAATGGTTCATCTCGTCGTCAATCTAGATTAATGGAACAACAACAACATAATTATGGTTCATCATCTTTGGCAGTTACCCCAACTTCAACATCCGACTTTGATTTGACTGATAGAAGTAATGTTTCATTCATTTTATCTGAAGCCAATGGCCCATTATCAAAAGTGCAACCTAGTTCCCCTCAAGCTAACTCGAGTACAGCTTTATCTGGAAAATTTGATCCCAGAATTTTAAGAAGATCTTCCTTGGCTCCTTCAATTGAATCGTCAGATACCACATTATCATCCACTGCAAGTATAAATGATGAGACCGTCCCTGCAAGTTCTTTAATTCAACATCATAATAGTAGAAGAGGTTCTGCTCAATTTCAATTGAGTGAAATATTGACTAAAGATACAACTAATTTAATTTCCAATATAAACAAGTCTCCAAGGACCTTTGTCTCTTCTCCTTTAGTTTTAACTGATACGGAGACGGGTGAAACCGATGTTGGAACATGTCCAGGTGGTGCTTTTCCTAGTAACAATGAAAGTGTTGCTACTTTAAACACATTACATGACCCTTCTGTTACTAATTCTATTCACCATCGTGACGTTTCGCCAGTTGATGAAACTGAAATTGTTGGTGATCGTCCTCCATCTCCATATGATTATATAAAAGAATTAAATGAATTCACAACCTCAGATATGAAAGTTGCCCCAAGTTTTGCTTCATTAGATAGTTTTTATGATAATGATTATGCCAATGGTAACTTGAGGTATAATCCATATACTGGATTCATTTCATCAAATGTTCCGAATCAACGCCAAGGTTCAAAAGGTTCATCTGGCTATTCTGGTTCAAATGGATATCCAAATTCGGCTCACTCAATTGGGTCATCCACTCCTGGTGCACCAATCTCAATTAGATCTCCTGTTTTAAATCCTGCTGTTAATAGATATCCCTCGTTATCATCATCTTCTGAGTCTAGGCATCGTCTGTTGCCTTTAACTGCTTTAACCAGTATTCATAAGGATAACAAGATTCACAATAATAATAATAATAGTGGTGGCCCATATACAAGTAGAGAAAATTCAAATCCTCTGCCATATAACACTTCATTAAATTCTGCTGTTTCAATTCCTGATTTTTTGAAGAGTACTGATTTTGGTGATCCTCTGACTCCTTCTGTTTCTAACAAAAATTATAATAACATATATTCCAGTAATTCCAACTCTGGAAATTATTATGCAACTGGTTCAATTAATCCAATGTCGACGGGTATGGGGCAATCTCAACCTCCACTTAGACAACCCGCTGCTTTATCTAATCACTATAGATCTCCATTAACTTCTCCTCCTCTGCAACCTAGAAATACAACACCTCCAATTTTCAATAAACACTCAGAGAAGCAACAGCAACAACAAAGAGGACGCAGAGGTATAGCTGTGTTTGCTAATGACTCATCTGATGACGAAGAGCAAGATGATGGTCCAATTACTTTCAATAAATCTGCTTTTGCTAAAAACGCTTCGCATAGTGGAAGAGCTAAATCGCCTGGTTCAGGATCGCAAACGAATGAGTCATCGTCAGTTGTTCCCACTCCTCAAGCTGTTCCAAAGCATTCAATTTATGGTCGTAAGATTAGAATGAGTTCAGGTTCAAGTGGACAAATACTTTCATTGGATAAAGAAGGCGATGCAGCTGGTTACATGAATGAAGCGTATCATAATTATTCTGATTCAGATTCTGGCTATGATTCCAATTCTGATGGTTTGGAATTACTGTTGTCTTTTAATCGTGCATCAAAATCAGGGCCTGTTGGTTCAGCTTCTACTCCTCCTGGAAGAGGTACAACGTTATCAACAACTATCTCTTCACTGGGTAATTCTAATCGGAATCCTGGTAAGATTTCTAGCATTTCGATGAACCATACTGGCTCTTCAAGCCAAGAGCAAAGTAACCAACTGACTCCTTCATCTGTTACTTTAACTGGTATCAATTACACCGATAATTCCAACAACATCACCAATAATAGCATTGCCAATAATTACAGCACAGAAAATAGTTCTAAACGAAACAGCAACATTCAGACTAGCAGTACAAGTTTCACTTCATCAATAGATTATGCCTCAACTCCATTTACGACTAGAACTACAACAAACAATGAATTTATTGATTCAAATGATGATGATGAAACAGCTAAACTTGAAGATGTCAATTGTATCACTGGTGGTGGTTTGATATTACATACAATTCCATCAATTCCATCAAATAGTGATAATTCAAAGCAAGGTACAAAAACGATCAATGACAACGATGACCGAACTTATTCACAAGCATCTACAAAGTTAGCTGATAATGACTCAATCCGTTCTGAGTTAGAGGTTAACGATGAAATTGAAGAGATAAATCCTTATGATGTTGAAGAGATTAATCAAACTATGATTGTTGATGTCCCGTTATCTCTGATTCCTTCTAATATCACTAGTGCTATTGCAGAAGAAAATGGTGAACCGTCTCCGGTTGAGAATATGGACGATGATCAGTTGGTTATTGATAAATTGTTGGTTCCCGAAATGAGACAAATGACTTTAACTGATATGGAGGTTTTAGATGATTCTACTAAAAGTAACGCTGCTTCTTTGTAATTCAGATGAAGTTTTTTTTATTTTTTATTTTTGGATACTATGGTCTTTTTGGTGTTGCATATATTGTTGATGTTTGCTAGAACATTATTAATTATTCATCTTTTTGGTTAGAACATTGCTATTTTCTTTGAGCTTTTTTTGTTCTTGTCATTCTGTTTAATTGCGATTTGTTTCTGTCTGATTTCCTGCTTTTTTGTATTTGGTTTTTGTTTTTGGTACACTTTTAATTCTAATTCTTTGTTTTCATTGATCATTCTGTTTCTTTTCTTTTTTTCGTTTGCTACTTCATTAATTCATTTTTATTCAACCCACCGTTTCTAAAACTTTTCTCTCCCTTCTTACTTTCCCTCCTTTTTTACTATTCTTCACTTTAATTTTTTTTTATTACTACATGGCATTCGTATTTTCTCTAGTTTCGTTTTTGAATTTCTGAACTCTTCATTCGGTCATCTACTTTCCTTACATTTGGTTTTCTTGTATTTTGTGAGTATTTATTCTGTTCCTTATTATTAGATATAAGTTAATTCATTTGGGTCATATAGGCATAATGGCTTTGTTTCAGTTATCATTTTTACTTTTAAATCATAACTAAGTAATCTTCCATCAGTAGTTTATCTACGTGATCCATTGTTTGTTTGTTGAGTTACCTCTACTAAAGCGCTATCCACATTTTCAGCCTTCGATTCTTCTTTGGGTCACTACTTCTTTTACTCCCTTTATTGTATATATCGTGTATCCTTATTAACTAAACTCTGCCATTTTGCAACGCTATTCTTTCGTATTTGATCAACCACTCTTCTACTGGTATAACAACCTAACTGTGTTATTAAGCTCTAAAACTTCTACTATCACCTACTAATTTAATAAAATTAGAAACATAAATTTTTAATATATACACAAAAATAGAAAATAAGAGACTCAAAGAGAGACCCCAAGGCTAAAGTACCGGACAAACTTGGAAAGAACCTCTATAAGCATAAACCATGAAAAAAAAAAAAATGTTACAAATAAATAAAAATGAAAAAAATGTAAAACAGAGAAAATGAAAAAATGTAAAAACAAAGAAAATCAAAATTAGAGTCTAGTTATTAAAAATCAGTTAGATACTTTCCCAAGTTCTACCTTGAACACCTTTTAATTCTTCTTTAGTATAAACATGACCATTTGTGAAGTAACCTGATGCTATCTTAGCGTCAATTTCAACCCTTGAATCAGCAGGTAACATCTCATCCGGGATTTCTACTCTTTCAATAATATCAATTCCAGAGTTAACAATTGCATCATATTTCATATTAGACATGGATAACATTTTATCAATTTTAGTGATACCCATCCAATGTAAGATATCTGGCATTAATTCTTGGAATCTAGCATCTTTAACACCAGCAATACATTCAGTTCTATGGAAGTAAGCATCAGCACTATCGCCACTTCTCTTTCTTGCATTGTAGACTAAGTATTTAGTAACTTCACCCAAAGCTCTCCCTTCTTTTCTGTAATAAGCAACAATACCGTTACCACCTTGTTGGGCTTCTTTAGCAGCTTCAATTAAGCCAAAGATTAAATAACATCTGCAAGAGCAGATATCAGATAAGAAAACATCGGACCCAGAACATTCATCATGAACCCTAACAGCTAATCTTTTATTTTCCTTAGGAATGTTTTCAACATCACCGAAGATGTAAACAGTTATACCGCCAATTGGAGGACAGAAAGTTTTGATATCTGGTCTTGTAACTAATTCAGGGTACATACCATTGGTATCTTCAAACAAAGCTCTTCTTAATTCATTTTCAGTAACGTTTAATCTTTCAGCGACACCTGGTAAATACCAAACTGGATCAACCGCAATCTTTGTAACATTCATTTCACCCATTTCATTTAAAACAATTTTACCATCCGGTTTCAAATCTCCTTTCTTGACAGCTTCCTGGATTTCGGGAATTGATAAAATAGCTTTAGTGATAGACATAGTTGGCTTGATGTCAACGTTTTCCGAGTCAGAAATATCCTTATATAGCCATGGAGCCAAATGTCCAAATGGATCAATTGAAACAATTTTACCTGGTGTAGCCCAAGATGGTTGTTGTGGGAAATCAACAGGAGGATGAGCATTACTGTAGTCTGGGGTATGTTTAGAATCCAGTTGTTTACTAGCAATAGATAAAGCATGGTAGATAGAATAAGGGCCAGCATGAGCACCAATAGCGTTGTGTTTAGTTAAACCAGATTTGTATCTCGATGGTGTGACAGGACCTCTTGTCTTAGCATCTTTAGCATACCAGTTTAAAGGGATTGGGGAAATATCCGGATCAGAAGAGGAAGTAGCAATTCTTAACTTAGCACCAAAGATATCGGCCAGAGATTGTTCAATTGGTTGTTGTTCTTTTTCAATTGGAGAGTGTTTGTTGCCACAATCACAAGATTGTGGGGGGGTTGGAGTAGAAACGGAGATTGGAGACATAACGCAAAAATACGAAATAACTATATAGAACTTATTGATTCAAGTACTTTTGAAATTATCTGGAAAAAGAGGAACTCTTCCTTGTATTTATACAACTTGTAGAGTGTTGTTTTCTAAAGCGTACCTTGTGGGGGGGGGGGGTCTCGCCTGCTCCCCCGACGGTCACCGGCCTTGCGATAAGCGAACAAAAGTGCACCTGATAACCAGCATACAGCACGTTCTCCGTCCCGTCCCGTCCCAATCCACCTATTTCAAGCAAACATCAATATTTACTATGAAGAAGGGTAGAGGATGCTAATCCCGTTGGAGAACCGGATTTACTACCAGCTTGATGGCTTTCCGTCGGAATTGGTGTTTGTCCCGGCCAGCGGCTCAGGGAACTAACCTCTTCTGGAAGCTTCAACTATTAATTGATTAACCTTTTCTAATCCTTCCAACAAAGAACGGTATTCAACTCATTCTAGCTCATTCTGGCTCATTCTAGTGTTTGTAGTAATGTGACAAGGATTCTTTGACTTAATTTTATAGGTTGAAACACCCTTCTTATCACTTCAAGAGGGTCCACCCTTTGGAAATCGTACGGTTGCCAATATCAACAACTAAAGGAATGGATATCTTCTAGATTATCGTGTGATATCGAACGAGAGAAGCCATTCTTTATCTGCAATCTCCAATCATCAAAATTGATTGTCTAAAATCTCTTTATTGGTAGCAGAAAGAATAATAATAGCAATGATGGAAATTAAAAACATATTAAATTAAAAAGAATTGTGTCTAAGTTATAAGAATATCAAATTTTAGTGCAGAGAGGAAGCATTTAGTATAAACAAAATTCACAGACATAGTATATGAAAAAAAAAAAAACAAGATTACAAGTAAAAGTGAAATAAAGAAAAAAAGGATAAAAGTTGATGTTAAAGAGTGAATTTTTAATAAGAAATCGATCAGATATTAATTTATTGATCGATATATAAATGAATTAAAAACGTAATAATAACAACGAGAGATGAAAGCAGAGGACTTCAAAACGATCTTAAAATATTTTCTTATAAAAAAGGGTAAGTAAACCACTGTATTACAATGAAGACCCAATGAAGAAAAAATAATTTAAAGAAAGACACATAACAGAGAATAATAATTAAAAACCTAAATTAGACAAAAAAGAACGAAAACAAAAACAGAACAATATGAACGATAAATAAAAATAAAACAAGAATTCAGATAAACAAGAAAACCCAGAAAGCGGTGTAAGTATTTATTAACTTTTAAGCCAAATTCATTAAATAAATATTTTTTTTTCATTGAAATTATCAAAACACTGTGTATAACATGTTTTTTAATAAATGTGAAACTGTTGCAAACAAAATGTGAATTAATTAACCTCTTGATTTGAAAATACACAATTAAAAAACTAAATTATCGAAATGAATTGAGAATAAAGCTACATGGTAGTAATGCAGTATGCAGAGAACTAAAACAACAAAAAAAACAAATATCAAATAAAAATAAAAAGACAGAATAATTAGTGTACTTGTGACGAGATGATGCTATGAATAAACGAGAGTGATTAAAAGGAAAATGTATCCCATTTCGATTTTAATAACAAACTATTTAATTAACTCTAAAATTTGTTGTGTTAAATTAGCAATCTCGTCGGTAGCACCATTAAATGCATCCTCTCCACTTAAATTATTCAAATTCATTTTACCACCATCTATTTCCGCTTTAATCTTCTCCTTGATATCTGGGTTATTTGATTCTAGTAATTGCAACATGGTCCATAACGCAATGTGTTCAAATGTCGAATTTCCGGAATTCAAGAAACTTGAAATAAAATCAGAGAAATTATCATATTTCTCGAGTATGATTGAATAATCATTTATTTTAGAACATAAATTAGCTAAAGCTGCGGCTGAGTTACCACAAACTTCTGGATTTTGCGACTTAGTCAATGGAATTAAAACGTCAATTATGCCTTGTTCCAATAATTTTACTTTCAGGTCATCGTTCAATGCCAAAATTGCAAAACATGCAGATATCTCACTTTGAACAGATTCTGGAGCATTTAAAACCATATTCTTGCATTTCTTAACGGCACCAGCTTCTAGTAATGCCATTCTATTGCTTTTACTGCTAGCAGCCAAGTTTCTCAAAGTTGAAACAGCATGACATTGAATTTCAACGGAATCTGTGTAATCAACTAAGGAAATTAATGGCTCCAGAAACCCAGTAGTAATTATTAAGTTTTCATTCAATGGATGGATTGAAATATTTCTTATGCATGCAACAGCAGCTAGCTGCAGTGGCTCACGCTGACACTTTAATAACGTCAATAAATTTGGCAAACCACCACTTCTCACAATTTCCATCTGGTAAGCTGGATCTGAAGCCAAGTTTCTCAAAGCTAAAGCAGCTTGGCATTGAACTCTTGGAGACGATGAATCCATTAATTGAATTAATTGTGTAACTAATTTTGGTTCAGTCGTAGATAATGTTTTTCTGTTTGTTTCATCAACAGCAATATTTGATAAAGCTGTAGTGCAGTAATATTGAACATCTGCATCTAAACTGGATAATAGTTGAACTAAAACTGGAACCGAACCAGCTTCGACTAACTCCTGTCTATTTTCTAATGAGTGTGTCATATTTAATAAGGCACCAGTGGCATTTCTTTGAACTCTTAAATCTGGGGATTTAGCTAATCTAGTTAATGGAATCAAAGCTCCAGATGTTGCAATTTTAGTCTTGTTTTTATCTTGAGTTGCTAAATTAGTGATACATCCAACTGCATTACATTGAACTTCAATGTTAGCACTCATCATTTGGGAGATTAAAGGCTCTAAACCACCCATTTCAACAATTAAAACCTTATTATCATCATTAACGGCTAAATTGCCCAAAGCTGCACAAGCAGCCCTTTGAACTTCTTGGTCAGTACTTTGAAGAAGAATTAAAATCGGTTCTAAAGCATCTCTTGAAACTGGTCGTATCTCTTTTTCGGTAATTTCAGCAAATGCTAATGCTGCACTCCTTTGTAAATCGATATTTTCGGAGAAAACTAAGGTAGTTAAAGAAGCTAGAGGGCCTTCTGAAAAGAAGTCAACTTCATTTCTATTTTCTAAGTAGTCTAATAAAGCGGAGATTGCATCTCTTTCGTTATCGGCCAATAATTGGCGATACATGTTTTCTTCTTCACCTTTAGATAGGCAACTGCAACATAGACCCATGACTAAATGAAATTAATTTATAATCTTACTGACTTGATTTTGTTGTGATGACTTAAGGGTATGTGTTAATTTGTTATGAACAAGATTGTATCTGTAAATTTAGAAACTGATAAGTGGACGTGATGGTTAACGAAAATGCACAGTTAAGGAAGTAATACTTGGCAATGTAGTTAATACGATTTATGTGATTCTGTCAGTCCTATTGGGAATGGTATGCGAGGTATTATAACGATGAAAGGGTGTTTGTGGTTTGGTTCGGCAGGAGGGCAAAACAGAGAAATGGTTGGTCTGCACTGTTTTCGGTTTGGTCCCAATTCATTTCTCGTTTGAGAAACGCAGCAGATAATCTCTTTAGTGTGCGCACGACCGGTGCAGAGGTGGCGCGTCGATCGGCTTGATGGCTTCCTATCGGGAATGATGTGGAATTTGCTGGATTAATGGTTGATGGCCCTCCAATTAACCGAGGTTATCAAAATTGAGCCCTGATAAGTTATATTTTCAATAATATTTCTTAGATCTACAACATATTAAATCCATGTACAGTTCATTGACAGATATGGACATGGACTGATGGTGATTGCGACGACGGTGGCAATGATGAATCAAGCGTGGCCCTTATATTCAATTAATTACAATTAATAATTAATTAATATACAAGATAAGTTATAATTAATTGTATTTATCCACAGGATCAATACAGAAATTTAAAATATTTTAATTGTTGTTTTGATCTTAGACTAGTGAGCATTGGCTATCTTATCATATCTAGAACATAACTGAATCCTGTTTTGCTGTGGGTCTGATATGATAGGATAGTACCCAATATTATAAACTGGAACGCTATATTAAAATTTTAATTAAAATTTGTAATTGCTTTGATGAGATCTATATATGGTGTTTATCTAATTTTGCTTATGCAGTAATCATCTTATAACCATTATTCAGCAAAGAGTAGGATATAACATTTAAAAATTATTCATTTTAAGATTGAAACTGACGTGGTAACTTTAAAACTCCCCTGGATCTATCTGACTTAGATCAACTTCCCATGGGTATACCTTAACTAGAATTGATGTAAGCGATCATAAAAGTCGATCGGTTATTTCAATAGATGTCTTATCAAGTAAGGTTAAAATGCATTCTTCGGAGATATATTTCCAGCCGAATTGTGCGGTGAATGTCTGAAATAGTTGAAACTGATTATACGTCCATAAAATAAAGTTATGGGTATTGGCAAACAGATTGCTGGTTTTGAATTTTTGTATTTCATCTATGTTTTAAGCTAGATATCTGACTTTTTAGACGCAACATAAACAAATGGAAACCATGGATATATAGCTCTTTGGCAATTATATAAATTTTAACTTTTTGTAACATTGTCGATCAACTCTCTCAGTCTTCTCTAAGAATCTCAAGAGCATGTTCGGCTCGTTATAAACCTTACCTTCAAATAACTATTCATATTATAGTAGAGCATTTTTACAAAATAAATCGAAATGAGAGTAATTAAAAAAGAGACAATTGTATAGTAATTCCTTTCTATGATTGAGCAAAACTTAAGTCAACATACATATAGCTGTGCATTTCTACATCTATTCTAATCTCAACCAAGGATTGAGGAGTTTCTCAAGTTTATACTTATCATGCATGCTTCGTAGCGAATCTCAACCTTCGCTTAATAGGGGCTACCGCTGCGCCGCTCGGAAAGTTCAAAAGGGTTCTTTGTAACTGGCCGACATTTGATTTATTTATTATTATAACTGGTGGGTTTTCTTTTATGTCAGACTCCTGATTCTAATCAGTCGAATAGTAAGAGGCTTGCAGGAGATAGACTTAAAATTTTGTCAAGTGATACCTGCAACTATAAGTGCAATACCACTTGGAATCTTGCAAGGTCTTACACCTATCTATATATTTATGAAAGAATTACACCAAAATTAAACTAGGAGTCTTTTCTTGAAAGCTAAATTTTGTAAATCCTATTGTAGGTGGTTAACTAGAAATTAACCGTGGGCGAAAAATTAATTCAACGGTAATCTATGAATCAAGTCTCAATCCATGCAATTTCAACAGATGTCAAGCATGGATGACAAATCCGATATATGATTGAATATGTTGATGTTGATAGCTGCATACGCGGTCACGTTTTTTATACTATACCTGCTTTAATTAACATCTGACTCTTTAGATTTTGGCTAAAGCTCGCGGTAGCAAATTTAAGCCATTATTCTCGAGTGATGAGCTTCAACCATCAATCTCAATTATGTTAATTTATATTGACTAGTGTCCTTCTTATAAACTCCGCTAATCACAGGCTTTTCTTTTTAAGTTTTTGTTAAGTTCTAGGGTTGAACTACAATCTACAGTACCTACTAATATACCTAGAATTTTAAAATGACTATTGTTATACATAGATATTAACAGTTTATACCAGATATGCCCTGAAGTCCATATGCACAAGCTATTTTAAAAGTCAAAGGGTGGACGTAACCTGTCGGAGCTTGAATTATAAAGAAACCTTAAAGTCCTCGATCAAGATCCAGGCGGCGCGATGGCCCAGCTTTTTCACCCATGATTGGTAGGTATAGAGCTACTTGAACTACTTCAATTGATGTAGATATAAAATGAAAGCTTTCTGATGTAGATATATAATGAAACTTTGAAATATAAAAATTGACAATGTGTTCCATTTCACGTTTAATTTTACACCATAAATTGGAGCGAGAATTCAATCTGGTACTCAATATCTGTGTTGTTTTTATTTTGTTTCTCATTTCTTATTACTCTAATACAATCTAAATACAAATAATCCTAGAAGTCTCACTAATGATATCTAGTATCTTTGCGCTAATTGAATCTATTAACAGTACTCTTTAGAAAATGTGTGCACTGGTGCACAGGTTTGGCTTTCTGTGTCGCTCAAATTCAAACCCTGCAAAAAAGTTTTATGAAAATGTACATATCTAGCGCCTTTTGCATCGCTAACAATCAACTTCAGGAGTGTCTCTCCCTCAAGCTTGCAACTAGCTTTCCTATTATGGTTATATTTAGTTTTAGTTTTATCAAGTTACAGTTATGATTCTGAGGAAGACGCTGATCAAGCATCTGAGTTCCGATACAATCAGCTAGAGTGCAATTTTGAAAAAGTTACAAGTTGTGATATACTAACATGTAGGTGCGTACAAATAATAGAGATCTTGAACGTTTGCGGAATTTTTCATCGATGAAATATGTATATGTATGATAATTCAACGTTATCGGCTTTGTACAGTCTAAGTGGCTAATTGAATCTTAAGGTCTGAATCTGTTAATCTTGTCTCTGGAATCATGAACATGCACGCATATGTCTACCAGCTTAAATTCCACATTTCCTTAATTGTGCATGCACATAGATATAGTTAACAATCTGAGTGGAATTTGCAGTGGAGCTTAGAAGACAGCATGGACCAATATTATGTTCTTGGTACTTCTCCGGATGTAACTATAGGGGGATCTACCAGCCATATTTACACAACAATTAGGAACATTGGCATGATTATCTACATACATACCCTTAGCTATCAATTAGTTTAGCATTATGTATATACATATATATTTAAAAGAGCCAGATTTGGCCTAGTGTGAGTAATACGTCGATCATCTTTGAAAGAAAATATACAGTAAAGTCCCTCGAAAGAATCCTTATACCTACTTTTCAGGTTATCCGTTCATATCTATCTGTCTTATATTTGTATCATTTAACCCAATAATAGTTCTCTAACTGTATGCTTGGAGTTATAGATTAATAGAAGAGAATCCCTTGAAGCTTCATAATTGAGCTTGACGTTAAGAAATACTGTCAGTTTCAAATTGTATTAAAATTGTATTAATTAAATATCGCATTTTATACAATTGCTCATATGTAGTAGATGCATGCTTTTTTAACAAAGGAAATATTCATATATGGTTAATTGAGGTTTGATCATTATACTAACCGTTAACATATAATTCTTGATTAATGCATCACGGCCTGCTGTTGTCTGAGTATATATGACCTACAAATTTCAGAACCATCGTCAATACAGTAACCACTCAAGCAATACTCATCTATTGCATCATCGATTTATCACCCACATGTATTCGCTGATCAGGGCACGCTATTGCAACGAATTCTTATATTATACATCCATATAAAAATTGATTGGTAATCCAAGTATGAACCATAGGATTTAAATTGGGAAGGCGAGTCGTCTAATCGGGAGCTGAAATTTTTTCGCTGTCTCGCTTAATAATGCCCCAGACGATGGGATTTCCAACTAAATTCCAGCGGTAATATATATCTAATCATGCACTAGGAAAATTTCCTCGCTTCGAGAAATTAATTGGGGGGTATTCGACAGCTTACTCCAATCGTAATAAACCAGAAAAGGCACGTGACCGCAACTCTTCAAAGGAACTTGAAATGGCTCAAAGTTAATTAATGAGGAATAGCTCAGCTATCAGCTCTTTCGGGATTTGAGGAAATTACTTAATAATTGTACCTGAAGTATGTAAGCGATCATCAGTAATATAACTATACCATACCTATATCTATTCCATGCTCATGACTATCTATTTGAAGCATATATATTAGTAAAAGTTTCGGTAATACTCAGGGTGGTTTTGTAACTTGTAATTAAAGCTACAACTTAGTAAGGCTTGTGTAAGGAGGAGTTAAAGAAAAGTCGGATCCGGGGTACGTCACAACTTGGAAACTTCGGCTGGGACATCGGGCCCACTCGAACCGCACAACGTACGTTTAACGTATAAACGTCAATTTAGCTACAGGCACACGTTAAAATTTTATATTAACGAATTAAAATTAAGTATACAAGGCGGCCTAAAAATTCCCCAATCTTTCTTACTTTGTCTGCTCATCTCACACTATGAAGCATGCTCTGGATATTGGTAAAGGTTCAAGCAATGCAATGATTTTCATATTATATACTGTATCTGTTCGTATATGGGAGTTTCCTCTAAATTAAAAATTGAGATACGTCTCCATGCACATGGATATGGTCCTGATTTAAGTGTCTCGATAAAAGCAAACCGTTATTCAGGTTCTCATCATAAGTATTTGGGTTCAGAATTGTTACTGGTATACTATATCAAGCCTGAAAACTAAGGTGTTGAAAAAGGCTGGGGTTATTACTGAGAAGTGCTCAAATGTATGGGTGACGTTGGGCGTATGCAAGGTCGGGTTTTTGAAAATTGTGGAATGCACGTTATGGCCATGCTTTAAAGTCCGAGATTCAAAGACTCGTATAGGTAAGCGCTAGCTCTATGTGTATAGCTGTCGATGTATATGTTGTTGTTTCACTTGTAAATATAGTAAGACCAGAGTTCTCTTCGACAGAAAGATGGATCCTTCGACTATGAATTTGAACCACTAATTTTGATTCCCAGCATTTATTTTTAAATTTATTAAAAGCTTCTAGTATACATACATACATATTAAACATTATGTATGTCTTATCAACTGGATTTGGATTTGCTGAAATGTACGATCAAGCCCTGCCATAACCCCCCACCCCCCTTGCTTTTGTTGAGGCGTCAAATAGAATTTTAAATAAAAATTTCACAAAATATGAATCAATTTACATAGAGAAATTAAGAATAATATTAATCCAGAAGGGGTTTTCATCCCTATATCGAACATGTTATGAGATTTTCATTTGTGTGTGTCAACTTTCAATGCCTTAATTAATAACGTTCCTTTGAGATTAATTCGAGAAGGTTATCTCAGACCTATAGATCCCGCTTAGCGGAGTTTTCTTTATCAGAAGATCGATGCGACTGGATCCCTTTTGTATTAGGCGTTGATGACTATGTATCTTTGATCGATCTAGATGGCATAGAGTGTTGCTTAACTTCATTCGGAGAATATATACCCTATACAGGCAATTAATTCTTTGTGTAAAAGTACATTTGATCTCATTAAATTTTCAGCAAACACAACCTGTGATAACCTGAAACAGCTGCTGTTTTAGCATAATCAAAGCTAATCAATCTTGAAATAATTTTACTTCTTTGACGCTTAAACACAATCTCAATCCTAAACTCAAGCATACAAATTCAAAAATAGCTTAATTTGTTGTTTACAGGGCAGCCAAAGCGAGAGCTATGTACTGGCTTGTTCTCATTTCTAGATGACGCTTGGAGCTCAAACTCAGCAACGAGAATTTCAATAACTGATTACCCTGATTGGAAAAGTTGTAGAATTAATAATATTACGTCGAAGGAAGTTTGGTTTCTTAGCACTTCAAAACTAAATTAGACAGATCACTAGCTAGTTTATACGTGCGTTTGAGAATCTGTGCTACAATACTACAAGGGGCTGCATTTTATTACAATCATTGAACTCTAGGTCCCCTTTCCCCAATAGTATATACAACTGAATCATAATTCAAGAATTGCCTTTAAAAAGTTCCATAAAGCTTGAACGTTATATAAGGTGAATTTTCATATATATATGCAGATTGCGAGTTGAAACTTCAGTTATACTTATACACTTTCACTTTAACTTATATTTAAACTAGTTGTGTAAATAATACCTTGAAGTATATATGACACGTATTAGGTATATGCAATTCCAGATCTCTATAACCTTCGCTATGTTAAGGGCTTGATCATATCATTATGTAATTAGGGAACCCCTTAATACTAATCGATTCGACTGACCAACTCATCTCGTGCTAAAACTTGAAATACAGATGCCATTATACGTACCATATGTATTCTGGGTGATTACTTCTTAGCAACTTCAGTCAGAGAGTTATAGATCTAGAAATGATGGAGTATTCCACTGCCAATATACAGAAGGAGGAGGGAGAAGGGAGGAAACTTTAGGCGCTGATAGGAGATTTCAAAATGAGGACAGCTTTCTGCCATATGATATCCCGATTCGTTAAATTGCTATTGTTTGTGAGGCGCCCTGTTCCTCTTTTCTTTTGCGGGAGGATTTTCAAATTAGCCGCACAACTACAAAGGTGCAGGCGGATGCATGCAACTTAAGTGATGATCGTCGAGTTCGCGCAAAACTAAAATGCTGGATTTGTAAAGTCCAAACGGTTAAGGTTTTTGCGGCGGCGTGGCTTCCGCTATTTAATTTTAATTTCAAGTACGTTTCCGTTTGCGGACTTAAAACGTACGTACGTCTGGTCGCAGGCTATTGAAGGTGTAATAATAGCATATGTTCTTCGAACGTACGTTGATCGATCACCCTGCCTATAGGATCTGAAATATGACCGGCTCGATCTGTGATTCCGAGTTAGTCAGTTCTTTGCAACGGTGAGTGTCGTTGTTGGTCGGTCCATGTGCCATTACTTAGGACAATAAAATTCCAAGCAAAGACAATCCATTCAGGTATATATATCTTCCTTATTCCTCCCTCTTCTCGGGATTCTGACACATCTTTCACTTCATCTCTTCTGACACCCCTTCTAGAACAACCCCTTATATATAAGACCTCATCTCCTAGTTTCGTCTGCTCCACAGTTGGTCCTCCTAAAACATATCCTCATACTACAGTATAACTCTACAACATATCAATAGCAACACCCACTACTATATATATGAACAATAACGAAATGGAAGACTATATGAAAAGACAGCAGGTTGCCAAAACTCCTGCTCCATTATCATTTCAATACAACTCATACCATAATCCATCCTTAAGCAATACATCTTCAACTCAACAAGTTTCTGAGCCACAACAGTTCTTCCAACCTCAACCAAGCTACCCATTCCCAATTCAAAGTGTTAGTGCTAATACGACTACTAACAGTTCTCCGGTCTATGGTATTTCTTCAAACACCACTGCTCGTGTTTCTCAATCTAATAATTATTATCCTTCACCCTCTTTAGCCGCCTCGTTTGCTCCAACTCCATCTGCATCTCCATTATCTTATCAACATCAGCAGCAAGGTCCATCTCCAGTTTATCATCTTCCGTCAAATACTACTGCTTCCAATTCTGCTAGCCAGAATAATTCTTATGCGCAAACAGCTGCAAGCACAGCTAATGGTTCATATCAAGCTACCAGTCAACGTGCCTCTGTTGGTTATCAATATCAGCAGCCTCCAATGCTCACTGGTTATATGCAATCTTCTTTACCACATGCTTCGTCAAATTCTTCTCTAAATTTAAATGCTTCCAGTATATCTAGAATTGGTAGTCCAATATATCCAAATCAAATGTATGCTGCTCCCAAGCCAACATTCAAATCTGCTTCTTTCGACGTTGGTTCATTGAGAACTTCGCCATTATCTGTTGTTAATGATGAATATAATCACAATGCTGATTTGAACTTGAGAAAAAGGTCATATGATTCTGCTAGTCCAAAATCATCCATTGCTGGTGCTGTTTATAACTCAAGTGCTGTGTTCAAAAGATTGAAAGCTAATTCTCAAAACTCTTACTCTTCTGATTCGGATAGCACTCTTCAAAGAACTCAAGGTAGACCTTTCTCTTCTAATATCAACAGTCGTTTTCTTTTACATAAGAACATGTCTACTTTACTTCAATATATGGAAAAGAAAGATGTTAAACAGCTTCTGTCTTATGACTTCCATGATTTACAGGATAATGGTTATAACTCTTCGATGGTCAACAAATCTGATGATGACTTAAACAATGCTTCTTCTAAGGTTAACTCTGGTAACTACAAATTAGATGATTTAAACGTTGAAATGTTTAAAGACGGTCATATCCATGAAAAATTAGATAGATTTATGAATACCGTTGGTAAAAGTTCTAAAATAATGAGCTGTGATGCAGGCACTGAAGAACCTGTTCAAAAACAAATCATTTATGATCCTCCCTCTGATGAAGAAAACATTGAAAACCGCTCTCCAAACTCTGGTGGCTCTCCTCCTTCATTAAGTTTCATCTTAAATAACAACAAGAATGTTAATGGTATTATGGCTAAGAAAGACGATTCTGCTTACAAATATGCCCCATTGAACCTGCACAACATTGTTGGTGAAGCCTTCAAAGTTGAAGATTATCAATTTGTTAAAGCTATTAGAGACAGTAATGGTAGAATATTGAAGTTAGAAAGTATACGTCCACCTATTGAAACTTTGGAAGATGGTTCTAAGAGATATAAGTATAGCACTGAATGGGTTAAAAAAACTATCTGTTATCCAAGATATAAGAGCAAGATGAAGATTCATTTACTTAGATCCCAAGAGAACTTCATTCTTTACAATGATTTGAAGATGATGCTTTGGGATATCCAAGAAGAATACAGAAACTTCCCAGAAGGTGAGTTGAAGTTTCAAATGCCTAACCCATTATTAAGGGACCAAGTCGATAATACTTTTATGATACCAGTCTTGAGTGAAGAAATTAAACTCAGACTGTTTAAAGATAAGACAGTTTACGTTAAAATTAATTAATTAATCAAAATAAATCAAAAAGCTCCATCCATTATTTTTATTTTCAAATTTCATTTACGTCAATGATTTGATTGTTTTTTTTTATTTTTTTTATTTCGTTTTTCTTTTATTCCATTTACATGAATTTCTTTGGTTTTACGTTCGATACACGTACATCTTTTCTAGCATTTCAATTGTTTTCTTCAACCGTTTTCGTTTTTATTTCATCGCATATTGTATACAAGTTTATACACATTTTTTTGTTACATTATATACCTGACTTTATTTCTTAATACGATAGCTTTGTTTTTCGTCGTTATATAAATTCTTACGATTTAACTAATTTAGTATTTGCTGCTTTTGCGCTTTTCTCTACCATATTAAACTTGTAGAACTGACGTACTTAAAGCACACGTAGTAAAATAATACAATCTCTTACATATAGTGTTTATTAGTGTAACCAGCTAGTAATGAGGCTTTGCTCTTCTTTGAGTCCTTGGAACACAAATCTGGTGGATGGAAACGTATATCAAATGTGTGGGTGCGTGGGGGATACAAGCTTGGTTAATCAATTATTTAAGCTGCACACACGTATATGAAATAAGCAAATTAAACTAATTCCAACCCATAATCTAAACAAATTTGCAAAACAAACAAAGGTCATCCTCATCGCCATCGACAGCTCTCTACGTCGTAACCTTCGAAACAGAAATTATGTAGGTAAGATATATGCAGGACTTCTTAGTATGGATATACCTTGTCCATTCTCGGCAAACATGCTTCCCAAATTTGGAAACACAATTGGTTCAGCACTACCATTTCTATCTTGTAGTATTTTTCAACGAATCAAGATATAAAGTATACGTGGTGCTTTTATCTATTGTGAGTTTTAGCTGTGAATTGACTGTGATACAAGGAATATATCGTTGAAGTCTATAGAACTTCTAATAATATTGTTGATAATTAATGCTTCAGCTGTCATCATTCTTCTTTCTGGCCAATAATTTGGATGCAGTCATGGGCCGTGGACATGAACATATATGTATTTATTCCATGGTTCCTTTTCACCAGGGTTATAATATGGAGATCCATATTGATCAACCCATGTCATCATTTAAACAATCAGGAGAGAACAATTAATTAACCTCATTGGATTAATACTTGCACACCTTGCACACCAAAATTTATAACGAGTGAGGATAATGTCCTCTCTATTATTTATTCCAGCACCAATTATGTCTGCCAATTCGAATGAAAAGGGAATGTGGGATATATATGTACGCAAAGCAGCCTGAGTGAGTTCACAGCGAAAAACGACGTTTTAGATAAAAAACCTAATATATATTTTGAATTTTGATCGAATGAAATTATAACGGAAAACGGTTTCTCATAAATTAAAGTGGCGTTTCTTCAGCATATATATATGGACCAATGACACGTAAAAAACGGTTGTAACTTGTTGGATATGGGGACCAGACGTATATGAAAATTGTTTTAAAAGACGTTAGATACAAAGCAGAGCTCTCTGTAAACCTATATGAAGTTAAAAGAATGTAAAGTTCACTCAACCAAGTTTTCTGGCGGCATAGCCCCCAGTATAGCACGCTGCCCATGATTGTGACACATTAAACAATGGTCGTGGCTGGCTAGCTAGCTATAAATATAAATTTGTGAATTTCATGAAAGCCAATTTTGGGCCATCTATAATGTTGTCAATTCCATAAGATCTTCTAGATATAAGTCTGCATCATCTCTATTCATAAATGCATTTGAGAACCGTAAATATCCAGAACGCGTGAGGGGCTCGTATACTTAAAGTATAATGTATATGTTTCCTTGAAATCCAAGGCAGAAAGAGATATGCTGAAGAAAAAAAGGCAGAGATAGATTGTAACTCAGAACCTTTGTGGATTGCAAAAATTAGTAAAAACGAGTATTTGTTGAACTTAATTTTAACAGACACGTTAAAAGCGATCGGCGGTACGTGCGTTTAGCTACTCAATTAATATTTGAGGCGGATGCCCTGCTGCTCATTTTTGACCGGACAGGGCTATTAAGTAGAACCTCTCTGTATTTCCGGATGGGCTGGGTCAACTAGGACTGCATAGGCACCTGTGTACAAGCTCTATATGCAATCGATTGATTGAAATATAGCTTGATGGTCGAGAATAGTTTGCAACCACATATATATGGTTGGGTCGAATTTCAACGTAAATTAAAACGGTTCACATACAGACGGGTACGTTTAATTATTTGCTTCCCAGTTTTTAAGGTACCGCACATCACTCGAATAAGAGAAATTCCGATCGGATATTCTAAAGCCAGTAGATCAATTGGAATTGGGGGAGGGAGATGTGTATAGTATATTGCTTCTGTATAGCTAAAAAGCTGTCTAGCTAGACCATGTATGCTGGATGCAGTTCTCAATTGGAACATAAGTTGATTGCACTATTTTGCTCCTAATCAATTTGTAAGTTGTAATGCCTCTTAAATATACAGGCTTTTAATATACCAATCCTATTTCAACCAAAACAGAATCTCAATTCCAAGAAATTTCCTTATTTTCTGCTTCCTCGATCTTGCAAAAAAGCTCTTTAAACTTTGAAATCAATCATTCGACTACCCCCTTTCAAGATGATCATATGTATTCTCCATTTATTTACAATGAGCAGTGCAATCCTCATACACAATTCCCAGGTACTCATAATTAATTATAAGTTTCGTACAATTAATTATATAGCAATAACGAATTTACATGTATCTCTCTCGGTACTATCTATCTGCACATAAACTTTTATGGAATTCTAGACAGACCCAAAATTGTATTGTACCAGCAACGATCCCATTGAACATCTAACTTCGGCATATCTTCACGCCTATTTTGCAAAGTCAAGCATTATACTTATAAAGAAAGATCTGATATATGTACCGTCTCCCCCTGTCTCGGGATGTGCTTGAAATATCATACCATACATATAGAGAGACCTATGCACATATATATATGGTCAGAATTCTGGGATCGATCCATCGGCCCAAGAATATTTAGCGCCAGAAATATATCTACAACAGGTACGGCATATGAACCACCTAGATATTAAGTTTTAATTGGATTTAGTTTAGTTTTATATGTTAACATATATATCATGATCACATTAATGCGTAAAGCTTATTGCCTCAATTACTTTTCCAATTAGAGTAAAAGCAGTAGAAGTTATATATCGATGCAGAAGTACGTACTTTACTTCATACTCCTGCCAGCGCCTAATATCCCCAAATGGTTTAATTAATCTCCCGGAACTATAGCAATTGGAATTAAATTTATAGTAATCTTAAGATCTGAACGTACGTTCAAAACGTTCGTTGATTACGTATACATAAACGCACGTACGTATTGGAACCGCTGCTTAAATGATTTTCCTTAAACTTTGCTTTGGTTAATTCTTCTTTATGTCGTATGTCGTATGGCCAGACATTCCTAAACTAAACTGATGTAATGGTCCTTTTTGAAAAGTTAAAGCATACTAAGAATACACTAAGTCTGTATGAATACTCTAGAGGCATAATTAGGGTTCGAGATGATTAGTATATAGGCATTTGTTTACGGGTACCAATGGCGGCTTAAATAAACGGAGATCAAAGTTAATCATACCCGCTTTATCTTACTAGGTTATGGTCATGGACTCTATAGAGCTCGAATGATTATCAAAGCTTCACTTACAGGATCTCAAAGGAGTTGAAATCATGAAAACTTAATTCTATTATACATACTCACTTACAGGAATAGAGATCACAAAAGCTGAAACAATAGGCAGATCTGTTGGCCAAGAGACACCATAGAAACATAGTCCCGCAGGGTAAACTCTTGTATATCAGCAGATACCAGTAAAGTTTTAGTAGATTCCTATATGGCAAACAAACTTCTCGATGAGATATCATATGCTATTTATTGCAGATAAACTAAATTCATTGAGTAATTATAGCTGCTTAGTGACTCAGTATAGATGAAGTAGAAAGCCAAGATCCTTCCTTATAGTACCACTTGAACCTTGAGGCATGCTTAGAGTGATTTCTTCCAAAGATCACATTGAAGTAATTACCGGTAACAAAACTCCGCATAACCAAGAAAACAGCCGCCATGTAATCGATTGATGGAGGAGGATCGGAACAAAGGGATATATGTCTCCTTTGGATGATCTGGAAGCCTCGATGAGATGAGATGAGATGAGGTAGCCATATATCCATAATCGGTGGTCTTATTGAATACTAATGATATATGGACCGGGCCAGGCCAGGTAGTTGAGTGTTAGCTTGCGTACGATCACTTTCTGGTAAATTGCAGTATTGTGATTGTTAAATTAATTTTTCCTTTGGATCGGGTGTTTGCTTCTTCAATGGTAATCCCAAAAGTCTCCAGACCGGGTCAATTAAACACTTCTTTTTCTCTAATTCCTTTTGAGGCAACTTAACTTGAAGTTTTTCTTCTAATTGCTGCATATAACCGGTTCACTGTTCCATTAGTAGGCTGAGCCACTTCAAAAAATAACTTACTTAATATATATAATTCATAGATCTCTAAAAATTCCTTAATTAATTTGACTTGGAGATGAGAAGATAACTGAATAAGACAACTGAATAAGACAACAGACCATTCTGGCACATCCCAAGCATGAACTTTGCAACAGTTTGATTAGGTGCACTATGTTCACCGTGTGGTACACTGTGTGGTACACCGTGTGCAAGGTGAACAATCGACAGTTCGCTAAATCAGACCATTCGCTAACTATCAAACTCGCACTTAACTTTTCAAGTTGGCGAAGAGGAACTGTTTCGAGATGAGCTGATGGAAAAGAAAATCTCTTTGATCTTCCCAGCAGCAGTAATACAAGCTATTCTATTCGGTGTAGATAGACAGCTGTAGAAAGCTTAAGCAAGTTGTTTACATGCTGTACACAAATATGATATTGTTGGTTCTATTAGTATCACTCACTTCCGATATAAATTGAAGTCCGCCCCCAAAGCAACTTCATGTTAAATCTAATACTATATGAAAAAAAAAAATTACTTCAATAAAGAGAAACTTCAAAACAAAAACACCATTACTTACAAGAATGTGACATAAATTAAGACATTGTGTAGTTAGATGTTACAATCCCCATACGGTATATAAGACCTTCATTTTGCACGTAAGCACAATATATGCTATACTGGTTAATATTAGACGAACGTTAAATAGAGATGTACATCCATATATGATGTCAACTACGTTGAATAATACGTAGATTCGTATAAGCGAAAACAGGTGCTGATCTGGAAGTTGAATTGATGCAAACAGATTATGTCAGTACACATACATCATCATCAAAAATTCAAGATGCGCATATTACACGATTGAAACAACTCTCGTGTATAGGATAGGAAGACTGAACAGTTAGTTTGTTGTTGATTGGTGTTTCTTCCAATATTGTGAGGCATATGTAACCAAACTAAACACATATTATCATGCTCAATACATATCAGATGAAAACACCCCTATTTTTCCAGTTTTCCTTCCTGAAGATGTGTGCTTGCTTTCTGAATTTCTTGTTGTCACTCGGCTAGCTTCCATTGCACCCTTTGTCTCAGATTCTGTGATTTCCACACTTTTAGCTGTAGAAGCTTCAGCAGCAAATGGATCCACCTTTTCATTGTAAGCTTTCTGTTGTGGCTCCGGTTTTTCAGGAGAATGTGTATTTATATGTTGTGACCTTGAATGACTATCTTTGGATCTTTTATTTGCGTGAATTTCTCTTTCTTCATATGTAGCCATTCTATTATCAAGATAAGACATTCTACCACTCAACAACTGATTTCTATAAATCGTAACTTTCTGGTCTATTTCTTCATCATCTAATTCATCATCTTCTTCAAGTTTATCTCTATATTCCATCACCTTGACTTCCAATTCTCTCTTTCTTTCGTGGTTTAAAATATCTTGGTCAGCTTTACTACTATTGGCCAACTTCTCGTGTTTTTCTCTTCTTTGATTCTGCTTGATTCTTAATTCACGTTGAAAGAAATGTTTGCCTTCTGCTTCACCTTTCTTAGCTTTATGCAAGTCAGACAAGTTTCTTTGAACATAACCATTTGTGCCTGAACCTCTGGCAGTGCTTAATCCAATACCGTTGTATGACATATTTGTTGTTGCGTGATGTTGGAATAAATTGATTTCATCAGTCAGTCAGTTAAGAGATAAAGAAACATGCGAAATAAAATTGATTAGTTTTTGAGATTCCCGGTTTATCGGTGCAGAGGTGTATAACTTTTTCTACACGCGTTCTTTCAGATTTCCGATCTGATTAAACCTGTGTGTCTGTAAAAACACGAAAGGTTTTATTCAGTTCTATCACTTTATCTGTCTTTTTTTTTTCTTCATAAAATAGTACTGTTTAGGATGTCTCAACAGCAGCTACTTAGCCGATTTTTCAAGTCTAGCCAAGCTACTAGCCCTGGTAATGCAAAAGAAGTGATCATTTTGGATGATGGTGATAGTAATAAACCAGCTTCTCCTTCAAAAGAAAATGAAAGTCCCACGAGAAGCAAGAAACTTCAGAAATTCAAGTTAGTCAATTCCACCAATTATACTAATGCTTCCGAACCCATTACACCTAACCCTTCTAAGAAGAGGAAATCAAAGAAAGATGCAACACCTACCACTACTACGAACAACGATTCCTCAATTACCAAAGCAAAAAGACAGAAGACTACATCTCTCCCAAAGCAGAAAAAGCTAACACCATTAGAACAGCAATTCATAAATTTGAAGAAACAAAATATGGATAAAATTTTGGCTGTTCAAGTTGGCTACAAATATAAATTCTTTGCACAAGATGCTGTTATCGCCTCGAATATTTTAAACATAATGTTGATTCCAGGTAAAAAATCGATTGATATAGGTAATTCTCCTTTGGAAGATAAAAACTATGATAAATTTGCTTACTGTAGTATACCGGATGTTAGACTTCACGTTCATTTAAAAAGATTACTTCATCGTGGCCTGAAAGTTGGGGTTGTTGATCAGATTGACCCTTTAAGTTTGAAATCAACCAAATTATTTGAAAGAACTTGTTCAAGAGTTTATACACTTTCTACGTATATTGATGATACCATTGAGGCGGAATTGGGTAAAAGAAGTGGAAATTTCATTTTATGTTTGAAAGAAAATAGTGAAGGAAATGTGGCTTTAGTTGGTGTTAACATTTATTCAGGTGATATTGTCTATGATGAATTTGAAGATGATTCCACTAGAAGCAAGTTAGAAACAAGATTAGATCACTTAGACCCCATTGAATTCCTCATTATTGGTGAACTGAGTAAAGACACTCAACGTGCTTTATCAAATTTCAATAAAATCAATACGGTTGATGGATCAATGATACGAAGCGAAAAGAAACAATCAAAGTTAATCTCTGAATATTTGTCTACAATGTCCAAGAATTTCAATGCTGAGACCCTTGAATTTTTATATCAATTGACTCCAAGTTTACAAGGGTGCTTCTACGAATTAGAAAATTACATGAATGAGTTCAATTTATCTGGCGTTTTCCATATTATTGATAATTTCAAGCATTTCTCTAAAATGAGTTCTGGTATGGTTCTAAATTCCGATACACTTCGAAGTTTAGAAATCTTTAAAAATTTAACTAACGGAACTGAAAAGGGATCGTTGTTTTGGTTATTAGACCATACAAATACTGGGTACGGTTCTCGTTTGTTGAAGCAATGGATTGGGAGACCATTGATGTGTAGAGAAGAGATAATGAAAAGAATAGATGCAATTGAATGTATATTAAGAAACCATAAAGGTTTAGTTATTGAAAGATGTTCCAAGGTTTTGCAAGGATGCCCCGACTTGGAAATTGGACTAAATAGAATTCACTATCAAAGGACCAAAAGAAAGGAAGTATATCTATTCTTAAAGAAATGGTCTGAGATTTCCGACTCAATTACAGGTTTAAGAGATGATGTTATTGCAAGCTCTATTGATTCTGATTATCTTCGACATATTATTGAAAGTACAAGAAACTTGTTCAAAAATGAGTTGAAAGAATTTAACACACTTCTAGGTATGATTTTTTCACCTTCAGCGATGGATGAGCAATCTGGTAGTCATGCCTCAGCATATTTCACTAAGAAATTCTTTGGATATGCTAAAATACAAGAAAGATTGGATGATATTGAAGACGTAGAGTCGCAATTAAACAATGAGTTGATTGAAATTAGAAAAATTATTAAAAAACCTCATTCAAGTTATATCACTAAGTCAAATGAACCCTATTTAATTGAAGTGAAAAATTCTGAAGTTAAACGCTTACCCACTGATTGGACTAAAATTAACGGAACTGCTCATGTCTCTAGATTCAGATCACCCACTTCAGAAAAATTATATCAGCAGAAACAACTTCAACAAAAGCTACTGAATGTAGCTGCAGATGAAGCATTTAAAAAGTTTTTAGACAAGATTGACGAATCATATTTAATAGTTCATCGAGTAATTAAGAATCTAGCTACGTTAGATTGTTTATTGTCCCTTTCTGTTGCATCAACGATGAATGAAAATTACAATAGACCAACTTTTGTTGATCAACAAATTATTCATTTGGTCAGTGCATCAAATCCTATAGTTCAAGCGTTAAAAACTAATTATGTTCCAAATACATTCACAATGACCAAAGAATCTGGTAGGGTGGCGGTCATAACAGGGCCTAATATGGGTGGTAAATCATCATTTATAAGACAGATCGCATTGATTGTGGTCATGGCTCAAATAGGTTGTTATATTCCCGCTGGATTGAATTCAAAATTAGGTATATTTGATTCAATTTTTATCAGAATGGGAGCACATGATGATATTATTAAAAATCAATCTACCTTTCAAGTTGAAATGACTGAATGCAGTTTGATTTTAGATCAATGTACTTCCAAATCTTTAGTTTTGCTAGATGAAATTGGAAGAGGTACAAGTACGGTTGATGGGTATGCTATAGCTTATTCTATTTTGGATTATTTATCTTTTGGTGAGGGAATCGATAAGCTTAAACCTTTCGTGTTATTCATAACTCATTATCAAAAGTTACAAAATTTTGCTAAGAAGTGCTTGAGTTATGGAAAAGGGAGACCTATCATTAAAAATTATCACCTTGGTTTCAAGATGAATAACGATAATAATAGCGATGACGAAGAAATTCTATTTACTTACAAATTAACTCCAGGTGGATGTGATAGATCATATGGTATCAACTGTGCTAAATTGTCTGGATTACCTAAAGAAATCACTGATCCTGCTAGTTTAATTTCTGGGAAGTTTGAAACTGATTGCGATGTAAAAAGATTTTGGAACTTGATTGATGGATTTGATAAATATTGTTTTGTCGAAGGTGATGATCAAAAAGATCTTCCAAAGTTATGGGAATTGATAGACGATCTAGAATAATATTCTTGTTTGATCTCATTATTTGATTTAATACAACTCGAGTTACCTTTTTTTTATGGACATATATATATATATATATAATATTTACTTGGTGTAATGGAAATTAACTAAAAGTAAAACAGATTTAACATTAACTATTTCTTGAGTTTCATAGTAAAATGAAAAAATGAAAACAAAAATCAAAATAAGGGCAAAACAGAAATAGGAGTATTTATATAATTTTAAAATAGGCCAAATAATTATGTTCTCAAAGGTGGAGGAATTGAATAAGCAGAGTAAAGGATAATAACAATGTCAAGACTCAGAAAAGATGCAACCCAGATACAAAATATGGGTTCTTTATAACATGGACAATAAAGATAGAAATGATTTTAAGAAAACATAAATAAAGCAAGACAGACATAATAAAGAAAAACAAACCATGTTAAAGCGATAGGAATGTATATGCAGAGTGGAGTAAGGTATAAAACAAGAACAAAAAAAAGACAGGCGGTAAAAAACAAAAAATATCGAATAAAAAAACAAAATAATAATAATAAAAGAACTAGATTTTAAATAATTGAGTTAACCGTCACAAAGTGTAATGTAACTGTATCTGTTAATATTAACACAACAACACCGATTTAACTTCGTACAAATAACTTCATCCAGCAGCTTTATCCAAATTTTCTTACATTTTAAGAAACTTTCTAGTGGGAACAGTTTCCGAGCCAGTTAAAGTATAAGTTATATCACCCAACTCATTGCCTTCAAATTTCATAATACTATTATCACCATCGTGATGAATAGTCACGCTTTCAAAGTTCTTAAATGGATCTTGACCACCATTTTGTTGATTAGCCAGCGATAAAGCAGTGGAATTAGCTGAGGTTTTTCTTTTGGATTTAAAAGTACCCATCGAAGATTGAGTTAGTTTTTCCTTGGACCCATGATCTCTTTTAGTTTTCTTTTTAGTAAATATTGGAACCATTGGAGGCTTTTGATTTCTCAATAGAGCCCATTGAACGTTTTTGAAAAACTGATGACTTTTAATTTCTGATGCACCACTTTTAGAACCCAGTCTCTTGGTTTCGTCCTTTATCAATAACTTTTTAATCAAATTTTTACAATTTGAACCAACATTGTTATAATCGGGAAATTGAACATCACTCTTTAAAATACTTGAAAAAGTTTGGTTTCTCGAAGAGCCTTTAAATGGTGTTGTGCCATACAACATTTCATAAATAAAAATACCTAAAGTCCACCAATCAACAGCAGAAGTATGGCCTTTACCCCAAATGACTTCAGGTGCAATATACTCTTCGGTACCAACAAATGAGTTAGTTCTAAAGCCATTAATGCACGCATTAGTATCTAATTGAGGCATATTAGACGATGATGACTTATGTGAATTCACCAGTTCAGGCTTTTTAATATGATCAGATTGTTTAGATAAATCAAAGTCACTTAACATTATATGACCAGATTGATGTAATAAAATATTCTCAGGCTTCAAATCTCTATAAATGAAACCCATCAGATGTAAATATTCTAAGGCAGCAGTAACTTCCGAGGCATAAAATCTGGCATCACTTTCAGAAATACATTTCATTCTTCTTGTTTGTAAGGCTCTGAAAAATTCACCGCCCATGCAATATTCCATACACAGATATAAATGTTCTTCAGATTGGAAAGAATGGTATAACGTAACAATAAATGGATGATTTGCCGAAGCTAAAATTTCTCTTTCAGCAAATGCTCTTTTAATTTTATTTCTTTCAACCATTTCCTTCTTATTTAGAATTTTCATCGCAAACAGTTGCTTGGTCTTCTTTTCTCTAACTAAATAAACTTTGCCGACGTCACCTTTACCTAACAACTTTAATTTTTCAAACGACTGTGGAGAAACTTCGATCGGAGTAACTCTGGCAGAATTACTTGAGTAACTTCTTCCACTTCCTATTGATTTACTGTGATCTCTTTTAACTTTTATTTCACCAATATGTGTATTTAATTCAGCTTTGGAGAGATCTCCACCATGAGAAGGGGGGGGAACCAAACTTGGTGATGATTTTGTTGATGTTGATGTATGATTATCAGCTAATTGTTTCAATCCCAAAGGGGCTGAGGCCACTCTCCGGAGTCTTTTTTGAATGGATGATGCTTTTGAACTGTGTGTATTATTGCTATTGTTGTTGTTAGCTCTATTTATATCGTGTGACTGCGGTGGTGGCTGTAATTGAATAGGCGGGGTCGCAGAAGCTTCAGGAATAGTAAATCTTGAAAGCGGTTCAGGTGTTTGTTCTTCGCCACTAGTATTATTAGCAGATGAACGGGCTAATGTAACAGTCGAATTATTCAGGGAGTAATCATGCTTTAATTTAACATGATAATCATCTAATGGATTGATCATTTCATCAGCCAAGTCACCTTCAGCGGAAAATGGATCGAGCACATCTTGCTTGATTGTAGGTATCTCCCTAGTACTATTAGAGCTACTATTGTTATGAAATATTCCGTGAGATGGACTTGATGGTGTTCTCATTCTTCTGAATTTTTTCATTAAAGAATTGGAATTTGTGGAATTTGGATTAGGATTTAGATTAGGAATTGAATTTTCATCTTTTATGGTAGTTTGTTTAGTAAAAGGTTCTAATATCTTATCAATTTCATTAGAATCATCATTTTGTTGTGGTTGTGCAATAGGGACATTGTCATCAATGTCACTAGTAGTTGATGAAAATTTAAACAAGTTTTTAATCTTAGTTAGCTTTTTTGTTTTGTCAGCATCTTCTAGATCAGTACCGTTATGATTTAAGACACCGCTGACGGTTCCACCAGCTGTGCTCGTTGACTGTTGTTGTTTGGTAGAGAAATAATCAACGTCGCTACCTTCAGCAGTATCAGGAGGCGTTTGAATATGATTTTCAATTTGTAGTAAGTGACCTTCTTCAATTTCTTCAATTCTTGGAGTAGAAATGGATTCGGATTGAGGTGTCAGGCTCGATTTCAAACTACTTCCATTTGTATTGCTATTATTACTAACATTGCTATTGTTTAAATCACTGCCTGGATTGGAACCAAAATTAAAGAGTCTAGATATGGACAGTTTCCTTGAGTTTGATCTTGATCTACCAGACTTAGATTTAAAGTCAGGGGCAGGGGGAGCAACAATAGGTAAATGATTTAAAGATGGTTCATTAGATGGAAATGTGGACGGGGAATCCGGAGGAGTCGCTGTAGTTGCTGCTGTTATTGTGCTAGCATTAGTAATTGAAGGATTCTTAGGGTGATGAGTTTGAATTGAAGTTGACAGATTTGTGAAAGAAATGTTAGAATTTGAAGGAGTCTTTGTATGCGTCACCATTGGAGGAGGGAACTATGATGTGGACAACGTCTTGCTATTAAAGCTATGTACGTTCTGGGATATGTGTGCGATTATGAATGGTTGAATCTATGAGCGATGGTGGATCAAAGACATATAAATAAAAGTGAATGGTAGTGGGAACAAAAGATGAAAAATGCTGGAATAAGTGGGAATTGTAAGAAAAACCGATTAAATCCCAAAAACTCGGCTTGCCAGTAGGTTTGTAAAGACAGGGCAAAGAGGGCAGAGGGTTGTGTAAAGAACAGTATATTCTGTTAAGATCAGAAAAAAGAGGTAAGAGGCAGCTAAGATGGAACTTAGAAAGTCAGCAACGATATGGCAGCCTGCAGACGGGTGAGAAGAAGAAGAGTTGTTCTGGGGAACAGATCCGGAAATTGGCTGGCTTGGTGTTGTTCTTTCTTTTGAAATGGAAATGGGTTTTCGAGTTTTTGCTGATTTTGTACTGCGCCGAGGGGGCACAGGAATCAGGAGTGGTCGTGGCGGAAGTGGCGTGTGCACTTGCTTATACGTTTTTGAAATGATTTTTATTACTTATAAATTATAATATACAGATAGAAAATATATTAGTCTAGTTGGCTAAATGAGGAGGCAATAAGAAGTTGGCAATGGAGTCCTTGATGTAGTAGATGTGGCCACAGTTCTCACACACCATCTTACCGTTCACAATTTGGGTCTCCAGCAGCAAACTATGCAAGTCTCTTAATACTTGCTCATTACTTTGGTTTTCTATGCCGACTGGTTTGTGTGGAGGTATTTGGGTGTTACCCAAGTCTTTGGCAACTTTGACTATAGCATCCCAGTCTAATCTTTCTAGCATCGATAATATAAAATCAGCGTTGAATTCTTGTTCTTCTTGTTGTAATTCACATTCTTCATATTTCAAAGGGAAGGAATTGTCTGAGGAAGCACAAGACTTAATTGCACATTTCACAAAATTGGTAGTCAAGAACTTCATTTCGGGTGGATTAGTATTTGTTTGAATGACAGTTGCTCACTAAATAAACAAACTTCCTGTTGATTAAACAATTTTCTTTAATTTTTTCTGAAAATCATCCTCACAGCACAGCCTTGTTTATACCTCGTTGGATTTGGATATTTGTGAGTCGAGTTGATTTGTTTTCCAGTTATTGTTCTTCTTCTTCTTCTTCTTCTTCTTCTCAAAAAGTCCTACTATGCCTCAACAACCAACAACTCATAAATGTAGATTACATTAGCGATATTAAGCAAGTCATTTTGTTGTTTTACTCTCCTATTTGTTGATTGAAACTTACTTGTATCTGCCAACCCTGTCTTAGGGGTTATCCATTTTGAGTTCAAACTAAATCAATTTTGATTTAGTCCTCAGTCTCTTCAACATTAAGGCTCACCGCTTCCAAAAAGGCTAGCTCTAGTGATTTGAGATCTAAAGGTTTTTGATCAATCACTGAATCTAGCATTACATCAAGCAAAAGCACATGCAACATTCTTTATACTTCTGCAGCTACAGTGCAATTACGAACTGAACTGCCCTTAATATGTAATATTAAATAAGAGTATGCAAAATATTGATATGTACAGGGAATTATATTGTAGTATCACAAACAAATTCATTCAAAGATGGTTCCCAATTCCTCAACTTCGAACTTAACCTGCTCTTTAATCTGCTTCTTTAACTCAGAATAAGGTGTCTTTATACGTCTATGCTTTGAAAATATACCTTTATTCTTTTCTAAAATCTGGTCAAATCTCTTCTGGGTCTCTGAATCTATCATTCTTTTCTGTTCATTAGACTTTAATTGTTGTAACACAGTTGTAATATCATCCTTAATCTTTTCATAGCTTTGTAGTTCAGATATTTTTTCTAAAACTGGGTGATTGGGGTATTTTTGATTGATGTCAATTATTATATGTTTAGTTATATTTAGACCATCATTAAGTAGCAAAATTTCAATTAATTTTGTTAATTCGTCGTGTCTATCCAATTTTCCTTCAATCTCAAACCTATGTTTCATTATATAATTAATCAGTGACTCAATTAACTTATCTGGTTTCTCTTTTCTTAGATAAAATCTTACCACTCTATTATAAGTATCAGAGTCATCTAAAGATAAGATATACTTCAACCAAGATGAATATTTCATATTTAACCCACTTGTCTCTATATCACCGGGATCTAAAGGCAAACTTGGATTTTTCAATTTTACTGTGTTATTCTTTTTAAGTGTAGCAAGTAAAAATTTATCAATAATAAGTCGTTTTTGATTAATTGCGTTAACCAGCTCTGCGTCTTGGTTATCTATCGTTGAATTTATCATCGAATCAATGAGAACATTCTCCAAATTGGAAAAATTGACATAATTGTCGTCTAGTTGGATAAATAAACTTGTGAAAAATTCAAGCCTTTCAAAATCATTGGGATAGGTGTTTAAGTACGTCTGGATTGATGCACTTAGCTCATGCACAACCTGGTCACGATTAAGCTCCTTCTTATTGAATCTCACAAACAATTCAGAAACTTCATCTCTAATAGAATCTTGATAATAAGCTTCGTTAGATTGTTTATAAACTCGATCCTTTGAAAATTGATTGTAATCGTTATATAAACTTGTAGCTAAAGTTCGGGTGTAAAAGGGTATGGAGTCAGTATGGAAATTCTTGGAGTTTGAGATCACCAGATTTTCTGCTTGCAAATTTGCTAAAAACTTCGAAGGTATCTCGTCACCCAATTTAATGTTTATATTTTTGTAAATTGGATAAGGCGATATAAATTCATTTAACTCGGATCTGGTATAGGGTAAGATGCTGTCTGTGAGTTCATTCAATTGATTCTTTAATAGATTCAAGTCTTTCAAGCTTTGTTCAACACTAAATTTTTCTGCTTCACCTCTTTCTGGAAAGACTGATATTTTATACTCATCCAATCTACCAATATGAGACAATTTGTACTTATTAGCCTCCGCTATGGTAACCCACTGCTGGACAGTCTGCTTTCCCTTTCCGAGTTTATTTTCATTGTATTTGAACTTATAGCTGTGAGTAGGAGTACCGGATCTTTTGTGATAACTTCTTTTAACCTTATTTTCGTCTATATCTTCGTATAATGCTCGTGCAATACTTATATTATTATCACCAGAAGCTCTTTCAACTTTGGTAGAGTAATGCCTCATAGATGGGAGTGTTTTTCTGACTGTAATAGGAATGAGACACCTTGTAATTAGTTTCATATCAACAGGTTCCATGCTGAAAGTCATATGAGTGGGATTTATAATGTTTATTGAGCTGTTTGTTCTTTGTGATGTGATTAACGAAAATTTCAGCCGATTAGACTCTGGCGGGAGACTTGATACTTCCAGACAACTTAAACCCTGTATTCTGGGTGTGCTTCTCATTACTCGGATGGAGCTCATCCTGTGATTTGCAAACGTAAAAGGAGGTGAGGTATTATAAGCTTAGTGTATTCCTATTTACCATCTGATTTTATAAAATTGTCTACAAGATCGACCAGACCTTGATCGATGGTGAATAGTTTGGGTGCACGGATGTATGTTGATCTATCTGGAACGGGCACACATCAATATTCGTTTATCAGATCAGTAAGCTTCTTCCAGGGTTTTGTTTATAGTGTGCCTCTTCTTATAATAACTACTCAAGTTTGAAAACATTTAACAATCCTAAATAATCATAGAGATGGTCAATTACCTATACTTAACAGGTGAATTGAGTAACGTCACCGAACTAGCTCCATTAGATTCATCAAGAGATCCATTTGAATACACTTTCAAATTGCAATGTGTAAACTGCAGAGAAACTCATGATAAAGCAGTTACCATCAATTTATATGAAAAGTCAGACTTACCAGGATCAAGAGGTGAAACCAATTTCCAGTATAAATGCTCATATTGTAGTTCACACTCAAATATTGATATTAGATTACCCAAAGGCTTCAAAGGTTATTCAATTGATGACAATGGTAAGAAAGTTAAAATGTTAGAAATTGATTCAAGAGGTTGTTCTGTTCAAGAATTTCTCCCTGAAGGTTTCTTCAAGTGTGTTGGTGCTGAAAGTGGTACGAAATTTAATGAAGTTGAGTTTGACGATGGTGAATGGTACGATTATGATGATAACGCTGGTGCAGAAGTTTCGATTACTGATGTTAAATGGGAAATTTTGAAGAAATGATACCTTAATAATCAGCATTTATTTAGTCACATATGTGACACATAGTGCTTCAAATTATAAATTATAGTATTCTGGTGAAGATTTGTTAGTCGTTTTGTGTAACATACTAGCTACTTGACGAAAGATTATTATCGTTATTATCCATTAATTGAATGATGACATTCTACTACTAGTAGAATACTTTAAAGTATCCGATACACTGAAGTCAAAGTGCACTGGTTCTACTTCTTTATTCTTGAAATAATAATCGGAATACTGAAAACAAAACATAATATATTACGATAGTACGTAACAAAAGCGAATAAAAATTGAATAGCATAAAAATTAATTGAAATTTAGAAGTAAATGGAAAGTTTATTTAGATAATTTTGATTCATCTGCTCTGACGAGATCAACATTTTCAGCAGATGACGAGTCTGCCTCTTGATCAAGCTCTCTAATTTTCTTTTTTTCCTCGTATCTAGTTCCATAAATTTCAAGAGCAGGTAAAAATAGCATTATCACAGCAGCTATCGCAGAAATAGTAAAACCTAAGTGAAATTCAGGAGCTTTTGAAGTAGGATAGAAAACAATGTTCGTCCAAATGTTCGTTGCTTGAGAAACCGCGTCGGAATAACCGATAACAAAAGCTCTTTCCCTTGAATCATGTCTACATGATCTTGCAATCCATCCCGAAATGATTGCTTGATTAACCGTATCTAAACCAATCAACAACATACAGACCCATTTCCAAGCATATGGAATATTCCAAACGGCCAACGAAGCATATGAGATGATGAAACAAATTTGGACAATTGATAAGAAAGGATAAATTGAATAAGAATCTGCTAGACCAGCCAGGAAAAATTGACTAACGATGGAAACAACACCTTGGAAAGTTGTATAATTATCCACCTGCGAGACAGTGAATCTGCCGTTATTTTCTCTTTCCCAGTCCAACCATAGTGGCATTGCAGTACCATCAGGTAATGCAACGATATTCAATAAAGTAAAGAATGTAGCAAAGAAGTGGACTTTGTAGTTGAAGAAAGTCTTCTTAACAACATTCCAATCTAATTGTCTAGTACCATCAATACCAGATCTTTCTTGTCTATCCATTGCTAATTGGTATTCACTTTCTTTCATCCACCAAACTGGCTTCTTTGTTGATTGTTCTTTAGATCTTAGAGGACCAGGGAAAATAGCAAAACCGTAAATAGCGGCAACGACAGTGATGATCCCGTTTAAAATGAAACCCCATTTCCATCCACTAAGTCCACCTTTACCGGATAAATTATCGTAAGCAGCAGCTTGTAGATAACCACTAAACATTGAACCTAAGGTAGCACTCACTGAGAAAACCATAACACGTCTGTAAATCTCATCTCTTCTGTACCAAGTTGATAAGATATAAACAGAAGATGGGAAAGCAACACCTTCACAGAAACCAACTAAAAATCTGATTGCGAAAATATGTTCAGGTTTCTTTGCTGCTGCTGCACAGAATGTAAGAGTACCCCAAAAAACTTCAAAAATTGGTAGCATTAGTCTTGACCATTTTTGAGTAACCAACAAAGTACCAACACACATGGAAACAATGTATCCAGCAGAATAAAGTGACTTAGCATACGATAAATCATTTCCATTGAATGAAATTTCTTCTCTCATACCACTGACGTAAGAATATGAAATATTGTTTTTATCTAAAGCTTTAGTAAAGTATGAAAGACAAATATAGGTTAAAATAAATGCATCCAATTTAAACAAGAATTTTCTTTCTGCCTGGCCGTATAAATATCCAGGGTACCACCAAACTAATTTGATTAAACTGTCATACCAATGACGCAGTTTGATTTCTTCTTCTTGAACTAGTTGTTGAACCTGAGCAGTTGAACGAATCTCAGAGGTTGGGACGTCGTCAACAGTTTTCTCAGCTGAAAGTTCATTGGCTTCTCTAGACTTTATTGAAGTCATCAGAAAGTATTTCAAAAAAAAATAATCGAAAGGTTAGATAAGGGTCCAAATGTTAAAAACGAAGGAATACAGAAATTTTTAGTGGGATGGCTGTAGGTCTTATATAAGATCAAGAAAGTGTGGTTATCTTCAATGGTGTCATATCTTTCAAAGATTGCAGCACCTATATCTTTCAAATTTCTGATTGTATTGCTATCTAAAAAGGTAGCATGCGACTTGTCTCTCTTATTTCTTTGCTATTTCATATTTAATCCGCTGCAGCTTATGATTCTCCGACTGTTACTTCTTTGATCGATTGAATCGATATATAACTAGTTTGAAAAACACAGTTTTACTTTGCTAGATAAACTTAATGCTAAGGCTACACGCCACAGTTTTAAATACAGGAAACAATTTGAAATTGGAGCAGAGTTTCTGTATTTTTCCGGGATGCTTGAAAACTTTTATGAGCTTACTCATAACAAATGCCAATCGCGGTACAGTTCGAGAGCGCCTAAGACCAAGGGCCCAGAGTTGGATCTAGCGGTTTGCTTACTGCAGGACTGGGCACTGGGAGCAGGTCAACTCTCTTAGTCTTGAGCTTTTAATTCTTGATTCTTAAGTTGTAGGTCTGCTTTAACAGTAAACTCTCCTAGTTAGGCTATTATTGCATGGTGACAGACGACGACGATCTGAACCGATTTATTCTAAGCGGAGCTTTGGTACAGCACCGTCGGATATTTCAAGTCCAGACACACGGCGTTTTAGAAAAAAAAAGCAGCTTGTTCTGGAATCCAGCGACAAAGCTCGCGTATCAAATCGTCGCATTGAACACGTGCATATGGGTCGATACGTCATTTATTGTCTGTACATCACGTGGACCATATATCTTTAAGGACGATACTAAAACATAATTGAATCACTAGCGTAGGATATGCGTAATTGATTTCAGCTGATTTGATTCTAATGACTGTCTAATGATCCTCATTTACAAAAGGTGTTTAAAAGAAAAAAATGGTATATATCAAGGTTCAAGGGATTTTTTTCTCCTCCTAGAAATAAAGTTAGTTACAACAAGTGAAACGATATAGAGTTAACCTACCAACCTCTTTTGAATTATTCACTAGTTAGTTGTACGAGAAACTGACTTAATTGTAAAGAAGAGTAGAGAATTAAAAGCGAAACTTCCGACTTCCAAAGTTGGCTACAATATCAATTTTTATTTTAACAATTTTTCTATAATTATCCTATCTCTCCAATAGATGAGCTGAAATTAATCCAACTACATCTCTACATTAAGCATAAAAAGAGTAAAACCGGTATTTTACACCACCTAAAATAAATTAAGAGCAAAACAACACAAAAAAAAAAGATTGAGGAGAAGGAATTATAGTAAATGTAGATATATTATATGACACATATATTTATATTCGTTTTTTTTGTAGATTATTAAAACAGGTAATTTATTTAGAAAGCTAACTTAGAGAAAAACCACTTGTTCTTACCAGCTTGATGTCTTTCTTCAAAAGCCTTCTTAACGACCTTCTTAGCTTCTTCTCTTTGAGATGGTTCAGATAAAGCTTCAGTGGAAACAGAGGCCTTGAAAGATTCAACATCAAAGGTGTATCTGGTTGGCATTAAGTGGTTGTAGTTAACTAACTTAACGAATGGCTTGATCTTGGTTCTCTTAGCAACCTTCTTAGCACCCATGGATTTGGTAACCTTTAATGGTTCTCTTTCGACACCAGCAACAATGGCGTGTGGGAATGGGTGAGATTTGGTACCTTCATCGTGAGGTTTCACAATGACGACCTTCTTACCTGCGTATCTACCTCTAACAATGACAGCTATAACAAAATAATGAGAGAATGTTAGTATTCTGGTGGCATTTACAGAAATAGTGGAACTATTTGATGGGCTTGAAGGAAGATATTAAGATATAAAATTGAATTATGGATAAATTAGTTGAATCAAAGGAGTTGTTTCAAACACTTAGAAATAGACATATGTGGATCGGAATAAATCAGCATTATTGTAAAAATGATGAAACTCTGGGACACAAATTTAGGAGTTCATGAATTGCTTGCCAGTTAAACTGGATAGAAACGTTTTTTTGTAACTTTTAAAGTGATCACTGTAATTAAATGACGTTGCTTCTGTAAACAAAATTGTGAATGGGGTAAACTGTGGAAACTAGAGGAAAAGTTGGATAGCTGATCTTACATCTCAATTATTGAATTACAAATAAATCAAATGATATTGAAAAACTCACATGGACTTATGATTCACTATGAATAAAATTTTCTTCAGTGGCTTGAAAATTTTCAAGTATCTAGTCACAGAGTCAAAAATAAAACTTCATTGCAAAACAATTCAATCCATTATGATGTTTGAATTAATGTACCCATGTCTTTTTTCAACTCCTAATGTCTTCCAGTGCTGGTAGTTCTTTTATGCTTTCTAGATGTCTGAATTCTTCCATCTATCAAAATCCATCGAATTGTTAATTATGTTGTGGCTATCACAGTTGTTCTTGTACATACCAACTTTGCCGGATTTGATAAATTTAGCCATCTTTGATATCTATATGTATATGTTGTAATGAAGATAATCTTTGAGTATTGAAGCTATTTCAGAAGTGCCTAATTCTACCCTTTGACCTGTATTATTTTTGCTGGAGTCTGCCAGAGTGACTAGGCATCCAGGCTCACACAGCGAATCGAAGCGAGGGGGCTAAACCGCCTGAAAAATTTTGTGTGGTGCGGCGCTTAATGTAGCACGTGAGCTTATGAGGGTTATAGCATAACCCTTCTTACAGACACGTGCTCTTCCTTAGATATGTCTCTGTATCGTGATCCTTATCTTATCGTGTTCATAACCTGGCCCATTTTGTGAGGAAATTAACAGAAATGCTGATATATAGACATAACTTAAACAAGACGCAAAATAGTAGATAGAACGAAAACAACATAAGACAAAATACAGCAAGCACCTATACATTAACATATATAAAAAATACAAGACGAAATAAAGACAAAGAGAGAGACAAATACAAAGACAAAAGTCAAAAAACAGAAAAAGGAGAATACTAAGATATATGAAAGGAAAATAAGAAATACAACATGTTTTCAATGTATATTTTTAAATAGCAGAGAGATTAAGTACAATTGATCAGAAACAAAAAAGTAAATAAAAAATTGAATAAGAAAATAATGATAAATTGAAAAAAGTTCAAAAACCCCTTTTATTTTCTTTGAAGTAAAATGCAACACATATCAATAATGATCAATTTTTAAATTTTAAATTTTAAAAGCATTTGAAGTCTTAACGCTTCTTTCTAGTCCTAGCAAGTAACCTAGAATTGATACCAGTAACCGATCTTGAACTATTATTACCATTACCATTAAAATTAGAATTTGATCCAGCATCATGATAACTTGGAACAGTCGCATTGGAAATAGCTTTATTAATGGCTGCAGAAATCATTGGAGAATTGGAAGAAAATATACGTCTTTGGATATTATCATTTTCGACATTACTCTTTTGTCTTGAATGTCCATAACTTCCAGATCTACGATGATTGTTATTATGGCGATGATTATTATTTCCCTGGTTTGAACCCTCACTTGTGGAACGCATAGACGATGGGAAAGATGGTGGTGGTGCCAATGACGTAGTAGTAGTTGATGTTGTTGCTGTAGAGGGTGGTGGTTTTCTATTGGCTTTCGAAGAAGTGGCATTAACAGCATCCTGAGCAAATGAATATGAGTTGAAGTTACCAGGAGATGTAATTGGTGACGCATTTGTAGAGGCATTGGTTGAAGTTGGAGTTTTCTTGCTAGCTAAATTAGCAGCTGCAAAAGCAGCTTCACCACCTGTTCTTGTACCTGCATTTCCACTTGGATCATTTTCAATTAATTTTCGCAATCTCCGTTCCTGTTCAGTGAACCTTGCCTTAGCTAATGAGTTAGTCCACGAAGAAATATCTATTTTTTCGGCGTCAATTGCTAATGTAATCGACCTAGACACAATTGCAAATGTTCCCAATGATTTTAAAGTTCTTGGTTTTCTATCGCTGATTAACTCTTTAAATTGAATGTTTGTATTGGTTAAATCAACTTCACAGACTAATTCATACTTAGGTTTAGTTCTATCATGATTTTGTGAGAAGAATAAAGCTCTACCAAATGTAGTAATCAGTAATGTTCTACTATGGCTAGGAATTTGTTCATTTAAAACTTGAATGGTTTTATAACCACTGAATAAATTCATAAACCTACTTTTTTTTTCCGGAGTGACTGGAATTTCTTCAACTTCTTCTTTCTTATCACTTTCTTCTTCATCTGTTTCAATAAATGTAATAGCATCACTGTCTCTAGTTGAAACGACACTTGATCTTCTAATATCGAGATCAGGATTAGCATAAATATTAGGATTCGTAATTAAATCCCGATTCTTATAACCTAATGGGGATTCGGTCAGCATACCCCTATATCGTTTTTCAAAAGTATCGGTTTGGAATTGCGAAACTTTAATCAGACCAACTTTAATAACTCTTTCATCAGGATGTTTTAAAAATTTAACCCAATTCATATCCAATACAGACATTTGATGAATTTCGGGAGCTGGACCAAGAGTCAATGATGATTTCGAACGCGTGTTTGATTTGGATAATGATATTGTGCTTGCCATTCTTGTATTAATGGTTGGTCTTGGGATATTTGTTCCTGGAATTAAATCAACCTTGACCTGACGTGAAGAATGAGATGGTGTGCGTGGTCTTGTATTTTCTAATGATGTTGAACTAGAACTTGATAGGTTCTCTGTTGAACTTGTAGCTTTATACACTTTATCGTTATTATTTTTCTTAACATGAGAAATAGCTGCTGCTGCCGCTGTACTTGCTGATTTCGTCGAAGCTTGAAGTTGTAGCAGGGGTTGTTTCTGGGATTGTTGGGCGATCTTAGTTGATGAGGAAGACGGCTTCCTGCTATGAGATCTTGCAGAATTTGGTGGTGTAGGTTGGTTACTAGCACTACCAGATGATCTTGTCTTTGGTGGTTGACCTGTTAAGCCAGTTTGTGGTTGCATTTTCTTAGTTGTGGCTTGAGCAGCAGCAGCAGATAATGGAACGCTGCCTAGCAAAGAAGGACTTGAATTGGTTCCTGAATTTTGGCCGGGCATTGGCAACCCATATATTGTGGTTTGATTATTTCCTAAACCACCAGACGGAGAATGAGAAATGACATTAGGTGCAGAGGAACTTTTTGGCTTTTTAGGCATGGAACCTAACACATTTGAAGGATAAGGTTTGTTTAAATCTGGAATAGACATCATTGATTTTGCAGACATTTTATATGGTCCTAATTCAGGAGGGCTGGCACCCCATAATTGAGCTTCATTATTAAAATCAATGTCTTTATAAAAATAATGTTGCTTTAATTCAGGAATAGTCAGTCTATCTTTAGGTCTCAAAACAAGAATTCGTTTAACCAGATCTCTAACAACAGTTGGAAATCCAGCGCTGAATGCATATTGTAATTTAACAATTTTCTGAAAAGTCAAGTATTCATTGGTTGCTTTAAATGGAGGCTTACCGGCAATCATTTGATATATAACGCAACCAATAGCCCAAACATCACCTGGCTTACCACTGTACTTATCATTTAATAATTCAGGAGAAACATATTCAGCTGTACCAACAAATGAATTAGCTTTTGCATCATTTGGGTAGGTTCCATCATCTTGTAATTCTAAAATCTTTGCTGTACCGAAATCAGTAATTTGAACCTTCATTTCATCATTAATTAAAATATTTTCGGGCTTTAAATCTCTATGCACCACTCCATTTTCATGCATATATGAAACGGCATCTATAATTTGAGCGGAATAATATCTGACTGATTCTTCATTCATACTTCCATTCTTTTTAATTAAAGTTAATAATTCACCATTTGATGCATAGTCCAGAACAAAATAAAGGCTTTGCTCATCTTGAAAGGTAAAAAATAAATGAATTATACCATTACGTGCACCTAATCGATTCAAAGCATTCTTTTCAATATTAACATACTTCACCTTCTTTTCTCTTATTATATGATGCTTGTCTAACACCTTTATTGCATACTGTTGAGAGCTAGTGGTATCATCTGCTAAGTAAACAGTGGAATAAGAACCTTCACCTAATTCTTTACCTAATTTGAAATCTTTAATTGATTTACGAACAACTTGTGTAGTAATATGGCCATTTGAATCTTTAATCTTAGTTATTATTTGGGCAGCACCTTTTTTCTCCCATTCAGTTGAAGAATTTGGAATTAACGCAGCTGATGTAGATAACGATGGAGCATGGGCTAAGTGGGCATACCTATTTCTAATGAGTAAATGCTCTGGGATTTCCGATTCTGAAATATCATCATCGTCGTCGTCATCATCATCTTCTTCTGATGTATCAGATTCTGATATTGTTATTTCTTCATCATCATCATCATCATCATCATTATCTTCGACTATTCCGGTATAATTATTTAAATTCGGTGGTATCGATTCGCTCAAGATATTTGGTACTATTGGCTCACCTTGGAGTTGTGGTTGTAATGAATAGCCATTGATTTCCACTTCGCTACTTCTGTTGTTGTTATTGTCATCGTCGTCGTTGTTGTTGTTGTTGTTGCTTTTAACTATACGACGATAATATTTCGGGCGGGAGCTCTGTGGTGAAGCTGTTGTAGATGGTGGAGCGATTGCTCCATTGCTGTGACTTGAAGAAGTAGTTCCATTGCTTGAAGGAGCAAGATAGTCATCATACAAATCGGAATAATCTGTGATTTTAGCTGAAGACATGTCCGTAGTTTTTAAATTAGCCGAAAAGTGGATGTTGTAGTTCGAATGGATAAAATAAATAAATTGATGGAAACCAAGCTAACAGCATCAACAATTTGCGATTAATTAGGAGAGGCAATTCAAGAGGGTGATCAATTGCGAATGGTTCTCGGATTATGATAGTCTTGAATTTTTGTTCTTGAATAGTTTGAAAACAGATGGATTCGACAAAAGTTCTGATTGAAACTATAGCCAGTCTTAAAATATAGGTTCTGCAGATGGAACTAAGAGTAACTTGAGCAGTCAAACAAGCTGGGAAAGCAGAGGATCAAGCGGGATTAAAAAGTGAAAAAAAGGGATCCAATGCAATTGACCTGATTCTGGGGATGTGGATTAGAGCTGGTTCTTGGAGGGTCTAAAGGCAATCAGTTCAGCTGCAAAGGCATCCACCAGATTATTAAGATACTTAGCTCACTGACTGCATGTTGTTGTTGCAAATGGCGAGTGGCGCAAACGACGCGACGACACGACGATAAGTTACGTAAGCGTTGTAGGCTGGGAGCACAACTAGGTACAAGAGAAGGAGGATATCGAAATGGGCCTCTAAGGTGGTGTGCCCTGCACTGGATAGTTTACTGGAAACCAATAGTTATGTTCACTTTTCAAGTCAAACCAACTCACATAGTTCCTCCTTTAACTGAGATCAAAGACTATTTGGCAACTTATCCTTTAAATCCATCAACTATCCCAGATTTAACAAAAGAGCAAACACTTGAACATAAACTAGATCCATCGGGCTATTCTCCTTCATTACTACTCTTACCATTCAATGCTTCAGATATAGATTATGCTTTAAAATATCCAAATTCAGATTACAAAGATCAATCTTCATTTCAAACTGGTGGTGATGGTGTTGATGGCTTAGGCAGTTCTCCTGCGGGAGGGAGTGGGAGTAGTAATATAACAGGGGGCAGACGAACTAGTTTTTTAGAGCAATCTAAAAAATCAAAATTTTCAAAATTTTATCAAAGATTCAAAGACAAGACTAAAAAGATTGGGTTTTCATTTAGAAGGTCATCACATCCTCTAATTACACAGCCTATGGTTCCAATTACTGGCACATCATCACAACTATATCTTCCTGATTCATCATCAAAAATATCAAGAGTTTCATCATCTATCAGATATCCAACCTCAGTGATGGAGATTTATGCAGGTAAGAACACAAATGATCCGGCTGAAAGAATGTCAATTTTGAATCAACGGTATTCATTAGCTAGACCAAGATCCATACTTACTGGATCAACATATAATAACAATAATGATGTGAGTAACTCAAGTTTTGCAAGTTTGGTGGATCCAGACTCAGATGTTATACCAATTAGAAGAGATTCATTTGTGCTGTCTGAAGGTGATCAGCTAAGAAGAGCCAATTCTCAACTTAGAAGAGTAGCTACCGTTATCGGACCACCTGGTAGATACGATTATGGAAGTCATGCGAGTATGGTGAGAAGAAGTAGAACTTTGGCTGCTAGATCAATGCATATGATTGAAGCTTCTAGTGATGCTGTGGTTTCGTTAGCCGGTGAAATTTCAAGAACTGATTTGGAACATATAATTACAAGAGAGCAGGAAGGTGAAGAACAACCCCCACTAGGGACGGGAGCCCAATATCAAGATCAAGAACCTCAACATGAATTACTCGAAGATTTATCAACAAGTAGAGAGTCAGTCAATGGTGCATCAACTTCATTAGATTTTGATTCAAACAATTTAACATGTTCATCCCCTGATGTATTATCATCATCCCCAATTTTAGATGGAGCACAAACAGGTCTGATAGATGGGGACATAAGTTCAACAATACCACCGTCAATGATTTATCACATAAACTCAAATACAGTGGCCTCATTAACCACAGCTAGAATAATACCAACAACAGCAAGAGTGACAAATGAAGATGTCGAAGATTTAATAACCGTTTTGAATACTCCTAGACCACCAGTTAATACATTAATTAATCAAGACGGCAATGTAATGGAAGACGAATTGGGAAGTTCAATCAGTTCCGAAGGATCATACAATTCTATTTTGGTTTCACCCCCCTATCTGCATTTGGATACTAATGAAGCTTCGACTACGACGACCACAACTAATACGAGTAATTTTATACTATCCCCGGTTAGACGAAGAAGAAGATAAATGAATAGAAGTGTTGCTTTTTTTGATTTTTGTCTTGAATGGAAATTTAAGCTTGAGTTATTCATAAATAGCACGCTGAAGTCAACAAGTCTAAGGACAATTTTTGCCAAAGCAAATCGCCGGTATTGCTGTAGTATTATTTCTGGTAATTCGGTAGCTTGGTGTGCCTTTAGTCAATAGAGGGTTGTTTTTAAGACTTTAATTGTTTTATATTTAGATCATGAATCGTGACGATAAAGGAATAACTGTCTCGTTGACGCATATTGTAATGTACACATACAGATAACTTTATATTGCAATTAATAGAAAGAAATTTAGTACTAATGTATTTTAACATGTTAGATTTTGGTTTAAAACAAGCTTTAATTAAGTATAGGCGCTGTACACTGTAGCTAGTTTCACATACATACGTACGTATATACACACCGAATCCCTAAATTCAAAGCGGAAATGTGTGGTTGATTAATTACATACCGTCTTGTAATTCGTTGCATGTTCTGTATATGTATAGATCAGATATACAGGGACAGGGGTCGGCGTATGTAGTATAGATACAAAAACGGGGGGTATCGAAATTTAGGGATTCCAAACTGAAGTAGCTAGCACGTTGGAAGAACAATTAATTTGAGGGAAGATACAGAAATTAGGGCCGGGTCGGTTTACAATATAAGGTTGATAGATTGAATTTGGAGGTATTTATTTATTCATACAGAGGAAAGGGGTATCGAATGGGCTTGAAGTAATGTTGATACTGGTTAATTATAGTCTGGAGAGTGATTGGAACATGTGTCAAAGATGTACTGCAAGTAACAGTTACTTAAATTACTTAAATACACTAGTGTTTCAAAGATTTGAATATGTGTCAAATTTAAGCATGGGTTTGCCGAATAAGGCGGCGGATTTAGTTCACATTATGTAAGGCGGGCTGATCTGTGGTTGAGTGGATCTGATTACAATGTTGCCTGTAGTGATTGATTGAGTTCAGTTCTTATGAAGAGACGGCCACTGTAACGTCGTCAGCTATACCAAGTAGACGACTTCAACATGAAGAATTGTAGTGTAGAGCATAACCAGCAACAACCAAAACCCCTTGCCCCAACCAGTAAATAAAGAAACGCGTCTGCAAAAGGTAAAACAGTGTCGTGCGCGGCACAATTTCGACCAGACAGGTATCAAATCATCAAATCGTCTTTAATTAGCTTCAACTACCTAAAACAAAACAACAACCATCTCTTCTTGCTCTTACCCTTGGCCCCCCCACTTCTGTTTCCTTTGCTACAACCGTCTACTCCTACTCTACTATACTCTACTCTAACTCTTTTTGTACCACTTGGTTATCCTACCCTCTCGTCACTCCTTCCCTTCAGTCCAAACAACTACACGCGTATCCACCCTTCCTCCTTTATAGATTAATAAAACAACAAATCACCCTAATCTATAAGCCAGCATCAACTTAAACTTTCTATTTATCCTATAGCTTTCTTGTGCTCTTCTTATACATGATAATGTCATATCCTGCTCAAGATAACTATTCCTCTAACAACTTTAACAACATCTCAAGAGCTCCTAACCCACCTATTCGTACTAAAATTGGAACAACTGTCTCAAACCATAGCAAAAAACCTTCTTCTTCTTCCACTGTCTCCAACCAAAACAACCTCAAGTACTACAACAACAGCAGCATGACTACTCTGAATACCACTAATGCCTTCACCACAAGTTCAACTCTATCTACAAAAGATTTAGGCCTGCAAAAAAATAACAAATCTCAGATGAAAATTCATACAACTATTCATAAAAGAAAGCATGGCTGGGTTCAAATCAAAGAAGATTCAATCATGTCTTCTTTCAGATGGCCTAAGAGATACCTGGTTCTAGATGAAAAAGGATTGGATTTCTATAAAAATGATGATAAGGCTGAAAAAACTTATAGAATTCCTTTACTTCATATAACCGCCTGTTTTAAACACCAAATGCGTCCAAACTGTTTTGAAATAGTTCATAGAGAGGGCTCAACTTATGTCTCTACTAAAACTGAAACTGAATTAAATAACTGGATTGATTCAATCTTGGCTAAATGCCCGAAAAAGGGGTTTTCAACTCCTCTTGTCGTTACTCATGAAACTCAACTTTCATATGATCCACTTAATGGTTCCTTCAAAGTTAAAGGAATCCCCCCAGAATGGATTGCAATGTTAAATAGTTCAAATATCACTTATGAAGATATTCAAAATGATCCAAGTGCAGTTATAGATGTTTTGAATACTTACACTGAAATTTATAGTCCAAACGTGAATAATCATGATAAATTTATGGCTTCAAAGGGTTTGTCTTCTTCACCGATGTTACAGCAAAGTGCTAATGGTGGCTCTCCCCCCAAATCTAAATTAATTAATGATATTACTAAACCTTATTCTACTGCTAATATTTACAATAATTCATCCGATTCTGATCCTTTAAAAGAAGATAAATTTCTACAGCCAAGAAGAGCTCCACCTGCACCTCCTTCATCATCATCAGGTTCTTCAAGCTCTATTCCAAATGCTTCCTCCTATGCAAATAATAATTTATACTCAAATCACCAGCAACAACAACAACCACTTAAAAAATCTCCAACTGAAAAATCAGAGAAGAAATATATTCCAGCTAGAAGAGCTCCTGCTGCTCCAGGTGCCACATCATCTACGACCCCATTATCTATAACTCCATTAACTTTGAAGCCAAAAGGTCAATTACCTCCTAGCCCTGATGTGAAAAAGATTCCTCTTAAAGTGCATCAAAACCTGAAAATTAACACTTCTGTCGCCCAACAACAACAACAACAACAGCAACAGCAAGTTACTGCCACTTCAACTAATACTACCACTCCTGTTGCAGCTTCTCCTCTAGATAACAATTCCAGTCCGTTCCATCCAAAGAAATTCAATATTTCACCACCTAATAACGGACATCAAAGATCTCCGGCTCAAGGCCAACAACAACCACAGCCGCCTCAACAACGTTTTATTAAACACTCCCAATCTAATAAAAATATGGCTTTGGCTGCGGCAGCATCTGCTTCCTCAACTTCAAATAAAGCTAATGTGAATCCATATGCAAGTTCAATAACTGCAAGAAATAAAACAGGTCAACTGTTATCAGCCAGACAAGTTGGTAAGACCCGTCATAATGACAGACGTATTTCAACTTTAACTGATGCTCAAATCATGGCTAAGTTAAGATCAGTCGTCACAAATTCTAATCCTGCTCCTTATTTCCAAATTATCGAAATGGCAGGTAAAGGTGCTTCTGGTTCTGTTTATTTAGCTAAATCATTGAAATTGGGCGGTAAACAAGTTGCAATTAAACAAATCGACCTGAATAACCAATCTCGTAAAGGTTTAATTGTGAACGAAATTTTGGTGATGAAGGACTCTCATCATAAAAATATCGTTAATTTCATTGAAGCTTACCTTAATGGACCTGCTGATTTATGGGTTATTATGGAATATATGGAAGGTGGTGCGCTAACTGATGTCATTGATAACAATACAAAGTTAACTGAAGAACAAATTTCATGTATTTGCTACGAAACAGCTAAAGGTTTGAACCACTTACACAAAAAGAACTTCATCCACAGAGATATCAAATCAGATAATATTTTGTTAGATGCCAGAGGTAATGTTAAGATTACCGATTTTGGTTTCTCCGCCGAGTTGACCAACGAAAAATCAAAAAGGGCAACGATGGTGGGAACACCATACTGGATGGCCCCTGAAGTCGTCAGACAGAAAGAATACGATGAAAAAGCTGATGTGTGGTCACTGGGTATTGTTGCTATTGAAATGATTGAAGGAGAACCACCATATTTGAATGAAGAGCCACTGAAAGCGTTGTATCTGATTGCTTCGAATGGTACTCCTACATTGAAGCATCCCGAATTACTAAGTCCTGAAATCATGGATTTCTTGAGTGTTTGTCTTTGTGTTGAGGTTAAGTATAGAGCTTCATCTGAGGAATTGTTAGCTCATAGATTCTTTAAGAAAGCTTGCCCTGTTAGTGAGTTAAGTAGCTTGTTAGAATTTAGACATGAGAAATGATGGACAGAATTCTTTTTTTACTTGCATGTTTTTTGCATGTTTTTTTTTCAGTTTTCGATTCTGTTAGTCCTTTGTTTTCGAAAACTTTACCTTTTCACTTGATGTTTTAATTTTTTTTTTGTTTTGAGGTTTGTTTTGATTTCTCCATTGCCCCCCTCCTCGTCTTGTCCTGTTGAAAACAAAAATAAAATCAATAACTTATAAATTTTGCTTGTTATGGTGTGGTGGTATGGAAGAAACTACTGATATATGCTTTAATTAATTTACTCATTCCCTTTTGTTTTTGTGCCGCTGGTGGTACTTATGCAACTTCTGGTTCTTCATTGCTACTTGAACAAAATACGTATGCCTTCTTGGTCTTTTACTTTTTCTTATTCTTGATTTTTGAATTTTCTTTTGTTGGGTTGATTCCAACAGAAGGATTTTGTCTGTTTGTTGTTTGTTTGTAATTTGTTGCCTTTACTCATAATTATTTTGTTTTTGTTTTAGTTTTAGTTTTTATCTTATTTTTGTTTTTTTGGTTCAACTAAGTTTGTTTAATTTGCTTTTTAGCCTTTTGTTGTTTGTTTGATTTTGTTACTCATTTTATTATAATTATAACCAACTTGTCCAGTTTATTTAAAACCACTGGTATGATACTATACACATTTTTGTTTTTTGTTTTGCTTCATTTGAAGTTATCTGAAATCGAATTAAAATGTTTTCTATTACTAATTATTATTTTTTTTACTAAATTTTGTTTTTGTCTTTTTTTTTTGCCTACAGTTTTTTCTTTTTGTCTTTTTTGTCCTCCGTATCCTTATTTTTTCTTCATTAATTCCTAATCCTTTTTGTTTTGATTGTGTCTTTTTGTTCATAACTTTGATTAAATTTGATTCATTTGCATGATTTGAGACGCATCAGCAGTAGAATCCTGGAAAGAGATAAATGAACATACGGAGTAAATATATGCACTCGAAAAGGGTAAATTTCAAAATTCAAATGAAAAGAAAGGAGGAAATAAAGATAAAAAATATCGCCCTGTTATTCCGCCTTCCATTATTGATTACAACACTCTTGTCAATAAGCTGATATACCTTCCAAGTAAATTGGTTGTAAACTTGTACGTGTACTTACCGACTTTGAGGGTAGCGGCGGATAAATCATTGTAACTACAATCAATCAATCGTTGGTCTCTTTAATTCTGTGTGATCTAGTAGATAAGTGATTGAGAAACCACTTCTACGTACTTTAAAAAACAAATAAATCAAAATTAATCAATATTTAAATACAGAACTAAAAAAACAGACAAAAAATAAATTGAACGCGATTACTTAGTACAATTGTTCAACATCATCTTTTTGGCCTCTAAACTTCATTTCATACGCAACAGCCTCATCTAACAAAAGATTCCATTGATTGCCAAAAGAGCTCTTACCGAACTTTCTGTGAGCAACGTTCACAGCATTTTGTCTAACCATCTGCTTTTCAATAGGACTTAAATCAGAAACTTGCAAGAAAATATGAGACAAGGTTTCATATTTAACTGGCGAACTACCATAGTCTGGATCACTTGGATCTTTAAAAAAGAAACCAGATCTAGTTGCACCATCCCTAATTCTCGACAAATCATTAGGGTCAACGAATTCACCTTTTTGTGAATCAAATGGAACGACAATATCTAATAATGGACCAGCACTCGCATGAACAATTGGAATCATACCATTAAACATGTACTCAACAACAGTGATACCAAAATGCTCATTCCACATTGGATCCAAACCAAACTCAGCAATGCTTAAGTAATGATCAACTTCTTGTCTTGGTGCGTTGACTCTAATAGTAACTCTGTTAGCGATACTTAATAAATCGACTAAATTTTGTAAATACTCAACATTTGCTTCATCAGCAACTGATCTCGTAGAACCCATTAACACTAAATCATAAGGATTCGATTCAAACGTTTCTCTTAAATACTTAGCATATTCTCTAATTAATAATTCATGTCTCTTTTCAGGTCTGAATTGTGCAAGGAACAAGAAAATCTTCTCCTTTGGTGAATTGACAGGATCAACGATTTTGTCTTCATCTAATCCAGTGGAAGGATATAAAATAGCTGGCGTGGTATCTTTATCAATCCATTTCCAGACATCTTTAATATGATTGGCTGTCCATGTTGAATTACAAACCGTAGAACTGGTAAAAGCACCACAAATCTCGTACAGCTTCATCATGAATCTCCAGTAAACATACTTCACTATATCATATGGTCTTTTTAAATTTAATTTATTTAACATGTCACCTGAAACCAAGGGATAATGAGTGTAAGAAATAACAGGAATACCAAGAAAGAATGAAGCGAACGGATAAGTGAAAGGCAATCCTAAGGTATCAATGAAAACATCTGGAGCCAATCTATACACCGCCATCCAAAAAACGGCAATTGAACCAAGGGCTTGTCCAATGATAGTTAAAAACTTGAATGAAGAGCCATTAATAAGCCATCTGTATTTGTTTGGTAATTGAATGAAAACTATTCTGTCATTAAGTTCATTTTCGAAGAAGTTAACTCCAAAGTTCATTTTAATTTCCGATAGTAGAGTGCTGACACTTTTATCATTTCTAGAAGTGAAAGTATAAATAACAGCCACAAACCTTGAATCTTTTCTCAATGTAGCATAAACAGCATCCCATAAAACACGTTCACCACCACCATTTGCATCACTATAAGGATGAAAAAACCCAAATAGAATACGTCTACGTAAATCCTTAGCTTCTTTAGCTTTCAAATTCTCTAAGAAGTTCAATTTGTGTGATTCTGGATCAATATCAATTCTAGCCAATCTTAACTTTTCATATCTTGAATCGGTTGAATCAGTTGAACCATTTGGATTTGTAATTAAAGGCACAGTAGAATACAACTGAGGTTTCAAACCAGCCATGACTAGTCTTCTTCTAACACTCGATTTTTTAATACCAACCTTGGATTCTTTCAATTTCCCATGCTTAGAATCAGCAATCGGTTTAATTATATCATTAATGTAATCATTTGGAGGCTGATAGAAAAATCTAAAACAAAATTTACGGCCTCCTTTATATGCCACATATGCTAATAGAGCCACAATGAAAGCTCCCTTCATGAAGTAGTCAAAAAATGTCGTTGAGAATGTAGATTGGTCGTCTAGCGGTGCTGGTGGAAAAGACATTGTGAAGGGAGTTTGTCCACCAGTTGATTCACCTATGCCAACTGTCACACCTGTGTGTTTACGTTGCATGATTATTGGATTTTGATTGCCTTAATTGGGCGTATTAAAGAACAAGATGTTTGTGATAACGATATCCAGAATATGGATAATATGCGGTCCGAACTTCTGGGTGAAGTTGTCTGTGGAAGGTATGACTTATGAGTTGTTCTAGAACTGTGGAAGAGTCTGAAACACACGGCTAACTCGAAAGAAATTGAGAAAGGTGCTTCTTTGTAACCAAATTATAAGAGGATGAGCGTTGTTGGAGAGAGAAAGGGTCCAGCGAGCTGTATTTGAACAAAACTCTAGAGATTGCTGATAAGAAATGAAAAACGTTGAATTTGTACGTGTCAATTGATTTTCATTACTTGCAGCGGCGTAGCCCGAGAAGACAGCCGGTCATTGCCGATTCCGGTTTCTTGACAGCACTATATAGTGCACAAGAAATAGAGGATGTATAAGAAAGTATTACAAACAAACATAAACGTATGAAGAAAAGAAGTATACAAAAAAAAATAACAAAAAAACAAAGTGGAAGACGAAAAGAAAAAGAGAAAGAGAGAAGAGGTTTAACAAATTAAAATAAGTTTAAACAAAACAAAATATAGCCAGGTTGAAAAAAATAGTGATAGATACATAGAACTATATGATCAAAACTGAAAATACAAAAGTGAAGCAAGCAAAACAAGAAAAAAAAATTGGTTGAACAGGTTAAGCAAAACGCAAACCCGAATTTTTTAAATGCATACAAGAGAAAATCAACTAAATGTAAATAGAAACATCAACACCACCAAAGCAATAATATTTCATTCATTGTCATAAACCAATGGTATGTTGAGTAACTTTTCTTGAAGTGCCACCATTATCAGAAGCCAGTTCTAAACTACGACGTCCGACCTCAGTGATGTGATGATCTTGCATAATTGAACCATCAGGCAATTTCATAGAGATGCCTCCAGCATCAGTACTACCAGTGGCCACATTAGTCGAACTATCATTTGACAAAACTATAGCCGAATGGTTGTGTTTAGGCATGCTTAACATCGTATCAGTCTCAACAGTAGATAACGAGTCGTGATCCAGCGATTGTCTTATTGTTGATGTGTTTCTTTGGGGTGGAGAATCTCTCAAACTCATTCTACTAAATCTATTGGTTTGCTTCTGTAGTGGAGTTGCCGTACCTGATGATGTGACTATATTTGGAGTGATACCATTATAACCGCCTGTGCCCGTAACGCTACCACTGAAATTTCTGGTATGATTACCAACACTATAACTTGGATTTCTACTTATTCTTGAAGAAATCATTGACGCAGGTCTGGATGTACCATTTGATGCCAATGATGCTAATCTTCTTGATTTTCTTCTTTCCCAAGCTAATGTTGATCTAGCTTGAGGGGTTGGCAAGCTTGTCAATCTCTTTAAATCATTATACCATAACATCATTGAATCGTAACCTTGAGCTTTAAAAACCCAATTATGACCTTTACTCATTAACCCACCACTTGAGGATTTAGTATGTAAAACAAATTTATGTGAAACATCTGGATTTCTTTCATCTTTTCTTGAATGTTCAGAAATTGAACAATCTTCCAGTGGTAGTGACATTACCGGATAAGGATCTCTTTTTCTATCAGCGGATTTAAATTCATGAATAAAAGATGAAGTTAAAACATACCACGACTTAGTATAAGACTTTAAATATTTTGACTTTCTTTCTAAATAACCCGAACGGATTTCAAAGGCCAAAGGATCATTTTGATTTTTATACACAATATCACTCGAATGTCTCATCGGTAAATTCAGATCAATAAAATTTGAAGAATCTTTGGCAATGAATGAATCCCATTCAAAAGCAGGATCTTTAGTCAGGATACCACTATCTAGTTTAGATATTAAGCCATCAAAGACGTTTTGAGCTTGCTGACCCAGCAATTTAGCATAAACAGTTAAGGCAGTTTGAACTTCAATATAAACAACCTTTTCTAATTCCTTACCTGAAGTTTGTAAATTAATAAAAGCTTCATGTAAATAATTTTCTTCAGTTAATTGTTTTTTAATTTGTCTATCCAAAATTAATTTAAGAATATATGGATCTTGTTTTGGGTCTAAACGATTTGGACTTCTTTTAGCAATTTCGATGGATTGTGAATAGCTCGATAAACCAGATTTAGTTTGAGTCTGTAAAGATGAGATTTGATTTTTGAAATCAGATTGTAAAGTTTTAATCTCTTTTATTTTAACTAGTAAATCTCTTTTCAAATCCTCTAATCTTGGAATGATGCTGGTATTTAATTCTTTAACAGTAGCTTGGGCCAATAAAGCAGCATTTGAATGGTATTGATATAAAACAGTTGGTAAATCTTGAATTGAGCCACTTCCCAATGGCAAGAAGAATTTACGAGCCATTTCAAATTCATCATTTTGTCTTGCCAAATCATTAGCGACATTGTTATTAGCAGTATTATTTGAAGTGTTATGATTTGAAAATAGGCCATTACCGGGAGTTGCAGAACCTGAACCATTATTATTTAGTCTAATAGGCTGATAAAAATCTCCATCTAAACCTTGCGTAAGGAAAGGAAACGTTATAGCATGGTGTAGTCTAATTTGTTGCCTGCTTATTTCCTCATGAACTGCCACAATTTCTTTCAAGTAATGAATTAAACAGCCAATAATGTTTCTCCAAGTATTAAACCTTGAAGCTAGAAGTTCAGTGGGGTTCGCATTACTGGGCATTTGAATAGTAGTTGGATCCGAAGGATCTTTCTTCAATGGGGCTGATTTTTCAACCTCTTTTTGCCTTAAACTATTCAGCATTTCTTGAGTTTGAGTAGATTGGAAAGATTTCGTCTGCTCGGCTTGTCTTAATCGCTGTTCATCTAGTTGTTTCAGCTGCAGTTGATTTTGCAATAGTTGCTGTTGAGAAACCAAACTCATTTAAGTATGTATATTTATGTTTATAAAAGGAGAGGATGTATGACACGATATAGGGTATTGGATATGGGGAAAATAAAAACTGCGAGAAAGGGAATCCAAATGAAAAAGAACGGCAGAGGATAGATTGCTGTTAATGACGTTTGTATGACTTCTGAGTTAGCTGGTGCGCAGGAAAAGTAGCAGGGAGTGAATGGACCAGGAATAGCTATTTCAGTGTGGATGGGGATTATGAACCAGGAACGGGACTAACACGGGAGACAAGGGAAAACAGGGTATTTAAGTGCTGCTGTTGTTGTATTTGGAATGGCTGGTGAACTAATTGTTTTCTTCCCTGATCACTATCGACTTTGGGTCCAAAACAGGTGAAACTGCTGCCTTGTGTGATGCACGACAATTGAGCGTCTATCGACGTGTCTATCGGGAATTTCCTAATCAGGAATCTCAAGAGAAGCGAAAGCGAAAGCGAGCTTTTGGAATTATCCCAGATCCCTTTTACTTATCTTATTTGTTTTCACTTACTCTAACTTACCTTTCATCTCTCACACTTTCTTTTCAGTCGGCACACAGTAAAACATGTCTCAATCCCCACACATACTAGTTATCGGAGCAGGTGTTATTGGCTTAACCACAGCCTACCAATTACTTCAGAAATATGGCTCAACTATCCAGATTGAAGTAATTGCTAAAGATCTGCCAGGTGAAAACGATATCTTGTACACTTCCCCAAAAGCTGGTGCTCACTGGGTAAGCACCAATTCGACTAACAATGACAAAAAAGTGCAAAAGTGGCACGCTGAAAGTTACACCAAGTTCATGAAGCTAAGTGAATTGAACGAAGCTTGGATCAAACCAATAGACATATATTATGGTGAAATTGCAACCAATAAGGATGATTCCACTACATTTGAGGAACCTTGGTTTAAAGATCATGTTTTGGGGTATGAGTATCTAGCTCAGGATCCAATTAAATTTCCTGGTGTTTTTGGCTTGATTAAATTCAAAACTTTTACTATTTCAACTACAAACTATTTAATGTACTTGATGAATGAATTGGTTAAATCGGATATCAAGATTACTAGAAAATCATTAGATTCCTTATCAGAATCCCAATCATACATTTTCAGAGATGGGTCATCTCCAGATTTTATCATTAATTGTACTGGCATACAATTTAATTTCCTAAAAGATGGCGGTGATCCAAATTTGTATCCAATTAGAGGTCACACCTTAATAGTTGAAAATGAATTACCATATCAAGCTTCATTCCATATTAAAGATCCTGTTGAAGATGGTGAGTTTTTAATGTGCTTTCCAAGAAAAGAAGGTGGTGCTGTGTTAGGTGGTATATATGATAAACATTCGCCTGCTTACGATGCGACTGTTCATGATGATTTTGTTGAGAGACTAATCGCCAGAACTAAGAAGCATATACCCGAATTAGGTGATGTTAAATTGATTAGACATAGTGTCGGCTTTAGACCTGGCAGACATGGTGGACCAAGAATCGAGTTGGATAAGTTCAATAAGAAAATCATTCATAATTATGGATGTGGTAGTTACGGTTACATTGAAAGTTGGGGATGTGCTGATGAAGTCATTAAAATTTTGGATAAAGAATTAAATAAATCTAAGTTATGAATTACTGAGCTTTATTATATTATTCTTAGAGACATTTTTATATTATACATCGACTTACTATTTTATGGATTATTTTTTCTGAAACTGAGACCAAGTATTTAAATTAAAGAAAAAGTAATAGCTACAAATTTGAAATAAAGTGAGAAAGAAAAAAGTAAATATAAAATAAAAGGAGATTAGTAATTTTGAAATACACTTAAGAAGAAAAAACGCAGAATAGAACTGAAAGAATACTAAGTAAAAGAAAAGCAGTAGAGAAAATCACCAACTGTTCACTCATCATCTCTAGCAAAATCAAAATGTTGATAGCCACTACTAATAAAAGCTCTATCAATATACGAGTTCCATAATTTCTTGGCAGTTTCTATTTCAACAACACCATCTTCATTTTCATACAAATCAATTTCTTCTTCGATTAGTGATTTCGCTTTCTTTTTTTTGTCCTTACCCTTCTTCTTGTTTGGATCGGCGCCAGCTTTAGCCATTCTTCTAGCCAATTTAATCCAATCGCTGACCAACAATCCATCCATGTTATATTGATCATCATCTGTTGAGTATTGAACCTCATATTCTAATTTCCAGTCAGCGACCCCTTCAGCTGATTTCAAATCAACGAAATATTGAGTGTACCTTTCTGGTGAGAAAGGCTGCGCAATGTACCCTGGCCCGAGAGGTAAATCAGCAGGCATTATTGGGGGGATCGTCTTGTCTCTAGCTGGAGTTAAATATTCTTTATGAATTGGATCATTTTCTGCAAAAGTTTCTAACATTTCTACGATTTCATCACTTAATGATAATTCTTTTTCAAGATTTTCAAAAAAAACATCCCATGATTCAAATGACTGTTGTTGGAGCTGTTCTTCTTCATTTTGGAATAATGTTGAAATATTATACTCCCAAACTCTTAAGCCTGGATTGAAAGTTGGAATAACGGATGCCGTAACATGAGCGAATGAATATCTTTCACCTAGTAAACCAGCTTTTCCTGGTCCTTTAATTGTTGAAAACATTAAATCTCTAACATCTTCCAAATATGAAACCTTACCTTGTGGAGCACTCTCATATCTCTTGGACTTATCTTGAACCGATAACTCATCTTCATCAATTAAATTCATGGCTCTATATAATTCAAGGTCATTTAATAAATCTTCTTCTTCTTCTAGATCATCATCATAAGATGTAAAATTCAAAGCTGCAGCTTCAGTCATTAAACCTTCTAATTGTAATCTTGTTTGAATGGATTTCCAAGATTTGACAGAATCTAAAGGAAAGAAATGATCAATATTCATATGACCATAAAGGCCACCAATGATGATATCCCTGTATTCATGTAACCAAACACTCATTTTGGTGTAACAACTAGAATGTAGATTTTTGGGATTAGGTGGAACGTGGCCAATAAACCAAACTTTAATATTTCTTTTTCTCAATTCTTTTAGAGTGTAACCTAACCATTCGAATAACTTATAACCTGGTTGTTTTCTAGAATCACAATTATCATTCAAAGGGTTCTTAATGAAAAAGTAAAGCGTATTAATAGATAGTACTGCCAACTTACCTGGAACAACCTCTTTAAAGAAATAAACACCTCTATCAAAGACATGCATTTGTTCAGAAGGAATGAAGTTTCTCCAAATCTGATACATCTCTCTAGTTTGTAAAGTAGGGCCAGGAGCAAACAAATTATGAGGGTAAACATCATTATTACCTAAGGATGGAATAACAGAAACTCTTCTATTAACTGGCATGACATCATCTTCACCATCATCTCTAAAAGTCTGCGTTATTAAATCAGCAACTTCACGATTCATATCAAAGATGTCCATTTCAGATCTTGGATGACGTCTATCATTATCATGTCTAATGTTATCACCTGTCCAAACAACGAAGTCAATTTTATCTTTTAGGTTTTCTTTAATCCAAGTTAAAGTATCTTTATATAAAGCAATTGGAGAATCACAACCTGACATGGCATCACCAAATGCATGAGATCTGTCACCTTTTGGAGTCCCTTTAACTTTTCTATGACACCGTTCTTCAATCGCTGCACCCACAATGTTTAATTCGTCCGGGTGTAAATCTGTTAAATGTAAGAAACGACCATGAAGAGTATGAGATCGGATAATTGTGCCATCTTCTTGGTTTAGCGTTTGAATTTGGATTGAGTGATGAGGAGATAAACCTAGCTTTAATAGTTCTTGTTCCTTTTCAATCGAATCTTGAAGCTCTTCAACTTTGGTTATTTGAAGTTGTTGTTTATTATTGAGAACGGAGGAATTATGCTGAAGCTGTTCAATATGAGATGAACTGTTTGCTGTATAGTAAAGAATGGCTAGAAGAGAGATGATAGTCAACCCAAATGGAAGAGCTACCTTTATCCTTCTTGAAAATTGAAGCATGGTAGGTAATCTTAGTCAAAGTAGGAGTTGAATTTGGCAGCAAGTTTCAATTGTATCTTCAATGTCTAAAATTTCTAAGAAATATATATGGAGCAGAAAGCGAATAAGTGGCGAGCACAAAATAAGGGAAAGTGAATCTGGATAGAAGTCAAAATCTCTGGATGTGAAATGGGAATTCAAACCAGTCTCAATTGTTCAGAAAAACCCAAACTAAACGAGCTTGGTTAAATGGAGAAAGTTGTATTGGCAAATTTGAACATGAAGCTTAATAACCACTATGGCCGAGGCTTCAATTTTAGCGGGAATTTCAAGTGACTCTGCGGCGCAGCCCCACGTGATGTAATGCCGCTGGTGGCGCATTGTTACTCAGCCACCCTCGGCACTTTTGTTTGATTTTCGGCAGTTTCTGCGTTTGTTCAGTAAGTAGGTCTTGGATCTCAAATTGAATTGGATTAGGTTCTTTCCTCTGATTCTACTGTTTTAAACGGAAAACCACCATCAAGTCTCCATCTTTGCTAGTTTTTGATCTTCTCTCTCATCATGGACTTAGATACTCCTCCTGATCATGATAAAGGTAAGCAACCACCAAATGAAGGACCTCCTCCTAAGCAAGAAGTACCACAAGAGGGTCTTGCTCCCCCAGCTCCACCAGCTCCACCAGCTCCACCAGCTCCACCAGCTCCACCAGCTCCACCACCACCACCACCAGGAGCGCCAGAAAGACCTAACATATTAGTCGATGATCAAGTATTTCTGAGTGACATAGCCCATTCGAATGATCCCTTTTCCTCCGAGAATGGGGTCCTTTCCTTCAATGACTTAGTTGATGATAACAATAAAGAGTTTATCCCAGTTGATGGGGCCCCTGATTATCAACAGTTTCTTCAACCGCCTAATAATCAAAATGTCAATAAAGGTACTAGTGCAAATCCATCCCCAAATTCCAAAGACATTAATAAATCCGGTTTTGACACTTCTACAATCGTTGGATTGGCTGTTTTGTTTGCCGTTCTTTTAGCCTTAGGTATTTTAGCATTCTATTTAGGCATGAAACGTTATACTTCCATGCCTGGCTTTAGGATTGGCTGGTTTAATAGATCAAGCAACAAAAATGAAAAAATTGATACGAAGGATTTGGAAATCGGTGAAACGGAAAAAGAATATAAAAATGATAATGAGCCTCTGATGCTGATGAATGATGCAGCTTTTGAAAATCAAGACCCATTTAGACAACAGTCACCGTTCTCTGCTACCAGTGTTCAAAAAACTCAAAACGGGTTCTCTGCAAGCAAACAAAGTTATGTCAGTCCTTTCTATGACCAAGCTGATAATTTTAACAGTAATTTTTACTTGAATCCAAATGTCAATCAAGTGTTTGAAGGTGACGGTGCTAACAACCCACTTCCGGGGATGAATCAAACTGTTCCTGTTTTCAGTATGGCAAGTCCTAATATTCCTTTCAATAGCCGGCCTGAAATTTCCAACAATTTGGTGGATTCTCCTAAGTTAGCTCAAACTAAAAACTCTTCTAGCAACTGGTCAAATACCATTAAAGAAAATGATACTTCAAATGATATTCCTACAGCTGAACAACAAAACAACATTACTAATACCAGCCAAGATTATTTTACTGTTGATAGTTCTAAAAGAGATACCACTGCAACTAGTCAAAAATATCACTTTTTATCAAAATCAGCTATTGCAAGATTGAGCTCAAAATTACCATCTGCTCTTACAAGTCCTATGCATCGTATGCATTGTGATCAACGACAACCGATTGAACAACCACAAGAGCCAATACAAAATCAAGATCGCTCATTGACATCAACTTTAACACCATCAGCACAACAACAACCAGAAAATACCGGTTTTGCTGAGAACAATATTGTAAGTGAGGGTCAAGGTTTGAATACAGCTTTATTCACTGATGATCATTTATCTCCAATCAGATTAATTGATGATAGTTATTCCACTTTTGCAACTCCTAATAATTTGAGTAGCATGCCTGAGTTCACTCCAAATCCTTCTGGATCACTTTCATCATCAACAAGCAATGTTGGTCAGCTTCCTCCAGATTTAAGTACTGAAAATGAGAGAGTTACCTTAACTGAACCACAAAAGACTAGACCTCTTACTACTATATCTGAATCTGAAGGTATAATAAAATATTCTATAGAGCAATTGTTGAAACTAAAACCATTAAGATTATTGTCTGTCATGCGTGATTCTGAAAGTCGTAATATGAATGTTACAAGATTAATGCCTTTCCAATTTCCTACTTTGCAGGGTGAATCTGTTAATGCTGAAGAATTATTAACTGATATTAGATTAAACTTGATGAATTCTGACTTAGATGTTGCTTCTAAAAGTATTGAGGCTCTAAGGTTTGTTGCTCTTTCTTCAGGTTCATCTGAAATGGGTAACCCTAAAGTGTTTTTCTTATCTTATGGTATCTTAGTTGAACAAGTTTTGGATTCTGGGACTTGCCTGAAGCTATATGGTAAGATGAGAAAGATTTTGAGTTGTGCATTGATTGAAACTATTATTACATATTACGTTACTTGTTGGGATTTTGATTCATTAAAGAAGGAAAGTGAAATTCAGATGATGTTTGAAAAGCTTCATGTTAAACCATATTGCTTAAAGAGAGCTAATATTTACAAATATGTTGTTGATTTATTAGTTACTGGTCATCATACATCACAATTACTTGAAGTGTTAATTCATTTTTCCAGTCCTCCTACTCCACATAATTTAATTATGGTTTTAGCTGAAGCAGAGGAAAAATCAAGCAAGAATCCTGAAATCGTTGGATTACTAATATATTTAAGAAGATTGGTTAGCAAAGAACATAGTAGTTGCTGCCTTAAAAAAACCCGAACTGGACAGGCAGAAACAGCTCAAAGCACTTTGGAAGGTAATAACTTCTTCAATTCGTCTGCATCCGACACTGGCGTTTTGAGAAGTCCATTCTATGGTAAAAGATCAGCCTTACCTGGCTCATTAGCTGATGATCTTGGAAGTGGTGTTATTAACGCTATTAGCACTAGTAATGCGGTGAGCCCTCCTCCTTATATAGGTTCTCCAAAATAATGTTTTTTTTCTTTTTAGATAGAGTTATCTTTCTTATTATTACAAATTCTATATTAAATTCGGGTTTTAAAAGGTTTATAGAGATCGCTTTAATTTAATTATTTCTATACATGGTTGAGTACCATAATCAGTAAGATGTAATGCTAAGGAGAATTAGAGCACACATATCGATGGAGAAACGGTGGAAATAAAATAAAAATTAAAATTAATGAATAGTGAAAAGCACCAAAACCAAGAGGACAAGTTCACTTTCGCAAAAGACAAAACAAAAAACAAAATGATATGAATATAATCAAAAGATTAATTGAAGAAAAAGAATAAAATATTAGAGAAATGAATAATACATTAAGATGTAAATAAGAAAGTAAGATTAAGTTAAAAAAAATTATCAAAGAGAAGCCTTGCGTGCATGGCCTATTATTGTAACCCAAAAATTCAAACACACAACAAAAGAGTAAAAAAGAATATTAAGGACCCCCGGTACGACTTATGAAACTAACCTGAAAGAAGAGGTTTCAAAAGAAAAGAAAAGGACACAGTTAGAGAAACGTATCCATCCACCAAAAATAAAATCAACAAACAGACAAACAAGCAAATAAACGAAAAAAGTTAAAAAAGCAGAATTGTATAACAAAATTGTCCATCAAGGACAAAAAATAAGTAAAAAAAAAATTAACGAAGAAATCAAAAACTACCACAAAAAGGCAAAAGCAAAAAAAACAAATAGTGTAAAATAAAGTGAAAAATATAAATTAAATTGAGTTTTCAGTTTTGAAACGTTCATAATTGATGAGTGCTTGCATACAACACCACTCGGTCAACTTATTCCTCAACCATTTCAACTGAACAGGTTTAGTCAAATAATCGTTACAACCAGCAGCCAAAGCATCTTGTTTGACTTTAGCACTAGTTGAAGCAGTCAAAGCAACAATAATGATTGGGGATTTAAACAACTCTAAATTCAACTTTTCCGAAGGATCAATATTCTGAGTCATGTGGACGATTATATGATTGAGCAAAATTACCAATATTATTCAACCTTTCTAATCTACGTATTTTTTGAGCAACCTCGATACCAGTCATAACAGGTAATTGAATATCCATAAAACATAATTGAAATCCCCCTTCTTTCCACATATCTAAAGCTTCTTTTCCTGTTTGTGCAACTTTATATTTGACATCACATGATTTCAAATGACGGACCATGATTTTTTGATTCACCAAATTATCTTCAACGACTAGGACATTTACATAAGATAAGATTTTGGACAGACCAAGCTGTGGTTTGTTTTTTAATCCATTAGGTTGTTTCTGTCTCATCGATGTAGTCATCGGATTTTTAACTTTATGTTTGTTTGATTTTTTTGTTTTTGTTTTTGTTTTTGTTTTTACGTTTTTCGTCGTAGAAGATTTTGCTTTTTTATCCGGACTTTCATCCTGCTTTTTAGAAGAGGACGAGGGGGATGTAATTGAGCCAGCCGTCGCAGTTGCTGCTCCTGATGTTGCCGTTGGTGGTTCATTCGTTGATGCCGATCCAGTCGTCCCTGAACTGTTGTGAGTAATTCCTTGAATTAAGGATGAACTGTTATTACTACTGGCATGGTGTACAGGAGTAGGCGATTTCGAGCCCGCTTTTTTCGTTTTGGGGAATAGAATAACAGTGGACGAAGCAGCTGGAAGTGGATCAACCGAACCTTGTAGTGTGAACTTAGCATCACGAGGAGAAGGGAGAGTTCGACTATCTCCCAGAATAGCGGTTTTGAAGCTGAATGAAGAATCGACGGAGGTGCCATATTCAGGGTTGTTTGCAAAATTCAATTCCCGTGGAGTGGTGTGAGGTTTAGGCCCAGCAACCACGGCCGATGATTGTAATAGAGTTTGAGGTGTGGTACGTCCTTCAAATTCAGCAATCGAACCATAATGGGGAGGTACCGAGGCTCGACCTAAAGGAGCATGTATTCTCGATGATGGGGGAAGTGGCAAGATTGGGTCTGTAGTTGTTGAAGGGGGCTCCACCAAAAAGGCATCTTGCATTCTCATTCCAGCTGGAAAATATTGATCAAGGATTTTCCAAACTGACATATCAGGTTCCAAAGCAACTGTAGCAGGTGTTGCAGCTTTATTATGAGTTAATGATCCAGTTGAAGATTTCCTTAATATTTTACCATTCACTGGCACTACGAACTCAGGGGGAGTTGACTTCTGTTGTAATAATGAAGACTTTGATGCGGATAAAGGAACAGGAGCAATTGGCGAAACTGAAGACTTCAAATATGACAATTGGTTTTCTACTGTTGAAGGTCTTGCCTTCTTTGCCGCAGATTTCCCGCCAACTGGTGTTGTTCTTGTATAACTACCAGTTTGGCCTATTGAGTTGGCAACCAATAAAGGTTCGGAATGCATTTTCGAGTGAGGATCAGATTTGAAGACTTGAGACGTTACACCTGGAGCCGAAGGTGATAAGGAGAGTGAAAGCTCCATTTTAACAACCAAATCAGAGGGATCCACTTGAACAGCTAAAGAAGTTGGGTACTTTAGCACCACGAGAGACTTCAAATCATCGACAATATCACTCGGACCCACCATTAAAGTAGTAGCAGTTTTACCAGGTCTTTTCACCCAAACTCTTCTGCTAGCAGGCTGAGGAAACGCTTGTGGAGCATCATATGTGGAAGGAGTTGGACCCGTCAAGCTGATTTGCGGAGGTTGTTGTTGGTACAGCATGCCGGATGGCGGCATTTGAGATTGAGATTGAGATGGCATTGGTAGATTGCTTGTTTGGTAATCCTGCTTCTCCTGCTGTTCTTGCACACTCTGTAGTGGGTGGCTGTGACTCAATTGAAGAGGAGGCATGAAAGTGAAGGGAGAAGTATTGTGATGGGATGGAGGTTGGCCCATGGAAGGAGGAAGATTAGAGGTTATCAGATGGGGAGTGGCAGTGGTGGTTGGTTTTAGGTTAGCAAAAGGCTGAATGTCTTTGGAGGCCTGTCTCTTGTGTGTGTAGAGGCCCTGCATGACTGGCTGTTGATTTTCAAGAAAAGAAACTGTTATGTAAAAGGAAAAGGACTTGAAATGAAAATCCGTTGGTTGATGGAGTGTTAATTCACATTTCGCATCGCGCGCCACACACGACCTTTTTTTTCTGTATCGTTTGATGGTTAAGAATCAATAACTAACTGGTGGTGTTTTGGCGTTGGAACAAATAGAAAGAGTTGCAACTGGTAACAATGGTAACTGCTACTAGAGTTCTAGCTATTCAGGTGCTTAAACGGGCAGCAAGAAAGAGCCTCAGGAGACGAGTGGTCTCCCCTCCAGAGGAAACCCTTGATTATTTACCCTACCAGATCCCGAACATGCTTCCTGAAAATTGCCCAGATCAAATAACAGAGACTGAAACTCACAAAGCAATATCCAAACTGTTTTTGCAGTTGGGGCTAGGAAAACCTGCTTCTGAACAACCCCCCAATAACTCGAGTCAAACTGTTTACAAAGTACCCATTTTCCCGCTACTTCCAACTCGGCAAACTATGGATCCAATAATACCCGTCCCACGCTTCAAATTCAACAAGAATGACTATGAAATAACAGATGAAGAGCTCAGAAATGCCCCTAATTTTGTTCCGAACTCAAGAATATTATGTGTTGAGCCATCGACTCCATATGCTCAAACACCTTCTGACTTGAAAGGTGTCAGTGATGATTTATTAGCGATCGCGGTACATGCAGGAACTAACAGGAGCAAAAAAATATATGGCTGTAAATACTTCTCATTGAAATACTGGAATGAATCCCATTTTATGGGAAGAATCAGAAAATCAAAGCCTGGTCTTATGTTGATTACCGCTAATGTGAATATGCTGAATATACCTGGATTAAAGGCAAACCTTAGGGCAGATATAAGTTTGAAAGCTTATCCCTTTAAATTTTCTGTTATAAAGAGCCAAACTAGAAAACTAGTGAGATCAATTTTCCATAGGTTGTATTTTAATGACGAATCTTTAGTCAGAACATGTGATGGATTATATCAATTGGTGATTAATATAACTCCTCGTCAAGAACATGAGATAAAAGAGTTTGAAGCTCTATTAAAACGAGCGCTGGATAAAGTTAAAAAATTAGACAAGAGAACTTTAACGAAGGAGGTTGAGTATATAGACAAAAGGGTCGATTGGAATCATGTTGCCACTATTTGTAAGCAACACAACCACTCTATACTTTCACCCCCTATAAATATGCAAAGAAATCGCAAGATACAACCTAAAGGTAAAAGAAATCAAAAAAATCCCCTCAAGCAGTCCAAGCATCCCGAAGAACTTCATGATTTCAGCTTTTTCGAAAGTGCAATAAAAGGAGCAAAAAAATACAAATCACCTTTAACTGAAACGCCCCTGAATTACAAAGGGGATAGCTAATAAATCTATTTTTCCATGACATTATATATTTAGCATGTTTTCTGTACATATTAACAAAATTTATACATTGCATAGCCTCAGATATTGACCCAATCTGGTAGTCTAGTTTCATAATACCAATCGAATTTGCCGGATGATTCGTCAATCTTAGAAGGCTTGTAATACTTGTAAGCATGTAAATATAAGATCAAGTCCTCAGGAGAGGGGTCAGTATATAGGTTAGCTTCACAAACATCACACTTATACCCGCTCTTCAGTACTTCCCTTTTTAAATTAGATTTTTGCTCTAATTTCTTGAACTCATTCTTTGAATTGGTTAAATCCAAAGATTCTAGAGACCTAACAACACCAAAAATACCACCGCGTCTTCCATTATACATTGGGTCGTTGACTATAGGGTGTCCTAGATTTCTTAAATGAACTCTAATCTGATGCTGCCTTCCAGTAAGTGGTTTACATTTAACAATACTTTGATTCAACTCGGTGTTAGTTTTTAATAATTCGAATTGTGTTATAGCTGTTTTTTTGAAAACACCATCTTGCTGACCTTTTTTAGTATCAAATATTATTATATCATCGTTGCATTCAATTATTGAGCCATCAAAGATACCATCAACCCTGGCAACATACTCTTTACCAACTTCTCTATGTTGAATTTGTTGTTGGATTTTAGAAGCGGATTCGAAGTTCTTGCATAGTATAGAAACACCACTGGTTAGCTTATCCAATCTATGGCAAGGATGAATCGTTGGCAACTGCAAATCATGTTTTAAAATCTCAGTCACTGAGTTGTAATTGTAATTTTGCACTGGGTGTATGGGTATTCCCGAAGGTTTATTCACAATTAGTAAATTTTCATCTTGATAAATTATTTCAATAGGGTCGGTACCAATCACCGCTGTTTCATGTCTGTGTCGTTGGTGGAGAACCAAATCGCCTGACTTCAATTTCAACTGAAATAATTCATCACCTTTGTACTCTAATTCATTTCCTTTATTTTTTCGTAGTATCTTTATTTCATTGTTCTGGATCTTTCGTGTGTAGTAATTCTGATCAAACTCTCGGAACTCTTCGCAAAACACTTGAAGAACTGTTTTATTGAACCATCTGCCTTTTACTGTAGTTCGCTGGATGTAATGATAAGGTTGAACTATTCTAAGACCATTCTGAAAGATATATGTGGGTGCTGTTGTGGTCATAGTTACTAACGAATAGAGTCCATGGATTAACAGAACCTGCACACAGATATCTGAGAAAAAAACAATTATTGTTGGAGTGAGATAAAATTTCTTGTTACTCAGGCAAGTTAGTTTTAATAAATTAATGAACTCTTGTAATTTTTTAAAAAAACTATACAAGGAAAGCACAAACAAAACACAAACAAAATATGTACAAAACAAATTAAAACAATTAGTACAAAAAAGATAGTCTAAAGCAAATATAGGAAAGTTACACGGTATTTTCAAAAACTCAATCTTTCTTAGGCTTTTTCTCCCTATCAGTGTAAATCCCCAAAATGTAGGCCATTCTCGTAACAACCAAATCAATAGCCATATTAATAGAATCTCTAGCCAAAGCCATCTTGGAACCATCGACTTCATGCCAACTAATAGGAACTTCGTCAATAGTTATACCTTGACTGATAGCCAAAATCAAGATTTCCACATCAAAAATCCATCCTTCGGTATGCATCTTTGGGAAAATCTTCTTAATGGCAGCTTTATTAAATAGTTTAAACCCACATTGTGTATCTTTAATAGTACGGATTCCAAAAACGTAAACCAAAGCATGTAATGAATACATCAAGAAATTTCTAATAAAAGATCTCTTAACAACAGCATCGGTATTAACCATATGAGCCCTAGAACCTATAGCAATGGCTGGTATTGTTTCAGGATTTCCTAAATCCAATTTTTGAATAGCGTCAGTTAGTTTTGATAGATCGCCGAATCTTGAGGCACCATCAGCATCAGCAAAGATACCATAATCACCTCTAATAAATTGCAAGCCATGAGTAACAGCACCACCTTTGCCTCTATTTTTAACAAACTTAACAACTCTCAACTGACCTGGACTCAAGTTGAATTCAGAAGATGAAGCCAATTCTAAGGCGTATTCAGCGGTACCATCTTTAGAGCCATCGTCGACTAATAAGATTTCATAGTTTTGTTTATAACTTTCCGACAAATAACCAATAGCTTCAACAAGCATTATTTTCAAACGAGCCGTTTCATTGTAACACGGAATAACTAATGACAGTTTGATGTCGTCTTGTGATGGTGAATTTGCTGGAGGTAACTCATGTAATTCAGGAGGCTCTGTGTTGTCGTTTGTTATATATTGAAGTTCGGATGGATATGGTCTTCGTGGCTTGTGGGAAAATATCCAAACACCAAGATATACCTATATGAGTGTTTCATCAAAATGAAATGGGATTCGTTAGTATTTAACCATTGAACGAGTATAAAGTGCTGAAGAGATTGGTGCTCTGAGGCAAGGAAAACAGCCTCATTTGAAAAATTGAATATTAAAACACATACAAAAGCCAAAAGTGCTCCCACAAGAACTAGAATGTATAGCAGTATCTGTTGTATCATGCTAGCTGTGAAGATATAAATGTAGTGCACAAAAACCCACCAAAAGACGGAAAAGGAGACCTAATCCATAGATGAATTCGTCCAACTGAAGCGCCCAACGTGTCTCTCGCTTTTTGTTTACGTTACGCACGTTGGTTCGATACAACCAGATTTCAATACTTACATTTTATAATATGCTTTTCTTTCATGAACTGTATGTAGACAAACACAATGAATATACAAAATAAACTAACTGTAACAAAGAACACTAGTATACAACCCTAGTATTGGACACTCAACTGCCTAGCAATAATTCTGCCATTATCCAAAAACGCTTGAATTAAGTCAATATAATACAATGGATCGTCCATAACTTTCTTCATACTTTTCAGCAATTCCGGAGTGTTCAACTCTATCTCTAGTTCATACTTGTTCTGCTTGTTCTGTTTGACCTTGGTCAAATCGATTCTATTGAAAGTACCTTGATGTATAAAACTAGTTCTTTCCTTCTCTCTTTCCATACTAACTCTAGTCTTGAACGATTCATAAGCAGCATCGTTTAACTCATAAGGCAATTCTAAAGATAAGGACAAACGTAAATCATATAAGCAATTAGGCAAATATAAGACTAAATCAGCAACTCTTTGCTTTTGAATACTTGCCATTTTTCTCTTCGTTTTCACATCCAATGAAACTCTACCTGAAATTGGTCTATCATTTCTCTTCTTTTCACTAGCAATCAAATCAATGACATGTGACGATTCCACCACGAATTTATTATTGCTCTTTTGGTTGACATTGTCTTGACTCAATTTCTGTAGATAGCCTTTAATGTCGTGAAATTGTTGAACCGGAACCCCACTCTTGAAACAACAATCACTGTTGAAAAACTCAACACTTAGAATGGTTTCTACGTTAATGGGTAACTGTAATCTTCTATCTTTAACTTTTTCCCAGACTTGGCCTGCTTTCAATTCTAGTTCAACATAGTCCTCAACGTTTGGAACGTCCGGATAATCTTGTTTCACACCCTCGACGTTAGCCCAAACCCATTCAGTAACAACTTTATTGAAATCATTACGTGGAATAGATCCAGTAATTGACGGTATAGACAATTTAGTACTTGTTGTAACAGAACCATTAGCCCCTGTTTTTTTATGATGCTTTCTAACTGTGGGTATATAATCTTTAGCCCAAATTGGTCTTTCTTTGTATCTTCTTGGTCTTCCAGACTGATCTCCTTTTAATTCTTGTTCTTTAAGCTTTTCAAGAGCTTTGATTTGATCATGTAACGTACCAGATGAAGTTCTTTTAGCTCTGGAAATTGCTTGAGGCAGCTGGGCTAGAGGAATTTTGGACGATAGTTTCGGAGAACTCGATTCACTTAATGTTGCAGAAGAAGCTATTTTTGCTAAACTTGGTGTTCTATTACCTTCCAGATCTATATCTTCATCATTTGTTAAGTGGCTTATGCTACTGCGATGCTTAGATTCGACATCAGATAAATGATGTGGAGTTCTACCAGTGTTTGGAGAAGACATATTGGAAGTATTGTTATTATTAGTGATATTACTTATTGAAGGTCTCCTTGAATCGATGCTACTGCTTGCGTACACTGGAGTAGCGGATGTATTGATAGGAGTTAAGGCTTTAGCTGAAGCAGTAGCAGGGGTTGGAGCTGGGACAGGTGTACGATCGTCGTCGTTCATTAAATCATGAATCGATAGTCTAGGTTGAGTTGAGCTGAGTTTGACTGGTGGAGCAGGCATGCTGCCATTAAGGTCTTTCTTTGGTTTAGGTGAGCTATTTGAATCATCATTGGATATCAAGTTCCGAAGATCCATTTTGCAAATTGTGTAGTATTGTTTATGATAGTGAAGACTATAGAAGCGGATGTAAACACGGCAAGTGTGAAGCTGAGCGTATTTTGTGGTAGAATGCTCCGAGTGTAAGAGAAATTGCAAGCAATTGCACACTTATGGTCTAGAACTGTGGTTGGTGCCGAATAAGTTGTGAAAAGTCACGTAAGAAAGTTTTAACAGGGAGGTCAGTAGAGAGAATAACTCATGGGGCCAAATGAGACGAATGAGTTGTTTTCGTCGTTGTCGTCGTTTTCTTCGATTTCTGCGGCGAGATTTTGTGGTGCACGGGTGTAAATATATATAATAACCCACCTACACTTCTTCGATTAACAAAAATTAATAAATAAATGCATATATACATAAGATTATAAGGTTATATACTTCAGTTCATCGGCAAACCGAAGAATGCCGCATCTCTTAATATTTTCAGTAAGTGAATTCAATTGCAACAAACACCTTGGTTTCCCTTCTTCTTCAGTTATTAGACTCTCATAATGATCATAAAAGTTAACTTCAAACCGATTCAACGTAAAAGGAACATCAATCAATTTTAGTGTGACTGGAGCAATTTTTGTATAGCCAACTCGTATGTCAAACCTTAAACTTAATGATCTTAATTCCTTTGAAGTGATAAGACCTAAATCCAAAGTAGCCATCCAGTCAAGTTTAATTTTCAAAACAATCAAATTACCAAAATAAGCAATTGCTTTGTTGACCAATTCTCCCGCTTTCTCTTCATTTGTGATATGTAGTTCTATCTGTTTGAATTTGCAATGATTGATCTCTGAAAGGTTGTTTAATTCAATGTGTCCTTTGACAACTTCAGCATTGGAAGGAAGAATTGAAATATTTGTGGGTTTAGATAAGTCCAAGGTATGAAGTTGTTTCAAGTAATAAAGGTTCAAACTGTTGCTGGGACCATGAACTGTAAATGATCTTAATGCTGGTAAGCCCCTCACAAACCTTCTGAAATTGAAAAACTTTTTAATTTCAGCAGAATACAAGACAACATATTTTAAAGAACTCTGGCCTCTGCGGTGACGAGTAGGTGGTAACTGAGTGACATTCATAAGGGTCAAATGAGTTAATTTATTAGGAACTACAAATTCTTGTCCTTCTTCTAACCTTCTATAACTAAAAGTTAATCTCTTTAATGTGTTTGGCAAATTACGACAGATATTTGGAAGAGTGTAGCAATCAATGATTAATTCTGTGAGATTAGGAAGTTGTTGAAAGTCCACCTCCAATTTGGGGTCGATTGATATGAATAGCTTTTGAAGCTTTTCAAGTTTACAGCTAAATATGAATGAATCTTGACTATTGATACTTCTTGAAAGAGATAAACTTTGAAGGTTAGTCATATTTTCTAGCAATTTTAAATCACTACAATTTGGTAATTCTATTAATGAAATATGTTTGTAGAAACAACTTAGATGTTCCATTAGCTCTGGAAAGGTACCTGTGTAGAACTCCATAATTTTTATATGGAGACCGAATTTAGCCAGTGGAAGTTGGCTTTGTATTATGGGAAATAACCTATTGAATTTTTTAACATGATCTAAATCACTAGCACAGAATGCTATTGTTAATCTTTTTAGGGACTCGGGTAAGTGAATTATAGTCTTTTCAAGTAAAGTTATGTCAAGTGAAGTTGGCTGATCAACTGAACAGGATATCCGCTCTAAACCAGGAATCTTTCGAAAATTCAATTTTTCAGTGCCAGAGACAAAATTAAGGGATTTCATATTATATAATGGGGTCTTTTCGTCCAATTGACTGAATAAAGCTTCCATCTTTGGTAAATCTAGCTTCAATATGTGTGGATTGCAGGCCAAAAAGAAGTCCGAGAGAGATGGCATTTCACTCAACAACCCAGCAGGAAACTCCGAAGTCACTATTAGGTTCTTGATTTTGATCTTATCATCAACAACAGCCTCTGTCAACTTCTTAAAAGGTTCGGAATTAAAAAGTATGGACGTGTAGTTGCAATCCTTATTAGAGAGTTCAAATGAATCACTCAAATTTAAGTCAAACATCATAGCACAAGATTTCTTATCCAGAAAAAAGTTCTGAGTCTGGAAAAACTTGGAAATGATAGGATTAAAAGACACATTTGAATCGATCAACTCCACCACCTGGCCCAAATCCAGGAAATTTTCAATCACCAGTATCCATATCTCAGTATGCACTTCCAATGGCAGGTCGACCATTACGTGCAAAAACCTGAGGTCCGAAGTTGATCGTGGAAAATTCTTCACAAAGGCTATAGGAACAGAAACTGGCATGGTTGCACTCATGTTTTCGTGGGGTGTGTGGGGTGTGTTGGCGATGGTATTTGAGTTTATAAGCATAGCATAGTTGTTGAGATTGGGTAGTAGTTGTGGATTAGTATTGACCCGTGGTGGAACAACTGTTCTTAAATAAGAGCTATTTGGGTTGGTTGTTGTGGTTGTTCAACGTATCTGACACGGGAACACGGGCACGGACCGGGGCAGGAGCTACAGCTTGCTGGCTACGCTCGTCGGAGGCCTACAGATGTGGGGCCTCGGCTTAAACTGTTTTGTATGTGTATACAACAAACTAGCAAATTGTTTAAACGCCTATACAAAAGCTAATACATAGAGTAGGAGAAAAAAGAGATATAAGAGCAAGCTAAACACAGGCAAATATTCAGAAAAAGTTTTATCAAAAGTTTCAGAAAAATCCAACCAAAAAACACCAAATTAAGCTATAATAAATAATAAAACACTAAAAACACTAAAAACAGAAGTAGCTAGCATGCATAAATGACAACAAAATAATAATCAAGAAAAGAATGGTAGAGGATAAAAACCAATTTTTAAAAAGCATAATCACGAAAGCAAAAAAATTAATATAATTGAAGAAAGAAATAAAAGAAATTTCAACACTTACACTGAACTTGAAACAGAACTAGCATGATTATGAGCAATAATCTCAAAATTCAAAGCTTTCAAAACATCATCTAATGGAACAAGCATATACTCAGTGTCCTTATTCTCTTCAGAGAAATCATCTTGACTGAAACTATAATCGATAACATCACCTTGTCTAGTAACAAACGAACGACACTTCATGAACAATTGATCTTTACTTTCTTCTTTAGCAGTAGCTTGAGGAACCAAACCATCAACGGAAGTATTTGGGCTAATGTTGTTTCGATCACCATCATCTTTCTCTGCAGTTGTGTGTGAGTCAAGTTTAAGTGTAGTGGAACCATCAAGTTCACCATTTTGCTCATCCTGCTTAGGCGAACCATCAGCATCGGTACTATTGAATAAACCATTAGTCCTGAAAATTTCCATCTTGCTTAGAATGTAGCCATCAGTAATGTCAGTCGCAATTTTGGACTTCTTAATATCGATAACCAATCCACTACTAGTTTCATCATTTGTAGAACTATCAGTAACCCCAATTGAAGAATCGTCTTCTTCAGATGATTCACCTAATGTTTCCAATTGTTTATTGGAGGTATTCACGGCTAAGTTATCAGACGTACCTGATGCATTTTTAGAATTGATGTTGTTATGTGAAGGCTCCAATGAACTAATATCAGACGATGATCTAGCACCTTCTTCAGAATCCCAAGAGAACTGTGAATCGCTGTTTGATCTTTTAACAGTATTACCAGAATCAACTGGAGAAAGATCATTTGAAGTAGCTAATAACGATTCATAGCGTTGATGAGCAGCAGTAGTAGGGGGTTGTGACTGATTTGGAGGTGCAGTTGAATTTAACAATAGCTGTTGTTTTTGTTGTTGGGAGATACTACCACGGCGTTTTTGAGAAGGTTGTAGAGAGCCTAAACCATTTGAAGATGATTGTCTACTAATGGACTTTTGAACACTTGAACTTTTCAAAGAACTCGAATTTTTCAAAGATCTACGGACATCAATCAATTCTATATCTTCAGAAGTAAATGGGACTTCATATTGTCTATCTTTAGATTCTTCATAATGTAAGAAGTTACATTCATATTGGGATTCATTAATACACATTTTAATTTCTTGGAAGTATTTATCTTTGAATAATTCAGGCAAGGTCATTCTATATTTAGGGTCAGGATGACATAATTTCCATGCTAGCCTTGTACATCTAGCAATTGGGAAACCTTGAGCAAATGTTCCGATAACTGGGACTTTGGAAGCATCACCATGATTGAACTTAGGGCATAGTTCACAAAAAAATTCATGTTCATTCTTGTATAAAAGGTAACCTTTGTCAACACTCTTAGCTTCATTAAATGGAATCTTACCCCAGATTAAAGCAAATAGAATCATACCCAAAGACCAATAATCAAACTTAAAAGGATCATAAGCTGTTCTTTCAATCATGGATAAATTCTTCAAGCTTGCAACTTCGGGTGGCTGATAAGGTGGAGTACCTAACAATTTCTTACTGAACTTAACTTGAGATTTAAAATCACCTGGATTAGAATGGCCGAATGAACAACAACCGAAATCAGTGATTTTAACAATACCAGATTCAGTAAGTAATACATTTTCAGGCTTTAAATCCAAATAAACTATATCTTGCTCGTGCATATACTTCAAACCTAGGGCAATTTGCTTGAAAAAGCATAATCTCTCGGCAGAATTAACATTAGAATAAGATCTCTTCCTAATAACAGTCATCAAATCAGCAGGATATAGCTCCATCACCATACCCCAAGATCTTTGTAATTCAATAGGCAACTTCAACAATTCATGGCATTTCATCATATGTAAATGTTTCATATTCTTAGTAAACACATACTCTTCAGAGATTCTCTTATAGTAAGTATCAGGATGCTCTTTTCTAAAGACGCTAAATTTTTTTAAAGCGTATAATTTCTTTCTATCACCTTTTAGGTAAATTTTCTTAACTGCAGCAGCACCTCCAGAACCAAGATAATCGTTATGAGAATCAACGAAAACTCCGTACTTCTCATCTAGTGCTTGGATTGGTTCTTTTAATTGTTCAGGGAGATACTCGTTTGGGTCTAATGTTGGATGGGGTAATGTGATGTCTTCTTCTTCAACGGTGTTACCCATTTTGAACATTTGTCTTGAATCAATAATTTTGGTCTTGTTGAAAATACCATAAGGGTTATACTCCAGGTCTGCAATCTTACCTAACCCAACTTTCTTAACACCATTGGTACTTTCTAACGATAAAGTACGACCATGGGTTCCTAATTTAGGAGTCGAGGACATTTTTGAGAGAGCTGCAGGTTTAGAGCTGACTTTTCTTAGATGATTGTGATGGTTAGCTAAAGAGTCCTTAACTTGCTTACGGCCTTGTTCGCCTAACGAAATGCTAGTGCTTCTTTTGTCCAATTTAGTGGGTTGGTCCTTCTTCTTTTTATCCGTTTTAGGTAAACTGGTTCTTCTGGAGTTGGGATTATCAGTTGATTTGTGGTGTTTCTTAGATTCCTTTGACTTGGAAGAATGGTGTAAAGGAAGATGACTTTTAATTGACTTGAAGAGGGTTTTGCGAGGTTTCTTGTCTAGGGAAGTATCGGAACCATCTTTGCCTCGAGTGTCTTGCTTGAATTGCTCATGTTTCTGGGCTTGTGGTATCATAACAGGATCTTTCGGATTGAATTTGAGAGCAGTCGTTGATGCCATAATACAGTGAGTCTGTAACTTAGAATTGTATGTAGACGAGCGTTAAAGGCTTGGCAAATAAACGGTTGTGATGGGATTGATTGCGAGTAAAGTGGGTAGCTGAGCTGTTTGGCCAGCAGTATGAAGAGTGATTATATCCAGGCAATAACTAAGTAAGAGTAAGGGTAAGAAACAAGACAAGCAGAGCAGGTCGATAGACCCTGACTAAAACTCTTCTACAAAACAGCAATGATGGAGACTTTTATACATTTCCAGATTTGAAGTAACCTCCCTTCCTTCCAGAAAATTGGGATTACCATAGATCAAAAACAAGAGAGGGTGCGGCGATTACTGCGGCTTGTCGCGTTAACTCCGGCTGTGTTCTTCCGAAATATACCGCGGAGCCGCTTAATTGTAAAGTCTCCTCATTTCTATTCATGACGCTCATTAGACGCTGCCTAACGGTTTTTGTAGTGACTCCGACACAACCAATTCCCAGCCTCTAGATTGCTCAAGCTGGATTATCACCACATCCAAGAAACTCTTGAAACTCTATTGTTGGCGTTGGACGTCATTGTCAATTACATATTAGGAGAGAATTATCCTGTGCGTGCGTGCAGGGCATGGCTATGGCTATGGCTATGGCTATGGCTATGGCTATGAATATGGCTGTACCAATTTAAGGAAATTTGTACGATTTCCTTCCTTGAGTTATATTAAAATCGCAGGCTCTAACTCACGCATTAAATTAGATTAGGGTAGCACGGAAAACACTAGATTAACACACGTTTTTTGCCATGGCGCTTATCGCTATAACACACTGAAAGGAGGAACCTGAATTCCTTCAACTAAAACTCGCATTGCCCCTACCCTAATTTAGCCTCCAATTCCGGTCAAAGCATTGAGGCAATTGCAATTCAAAAGTTATCAATCAGCAATATGATCTGAAAAACAAGGAAAGCAAGCTAACCAACAGTTATCGATTCATACATACGCACGGCCTGAGTTTTCATGATTCAATTATCGGATTAAGTTCTTTCTATTTCTTTCCTTTCATACTCACTTGGTGTGGAACAATAAAGTTTGATCACGGATGACTCAATTTGGTTATTAACTTCAAACTTAGACTAGCACATAATGATAAATAACCTTGTAAGCATATAAGGTTTCTGAGATATGGTAAGTATGACGTGTGTCGTAACGTTTTGGTATATGTATTCCAAAATAGGAGGTTTATCCATCCATCCATCGTTTCGGCCTTACTGTTAGCTTCAGGTATATTCAGTTTGAGAGAATCTGGATCAAATATAAAGATTGAGGTGTAACTCATTTCATTTCATTAGTCCATTCTGATTTCATCATGATTCATTGCATTATCCAGATCTATCCATCGAACCTCAAAACTATGAGATCATCTCATCGGGTCTGACTGACTGCACTAAGGAGCTCTATATCATTCATTACCTTCAGCTGACATATTGAAATCAATCCCACTTACACGAATGCAACCATGATCCACTCACCCACCCTAGATTCATTGTATAAGTCAAATAAGTAATTCTTGGAAATTCCACGTATAGTAGTATCTAGTTTAATTTAAAGATATGATAAGGAGACGAACTTATCTATAGTACATTGCAGCAGCCCTTGGTCAGGCAACTCGGATTTGGTTGGCGCTAAATCCCCTTGGCGCCAAAGGATGCAGGATCACGATGGATCCATCACAGGTTTGGTTGAACAATGGAGCATGGAAGGGGATCATGTCATGCTCAACCCCAAATAGCTCTGTAGTGATTATTTAGAATAATGGATAAAACTTAGGTCGTTATGGGTAATTGATTTGTATATTTAAGTTTAGCATCTAAAAGAAATTAGATAAACGCAGGTTAACTAGAAGTTGCTTATATACTACCGCAGGAAGGTGGATAGGGGTCGGGATTTGGATTCCGGAAAGAAATTGTCAATTAAATTCCAAATAATATTAAATTTTTGCATATTATACTAAAAGTTTTATTGCACTTTGCATGAACCCTAGATTATAGGCTTGCTTCAAATAAAAAATCACGTTAATTAAATTTTAAGCTAATTCCATCAATTTAATTATTGATATAACAGAATCCAATCAACTAAGAAATGTGATAAAAACAAAACAGAATAGATCACTAAATTGTTCATCTCCAGAACTCTGGGCTCAACAAAAGAAATTTAACGAAAACAAATAAATAAAGGAAATCTCTATAGTCCCGATTTCCGATCCATGAATCCCTCCCTCTCAGTGTAGTAATGTCCTTCCTCACCAAAACATAATCCTAATTTGTGCGTACAGATCCATTCGGATATTTACCGAGTAATGAATTTGTTATTGTTGATGATATGAAATTACCATTATCAGATTGGGTGTAACATGGTTGGCTGTAGCATGGTTGGCTGATAACCATAGTGTTTCGTTAGTTAGTTAGCCTACATCCATTTTATAAATTCCGCCTACCATCACCATTATCCTTAAGACCATTTCATCAATTTCACAATCAAGTTTGGAAGAGAGAAAATTAATTGGAGACCAATTGTGGCTGTTAAAGAAATTCGTTCTACAAAAACCTTTCCAGCAACATCAATCCATCAAGAGATCCATTCCAGCACAAGGCCCCCGTCTGAAACGTTCCGTTTGTCTTATGAGCCACTTCTTACAGCCCATTTTCAATTCATTCCTGATTCGGTGAATCAGATATAGTCAATGAGTCTAACTTTAAAAACAATCAGATCTCCATTAGTTCTATATATATATCGTATAATTAGCGCTTAAAAGTACTAAGCTTACTTGTGAGATTCTTTAAACGAAGTCCGAGGCCTGGCGGTTAACTTTTAATCATGGACTTGTTTCTCCCTTTTGTCTTTGATTTAGAGTAGTTCGGATCGGAATCCTCCTTTCCTTTTATCTTCTTGAATACTTGAATAACGGAGAAAAAACTCAGACACATGCTTTCGTGATAGGAATAAAATTCATGTATTTGGTTATTTTTTTAAGTACAATATCCATGACTAATATTTGGGGAGATTACTTTTAACAAGAAAGACTGAATACTTCTTTTCATAGTTTATTGCCTGAACTGTTGAAAATACCTCACAAAACCAGAGAAAACTGATTGTATCATTAAGGGATTTCTATATATACAGGAAAATTAATGAATACCAAACGTGAGAATTGGAAAAAACATTACTGCTTCATAACTTGAACCTTTTGTAACTGTGACAATCTTCCGTTCGCTTTCTTCATGATTAAGAGAGTACTGAAACAAGTGCCTAAAATGATTACCCAGAACCAATATTCTTTGCCCTCAATGAAATTTTCCAAATTCATCCCATACACAGCAGCTACAAATAACAGACTTCCAAAACTTAATAAGCCAATACTCATCCTTAGGCCTAACAACATCAAATCATTTCTATTTGAATCCAAAATAATGTTGATAATTTCTTCAGTTGTTCTAACATCGTTAACTGCTTTTTCAATAGTTTGAACGATGGAGTCACAAAGCAAAGAATATGATTCTAACAATAATTCAACTTCCTGATGATCATGCTGACTTCTGGCTATTTGATTTTTCTTCTCAGTAAGATACAATTCAACCAGTTCATCCTCTTGATCTAGTAATTCATCAATTAAATCCCTAATCAATGTAGCTTTTTGCTGAAATTGTTGCAATTTTTTAGAAACCAATAGTAAATATTTCAACTTCGTCATGTCGACATCATCTTCCAATTCTTTCAAAATCCCATTAACCACAGTAACTTGAACTTTCATTTCAGAACTTAAATTCTCAATAACATCGACAAAGATTGCTTCCAAAGCACGGATTTCATAAGGCAACTTATCGTTATGAACTCTATCGCCAGTTCCATTCTTCAACTTCTCAGACAAACTCTGAATGAAACGATCATTGGAATAAGTGCTATCATGGTTAAACAATACAACAGAGTCAGCTTTAATCAACGCTTTAATATGTAAAATATTCAAAAGCATCGAATGCTCACGGATTAACAGCGATGGAACAATATCGTCATAACCTTTATCGATTTTTCTTAAGTCACGGGGCAACAAATCATGTTTTAGGATTAGCCGGGTTTTTGTGACGTCTGACGCTATGTTTTTAAAATCTCCAGTTGAATCAAAAACAATGGCTTTTAACAATGGTCGATGGTTTGTGTTGGATTGGGTTACTGATGTAGATGATAATTTAGGGAGTAGGTTTCTTTCTAATATGAAAGCGTCAAAGTCGGAAGAAACAGTTTGTAGTCTTTTGGAGGTATAATTCAAATTTCTTTTCTGAGAATATGATGGATAATGTCGTATATAGATCGTTAATGGGGTTTTACTATATCGTATTGAAGAAAACGGTTTTATGGAACCTTTGACAAGTGTAGCGAGCAAGTTTCGACTAAAGAACGACATCCCAGAATAATATCGTAGTAGATGTATCTGTATTTATGTAATTTTCTCTTAGGCGTGGCGACGTGGTTTGTTGTGGAATATTTGATTCATTAGAGCAGACTTATCGATTTAATGATGATTTAATTAATGTACAAAATAGATATAGAATTAGGTCTTCCTCGAGCACCCGTGCACCACAACAATCTGACTTGTTTACTTTTGAATTTCAGGTAATAGTACTCGATCAAAATCGAGTTTTGGTGGTGATTCATTCTTCTTAGCGCCAATCTTAATAAATCATTCATTTTCGTTTGTTTAATTTACAATTGCTTTCAATTCATTTTGTGTCAAATTGTTTGAACCAGCTTCTTTTCATTTCTTTTTCTTTGATTCCATTTAATCCGCCTCCCATCAACAAACTTGAAACTTCTTCACGTACCTAGGCTTAAGAATCAAAACTAATAATCAATATACCCATTATATAATGCCATATAGCCGTTCCTACTCAGTAGATCAATTTGAACTCTACGAGGAACTAGGAAGGGGTGCGTTTGGTGTAGTGTACAGAGCATTTGATAAAATAACGAAACTTGATGTTGCAATTAAACAGATAGATTTAGAAACCAACGAAGAAATTAACGAGATACAGAAAGAGATAAAACTGTTATCCACATGCCATAATAAATATGTTACTAAATACTATGGCTGTTTTTTAAAAGGTTTCAAGTTATGGATTATAATGGAATACCTTGGAGGTGGTTCATGTGCTGATCTGTTAGCTGCTGGTCCTTTCAGCGAACCACCAATTGGTCTCATATTACATGACATGTTGGAGTCTTTGAGATATTTACATGAAACAGGAAAGATACACAGAGATATCAAGGCTGCTAATATTTTGATGAGTGATTCAGGTGAGATTAAAATTGCTGATTTTGGCGTTGCTACTCAACTATCAAATAATTTATCAAAAAGAAATACATTTGTGGGAACCCCATATTGGATGGCTCCTGAAATCGTTAAACATAGAGAATATACATTTACTGCTGATATATGGTCTTTAGGTATCACTGCAATTGAAATGGCATATGGTAAACCACCATTATCCGAATATCATCCATTTGATGTTTTATTTAAAATTCCCGATGATCCTCCCCCCACTTTAGGAACTGGATTTTCTGAAGAATTTAATGATTTTGTTAATCAATGCCTTAATAAAAATCCATTACAAAGACCTAAAGCTTCTACATTGCTGAAGCATAAATTCATCAAGAAGTATTCCAAACTTAGTAAATCGGAATTAGTTCATCTAATAGAAAAGAAAGCTAAGTGGGATGTGGAAACTGGTAGTTCAAATAAGAATTACTATGTTCCGACGGCAGGCACAACAAATAGCGATTTAGAGGATGATACATCTAAGAAGCCTACAAGTATGTTTGATTTAGGTACATTAACAGTGGACGACAAATATGATCTACAACAACAGAAAACTATAACCAAAATTCCCCAATCCCCTTCAAAAACAACTATTAACGCCAACAATGACACATTCTCTACATTGAATAGTTCCCATGAAGCAGACTTTAAAATACGAAAAGATTTCAATAGTATACTAAATCAATCATTCAAGAAAATATCAAATAGATACAACTTAACAACTTCACAGTACGACAGATTAGTTAATTTTCAGACAACATTGATGAACTCATTTTACTTGGATTCGGATGAAGAATATAAAGACCTATTCGGAAAATTTTCAAAATTGATTATGAAAAAAGTGATGAAATCCGACAACCAAGGATTGAAAGATAAAATGCTCCCAAGATATTATAATCATATGGAGAAAGAATTGAACGAACTTAAAACCAAAGAGAAAGTTGTGATTCCCCATCAATCAAGAGACGAAATTGAAGAGTTATTATTAACTCGTTGGGCCGAAGGTATAATTGATAGATCAAATAATAGTACTAATGGTAATGGGGTTGGTGAAAAGTAATTTCAAGTAATACAATATTTCTCAATCTTAATATATATCTTCATATTACATTTTATGGTTTCTTTTGCTTTGGATTTTTATTATCAGGTTTGGTCAGCGGTTTAAATAATTCTCTCAGTTTTCAGTTTTTTGCATTACATTTCTGGCATATTTACATTGTATAGATGGTATAGATAATTTTTAATATTTAAACACTAGTAAAACTCGTAATCTAGCTACGATGGGCATTGGAATTCAGTACAAAAAGCTCAAAAAGGTTGTAATTAATTTTTTTTAAAAGCATACAAAAGCATAAATAATTTAAAGAAATAAACGTTCTATATATAATTGAAAAAATGATTTTCAAACAAGATAATAATCTCAAAAAATAAACCAAGCAAATATTGTAAGTTTTGCTATGATGATAAAAAGGATGCAAGTAAAAACAGCTATTTAGATCATAACCGTAATAAAATACATCATGAATAATCAGTTTTTTGAAAGATAGATAAAAAAACAGCCTTCAACAAATCTGATTAAACTCTTCTGAAACCACCATTAGCACCAAAGGGCCATCCATTAATACCAGCCGGGCCAGAAGCATTCGAAGGAATACCATCACCACTCAATTCTGCATTGTCAGAGGCTTCATTTTGAGCATTAACATTAGAGGTAGAAAGAGAAGCAGAGCCAGAACTTGCAGGAGGAATTTGATGCTTATTTATAAAATCAATTTCAATCTCTTTAGTGAATTCATCGGCAAAATCTAAACCAGGATTATTGTTTGACGAAAACCAATTGAAAATCGAATCTGATGGAACTGCATCTGTATCTAAAAAGTAGTTATCAAAGAGTTGGTGGTTTGGCTTATTTGTGCTCAAGTCTGAAATGCTTGAAGAAGCATTGAATTGTTGCTGTGCCTCGGTAGATGATAGCTGTCTTGTCAGTTGTGGCTGTTGCTGCTGTTGCAGGATGGTTGATGGTCGTTGATGTTGTTGGTCAAATTGATCCTGTCTACCATTGGTTTGTTGTTGTTCTTGCTGCTGCTGCTGCTGTTGTTGTTGTTGAGCCATCTGCTGCTGCTGAACTTGTTTCATGTGTTCTTCATAATCACGCTCCTTTATTACTTGTTCATAATCAACCACATTCCGACTAACTTTTGATTTTAACTTAGTTTTGAATTGAGAGCACAAATACATTAAAATCGTTGAATATCTTGTACATAGATGTAATTCATCTGGAGCAGCATCTCTTAGACAAATTGCTGTTTTCTGTAATAATGTTATAATTTCTTCCATTGGAATAACACTCAACTTGATGATTTCATTGGTTGCAGTACCATCTGGGTTATCTTTACCTGTGACCATTTCATCGACGTCTTGATCATCGTTGGTTAGGGTTAAATAACATTTAACAACAAACGCAACCGCTCTGATAACTCTTGTAACCCATCTGACGGGCATATATTTTAACATTTTCAGCTTATTAACTCTTTGAATCACGAATAAAACTTCTTTAGCAGCACTATAAGCCAGTTCGACATATCTTGAATATTTTGATAATTCATCCAATCTCAAATCTCTACCTTTTTTAGAATTGGTATTATTAGCTCTAACTGAAGTATCACCTGACAACGCTAATGAGTATAAGAACAGTTTTGTATAATAATAATCTAATATCAATTGCTCTCTTTCAATCATTGTATAGGTATCCCTAATGATTTTGGGAGGTAGGTTCAGCCAATCAATTTCTGTATCATCATTGCTGTTATTGTTGTTACTGTTATTATTTAAAGCAGCAACAAAATGAGAATTTGAAGGTTTCAATAACTTATAATATTTCTTATACCAATTTTCTAAAATAGGAGATAAAATATCCAAAATAGCCAAATTTTGATATTTATCCAAGGTCCCTAGTCTTGGGTTTTGACCATACAAACTTTCGTAACAAAGAGAGGTGAATTTCAATAATTCAATTGTTGCTTTCTGATAAGGAGTAAAGCTATAAGAAGCATCGTTAACGTCAACCTCACTTAAAGTTTGTGACAGCATCGATCTTTTATTCATGCCAATTGCAGAATTAATTTCAGCTATGTGAGTGGCCATAAAAACTAATGGATGTTCATCTAGTAAGAAACTGATTCTTGTAGCAACACCAATCAACATAAAAGACATAATTTCCGATCTTTTCATTGCACTCAATCCAGCATAAGATTCATCATTATTATCATCTTCTGGAGCATTTGCATAATCTGACCATCTAAAATGAATGGCCCTTGGATTCCATTCAGTGAATAATAAAAATGATAACAAAGTACCAATCGTTCTACTACTTTGTTCACCCCAGACAGTCATACTGATTAATCTTTGGCAGTAAATCCACAATTGTTCATGGATACCAATATGTCTAGTAGTTGAGGGTGACTCTTGCTGATCTGTATTATCATTTCCATTAATAGACTCCATCGTATGGTATCTGGAAGAAATAGCTAGGATAGCACATAGTAACATTGGATAACCTGGTAAAACATCCGGATCCAATAAATCTTGAGGAATATAAGGAAAAAAGGGATGCATTGTGATTGTATAAAGATGGATTAATTTTCTAGCCTCATCTTCAGTTAAAACATATTGGTCACCTTCGCCGATGTAATCTATATCAGATAGGTTTGAAGTTGGTTTAGGTCTGATTTCCAATGTTGACTTAACTGCAGGCATAGCTAGTCTATTGTTTCTTATAGTTGGGAATAAAGAATTGTCATGGCCAAACTTTTCTTTGAGATATTCCTCTGGAGTTAATCCTTCGTTGGCTAAATCTTTACTACTAACTGAACTGGATTTATTTAATCTCGGAGCACTGGAATTATTATTAGAATCAGCTAATGAATCTGAAGATTGGGTATGCTTGAAGGATACAGGAGACACACTTCTTTTAGATGATAATTTGGATTCTAATTGTTCGATTCTTTCTCTTGCATCTATCCTATCTCTGTCGTCAGCTTTTGCAGGTCTGCCACCAAGATGAGCTAGGTAAACCATAGTGGAATTACTAGCTATACTTTGATTTGAATTCTCAAAGGAAGTTCGAGAATCTGATCTGGATTCCATTGAGTCTTTTCTTGAACGCTGCAGAATTGGAACATCTGAGGGTGTACTCCTTAAATTTGAAGTTGTAGAAGTAGGATGAGTTAAGCTCAATGAGGGTAATTGAGGAACATTAAATGAAGTAGTTTGGGGAAGAGGTAATGTATTGGTAGTCAAAGGTGGAACAGAAGGTTGATAAGGTTGTGATAGTGAGCTTATTGAAGGTAATACATTGGATTGACCTGAGATTTTATAAGATTCAAGAAACTGAGAAGTACCTGGTTGGCCAGTCAGAGGAGGCAACTGTTGTTTAACATTCCTTCCGAAATCGAAGGACGAAGCTAAAGAAGTATGCTGTTGTTGTTCTAGTTTTCTTTTTCTTCCTGTTATAACATTTTTAGAACCACCTCTTTTGCTCTCCACAAAAACACACTCTTTTCTTTCTCGTTTACATCTTGCACAAGGTGGATTATGAGGATTATCAACACTACCTAAATCACATTTAACTTTTCTAGTACGACAGTTCAAGCAAGCCAAATAGTTTCTCTTAAATTTTGTCTTTTTTGAAATACGAGCTTGGGTGTCAGGACTGTCAGAGGACGAATCATTATTGTGGTGATGGGATGCCGTCGTAGGGGGGGATGCCGTCGTGACTGGAGACTCTGAGCCTGCTTTCGCTTCTGAAAAAACTGCCATAATCAAAAATGTTTGATATGCTATCTAGAGAATAAGTGTGATAGCACAGGTTAGATGGTTGCAGACGGGGATTTATGTGGTTTCCGGTGTTTTCCTGTGATAGATAAGTGCCAAAAGTTTTAATGATTCTGTTCAACCTCGAGGTGCGGCGGCATTGATTACCTAAGCAGATGGGTAAGCCAGTTCAGAGAACTAGTTGGTGACTTAGTATTGTCTGAAGGGCAACGGTTATCAGAGAACATGGCAAAGGAGTAGACTAGTCATTAAGTTTAGGAGGGACCTATTAGGGAAGGAGGCAGACAGCGTTTGTGCAAAGGATCAAAGGAGGCAAACAGTGCTATCGTGTCATAGTCCATGTTATATAATATCACAGTTGCTAAAGGGTTCCCACAGCCATGCAATTTGGGCTTTATAAATCCAGAATCAGAACCAGAACCAGGCTTCACAGAACTCATAACTCATAGCTCTTTAGAAGATCAATCAAATAACTGGACTGGAAAAAACAACTGTCATATATATATCCATAATTGCTAGTAGCAACGAACCCAACAATTGCACTCCGAAATGGTAATAAGAATCCACTCTACAAACTACACTACATTCAAAGGGATACAAGTATAGTACAACAAAATTTAGATAAACAAAATCATGCAATTATAATATGAACCTATAGCATAAACAACATCAACAAAAAAGAGAGAAATCTATAAGAGTAGTAACATGCCTCGCCTATTTTCAATAAACAATTAAAATAGTAATAATAATAGTAATAGTAATAAGCTTTCTAGAAGCACTTCCGTAATATCAACATAAACGAATATCGGCTCTTTCTTTTCTTTACTTCATCATTCAATCCATGATTGATTAAATGGCAAACTTCTTAGTCCATTCTTTAGCAGTAGCTTCATACTTAGCACGATCAGTCTTATAAATGTGGGCAATTTCAGGAACTAACGGATCATCTGGATTAGCATCAGTTAATAGAGAGCAGATTGATAACAAAACTTTGGAGATTGTTAGGGCAGGAGACCACTGATCTTTTAATATATCTAAACAAATGTTACCGTTTGAATTGATATTTGGATGATAAATTTTAGTTTGGAATTGGATCTTAGGTGGTTTGAAAGGGTAATCTGTTGGGAAATGGATAGATAAGAAAAAGACACCACCAGCATATGGAGAATCTGGAGGACCCATTATAGAAGCTTGCCAGTGGTATAAATCATCACCAACTGGACCAGCAGAACAAGAGGAAGGAGGGTCTCTTCCTAAGTCACTTAATTCCTTATTAATTCTCTTTAAAGACATTATGGTATGTAGTTGTATATATTAGTTTAGATATGTGTGGAGACGTAAATCTGGGGACAGGAGAAGTTTCTATACACAAGATAGGAAGGAAGAACAGGTGTATGAATATGAATCAAATCAGTTCAAGTCACAGCTGAGACTCAGAAACACCAAGTCGAAAATGGCCGCAGAAGGTCAAAGCAGGGTAACTGGTCATGTGACAAATGTTTCTGGAAATTACTATTGGTGCACGGGTGAAGACGCAAATTTAAATTGCAGTCGCGTCTATAGGTCTTTCTTTACCATATTATTACTGGCATTCACTGCGGAAGCTTCCATGCTTCCCCTTCTTTGTATGCTGGAATAAACCTATCTGCAACAAAATTAACTTCCGCATTTTGACATGACAACAACAAGCTGGACCAAACGTATAGTTTCTTTCATTTATGTAGGGTTGTACAATTAGTTTTGTCTACAGACTCATTCAGATTCCATGCCACAAATCCAAAAGCATTTTAAAACTGGATATAATTAAAAATTTGGACTTAGAAGCATGAATTCCATAGGTATATCTGAATGATTTTTCCCAACTATGCAAATTCTATACTTAAAAATAATGGAAGTTTTTTTTGGGTAATCGTATGACTTCTCTTATTGTTCTTAATGAATACGTCATCTAATTCCAACTGAGCATATATAGCTATGGATTCATGTACATATGGTATTTAAGTGAGAAGTTCAAGCAGATGTACACTGGAATATAATGTTCAACAAGCAGTACCATGAAAATCTTTTCATGCACCACTACTTATTGTATAGTGCACCCCTTGGTGTTTAAGCTTGAACTGAATTCAGAACAAGTCCTCAGACAACTGATTTCTGAAATCCTGGAATTCTTTTTGAGGTCATGGAAGAACTTTGCACTAACCAGAATTACAGTAGCATAGCATGAAGTCAAATGTAGGAGAGAAATGAGAGAGAGGTGCGATAAACTCCAGTTATAACTTTTTTAATTTCAACAAATTCTAATTTAAAATTGATCTTTAACTACATAATGATCACCATTTGAATTGAGTAAAAATAAGCCCCTTGTTTCGGTAGGTTTCAATTTTTTTTTGAAAAGTAGCAAGAAATGTAATTACAAATGTAGTGGAATGTAAGCAGCTTCCGTTTTAATTTTATTTTCCATGCGCCACATACATAGAGGGACCACAGGGTTTGGGCCGCCCGCGCAAACCTTTCTATCCGTAGCCCACTTCTAACCCACCATCTTTTTCGATCAGTTGGTTCTTGCTAGGTGTAGAAAGGTCTATACAGCTCAAAGAATTATGAAAGGATGAAATATAATAGTATATGTGAGAAGCTCGATCAAACCGATAATCTGATCAATCTAGCTATTTTCAAGAACGGGGGATTAATTAAAACTTAAAACATCTTTCTCACGAGTCAGATAGAGCTCTTTTCTTTTTAATTTTGGGTCACTGGGAGTGGCGCAGTATTTAAATATGATTCCACGATGGCCATGTATATGGTCAAATTTAACATAATTAAAAGGACAATACTATCAGCAGGTTGGATATGTGGTCCTCTTGGTCAACCACACTAATACTAGGGACCTACCTACTTTAGTAATACCAGTAGCACCAGTGTCCACCATCCCTTTGGCCAACGAGCCGGCTGCGCTGCATGGAAGGAATCTGTGTTGTGGCACAGCTGGTTGGCGCACGCCCCAGAGTTTTTCTTTAATTAACGCTTCGAAAACGATACAACAAATTAACAAATTGACCAAATTAAAAAGCCAACCCAATATCCCAATATTCACCATTTTTCTTCCCCCAACTGCTCCCCCTTATTCCCCGTCTTCCACCTACTCTTGATAGAAACCCCGATTTGCAGTAGTTGAGCTATCTCCTCTGTGTGCCTATGAACAAAAAGAGCTGTCGTTGATATTTCTAATCTACATAGCCCTTTTTTCCCTTTTTCCCATATCAGAAATTCAAATCTACAAATTTTTCTTAGACATTCTTATATACCCATACATTTTACAAAAATACCTTTTTTCCCACGTTGCCTATTCATACTACTTAATCACTGATCATGAATCTTGCTGTCTCCTTCAATGATTCCGAAGCTTTACTATACTCTTTAAACAATCAAGGTTCAACTTCGGATCCACAGCACGAGCAACAACAACAACAACAACATAATCAAAATCAGTACCAGCAACCGCAACAACAACCGCAACAATTTCAACCTCCATCTTTCACGAGTTTCAATCAACCAGCTGCTAATAACAATACCGATTACTTGGATTTTGAAAACTGGCTTAACGCTGACAAATTTGATGATATTGATGATGTGTTGGATCGTAATGATTCATTAACCGGAACAAATGCGAACACAGACAACAATTATACCGCTTCTCAAGATAGTGGGTCTTTGAAAACTACTGCCACTGTCGCTTCAACTCTAACTAGTAATTCTGATCCTGCTTCAGTTAAAAAAGAGGAATTTAGAATCCCGTCATCTGAATCAAGTAAAAGCTCTCAGTTGTCCTCTCCAGTTAGCGTCGACATAGCTTCAGATACGTCTCCTTTCTCAGATGTCATTTCCCCTCCAATTAAATTGACAACTTCAAATGGAGGTTCCGGAAAAACTCCGAACACTGGTTCGAGAATTGGAAAACCTAGAAAAGATAGATCTTCTCATAATATAATTGAAAAGAAATATCGTACAAATATTAACGCAAAAATTTTAGAATTGAGAAATGCTGTTCCAACTCTAAGAGCAGCTAATGAATCTGATAGAATTAATTTAGACGAATTAGAAGGTTTAACACCCGCTATTAAATTAAATAAAGCAAGTATCTTGTCAAAGGCTACAGAATATATCAAACATCTGGAATCCAAGAACACCGCTTTAATCAATGAGGTTATGGCTTTGAGGGGAGTATTAAATAATCAAATGATGCAGCAACAAATGATCAGAATCCCTGTTCAACAAGCCCAGATGATGCCACCTCCACCTCCTGCACAACAGCAACCACAAGGACAATATATAATTCATCATGGTATACCACAACAACACTATCCGCAAATTCCAGTGCGTCAAGTCCCTGTTGAATCTCCCGAATTTATGATGAATCCAGGAAATTTTGTCAATATGCAACAACCCCCACAACAACAACAACAGCAACCAAATCCACAGCAACAACACCAGCAACAACAACAACGACAAAGCCAATCACCACAACAAACTCCTCAACAACAATATCCAACAGGTCAATTAAACCAACAACAAACTCCTGATCAGCAACAGCAAATGCCATTAGGAAACAAGATTTTGGTGGGAGGCATGACTGCGATTGTCGGCTCACAACTATTTGATGGCCAAGGTCCACATCAACAAGGATATGATTATAAAGGTTTATCTGCCGTCTTTTTACAATTAGATAAAGTATTCCCAGCTTTGTTCTCCGAACATGCTACAAGCATAATTACCTTTTTGAAAGTAACTCTCTTCTTTGGTGGTTTATTCTTATTATTACAACCTTATTTAGCTAGTTTAATCGATAGTTTAGATCCTGATAACAACAAAAAGATAAAATTCCAGCAACAGCAACAGCAATATCAACAAAAGTCACAGCACCAGATAATACAAGCCAATGGACTGATACAAGTTGTTGACAACCAAAACAAGACTAACGATGTCACGGGATTTTCATTATTTTCACAACTAGTTAAGTTGATTGGCTTCAAGATTGGCCTGTTTCGTGCAAGAATAGACTTGAATGAAAAGATCAGTGGCGTTTATGAATTTAATAAAACTTTTGAAAATCTAATTATTCTTAGAGTTTCAGCTAGGCAATTCAGTTCAGAAGATGGTATTTGGAAGTCAATCTTAAAATTGTTCATGGAAGCTTTCATGGTCGATGATATTTTAGTTCAAAAATTGAAATCTGATGATATGATTCAATTTCAATTTAATAGACTAATTTTAACAAAGCTGGTTTCAATTAAGCTAGGAGATTCATTAAGTGGCATGCTCTTTTTACATCGTTTTATTGATAGTTTATTATTGTCAATGGTTAGAACATTAGATAGTTTATCAGAAAATAAGGGTCCGAAATTAAATGATCAAACTAAACAAGTTTTAAAGATCGTTAAAAATGATTTAACATTCATTGAATCAGTCTCATTATTTGATAAGTTGTTTAATGTTCTGAAATTGAGTTCTGATGATTTAGAACAGGTTCAATTTGGTCAAACATATTGTTCAGTTAAAGAATTTATTGAAAGTTCGACGGAATCTCAATTGAATATAGTCAACTTAATTTGTACAATTAGAGCATCACAATTATTAAATAAGTATATGGTTGAGTATTTGACTTTATTGTCCGATTCTGATATGTCTACTGATGCTTCTTCGAAGCACGATGAAAATATAAATGCTGATAACCATAGTTGTGCTTCTTCCATTATATCCAATTCTAGTGATTTTCAGTCCGAAGTTAATAAGTTATTAAATAAACTTTCTTCGGATCAAATTAATGTTCCTTCCAATTGTGTGAAATTAAATAAATGTCATACTATATTTAAGAGTTTACTAAAGCCAACTGATATTGGTTATATTAATGAGACGTTAGAATTAATTTTAAATAATATCGATAAAGCCATCGATTTCAGTGAGGCTGTGAATGCCAATTTGAAACCATCATTAATGTTGGGTGATAACGATGTTGAAGAAGAAGACGATGGTGAAGAAACTGAAACTGAAACTGAAACGGAAGAAGATTCTGCTCCGGGAGTTGAAAACTCAACAGTCAAGAAGATTTTCAGGTACACGAAAACTTATCATCCATATCATCAAATTGATTTAATTTCAGAAGAAAATAGAATTTCACTGACTTGTGCATTAATATTACATTATTATTCAACTGGTGAAATTAGTAGAGGTAGAAGTTTAATTAAATATCTGAAATTTAGTAATATAACCTCTTCTAAAGAAAATTTATTACCCTTCATGACAACTGAAGCTTCTTCAACATACAGTTCATTATCACTACTTTCGTTCATTGCTACTTTCAATACTATAATTACAATCTTGCAACATGGTGTCGATCATTTAGATGAAGAACAAGATCCAACCGACCTTGGACTAACTAAGGTTACATTAGAATCCGTTGCAGCATTTTTAAGATTGTATATAAATGATTCAACTAGACCATCATCAGGATTGAGTTTAGCTACAGTTAATTGCAATGGTAGTTCCAATGGTAATTCTGATGTTAATGCAGTTTCTAAGGATGATAATGAAAATGAAGATGTTTATACCTTGTCTGGTTTGGATTATCAATTGAAGAGTGATATTAGTCATAGGTTGATCCATCTGGCTATGGATTTGAATGGATATGATTAGTTTTCCATTGTTGCTGTTTACTGCTCAAAATTTGTTTTTTTATTATCGATTTGTTTGTTGTTCCTAGTTATACTTGTACATTTACTTTCCCTTAGGATTATTATATTATAGTTATAGTTACAGTTACAGTTACAGTTACAGTTTCTTTATTTATTTACTTTTATTCGTTTGTTTGTTTGAATTTTTAAGGTCTATATTTTTTTTCTGTTTATCACATCATTTATTTACACGCTCTTTAATTCTTTTTTTCTTCCCCATTTCGTTCTTTGGTTTTATTATAATAATTTTATATTTGTGGATATGCTTTTTTGCTCTTTAGCTATAGTTTTAATTTTTATTCTATCTATTCCGTTATATTAGTATTGCCAGTTTAAAATATGTCAGCGACGCGTCTACCGACGGAGCGACCCCAAGCGACGATTTTTGCTTTTAAACGAACAACAGTTGTCACTGCACCAACACAACCCAACACAGGGGTTACGGATAACTATATAACGGCTCCAAAACTCCAGAATAGAATCACAAGGTAACATTTGCCCGTAACTGACTGCAAACGGACAGAGAACTCAACACACGCTGAAGTTGAACCCGCCAGCTGCTCACCAGAACAAAAAAACTGAACCGGTTAAGAAAGGCAGAGTTGTTTCCAATTGATATCTACCAAAAATCGTCTGTTCCCGTGAAGTTTTAACGCAACCCAGTACAGACCCACAAAGTAGGTAAGAACACATCTCTTCAGTTTAAGTCAACCACCACAGAAAGTTATGTCCAGAACTACAAATAAACATCACCCATCTCTGACTATTTCTCCTGAACTTAAGCTCAAAATCTTTGGTGCAGATTCTGATAGAACCATTACGAAACTAAAGTTATCGACTGACAAACCAACATCCACAACCACAACTCCTAAGAAGAACGGGAAAGACCAGGAAGATAAACGGAAAGCTCAAATTCCTGATTTGCATCATTGGAAAGAATTAGGAAATTATTTGGAATCATTACAACAGATTCCAGTTAATAATAGCAGCCCTTTCGATCAATTGACTTCTGCAGTTGATCCTAATAAGCCCAATTCAAAAAATCCTTTATCTCAGCCTTTAGTTTACAGAGTTTGTAATCACTGTGATAATCCAATATTAGAAACACATTTAGCTGATCATATTAAATTCTGCAAAGACCAGAAGAAGAAAAAAGAAGTTTCAATGTTAGCCAGTATGCCTACGCCATCATCAAATAATAACAGTAGCAACAACAGTAATAGTTCAAATAACAAGAAAGGCTCATCTAACAATAAGAAAAGAAAACTTGATGATACTAAAGAGAATACTCCGATACCATCTTCTGTCAGTGGAACTCCGGCTCCTGACGATCATCACATTACCACTAAAACAACAAACAAAAAGCAAAAGAAATCTACAGCAGCTAAAAAGAAGAAAGAATCCAAACCCAAAACGATTGGTCGTACGAAAGGTCCAGTTGATGTTGAAAGACAATGTGGTGTGAAATTACCAAATGGTGGATTTTGTGCCAGATCTTTAACTTGTAAGACACATTCAATGGGTGCTAAACGTGCAGTTCCTGGTAGATCTGCTCCTTATGATCAACTATTAGCTGCTTACCAAAGAAAGAATCAAGCTAAGCTTGGTGCTGCTGCTGCTGCTGCTCAACAAGCGAAAGATGATGCTATGCATGGCTCTGAAATCCCTTTGGACGACGAAGAAGAGACTCAACAAGTTTTAGAAGCTGTTACCAGATCATCTCCATGGCCTTTAGAGAGAAAAGTGCTAATGCCAACTAAATTAAGAAATTCTTTCTTAAGAATGAGAGAAATGTTTGCTGGTGCTATTCTTCCTAGAATGAGTTCAAATCCATTAGGGCCTTTACAAGGTCGTGCTGCTATGTTGAATATTGATAGAGCTACAGATTATGTCTTACCAATTAGAACACAACAAGCTTCACAACAAAGAGCATTACAACAAAGTCATCAGCAGCAGCAGCAACAACAGCAACAACAACAAGCTGCTACTGTTGCTAAAGCTAAACAACAGGCAGCTCAACAGCAACAGCAACAGCAACAGCAACAACTACAACAGCAGCAGCAAACAGCTTCTTCGGGTAGCCCACGTCCTCCAAATAAAATACAACAACAAAGTGCTACACCACAAATGTCTCCTCAGCAAATTAAAACTGTTCAACAGAAAACACAACAACAGGCTCCTTTACTTCAACCCCATCAATCACCTCAACAACAAGCTCAACTTCAAGCCCATGTTCAAAAACTTCAGGCTTCTCAAAAATTGATCCAACAACAACAATTAAGTCAAAAGCAGAAACAGGCCCAACTTGCTTTACAACAACAGAAGCAAAGAGCACAACAAATCCAGCAAGCACAACAGCAAAGAACTTTGTCTCAAGGGTCACCTCCACCAGGTTCCGCCAACAATATGCCTACAATCCAACAGTTACAGCAGCAACAACAACAATTAACTAGATTGGCTCAAGCTAAAGGTGTTGGTAATGCAGCTCATTTGGCTAAATTAAATGGAACTCAATTATTACAACAACAAGCTCAGCAAGCAGCTCATCAGCATCATCAACAACAACAAAATATCCCATCCAATCAAATCAATATTCAAAACATGACTCCGCAACAACTTCAACAGGTTATCCTGCAACAAGCCAAACGTCGTGAACAGATTTTACAACAACATCAAGCACAACAGGCAGCACAACAGGCAGCACAACAGGCAGCACAACAGCAATATGCAGCTGCAGCTGCAGCTGCTAATAGTGGTAATTCTGGGAATCTGAGTATGGGATTTAGTCAACAGCAGCAACAACCGCAACGTCAGTATAATTCACAGAACTATGGTAACGGCGCTTCAGGAAGCGACTGATTTTGTAGTTGGTGAACAAGTGTAAATTTTTCTTGTCTTATTTTTTGTTAGTATTATTAGTGTACATTACATTGCTATATTTTTCAATATCTATTTTTTGCTTATCATGATTTATATTGGCTATATTTTTTAAGGATTTCATTTTAGTTGTTTTTTTAAATTTGTATTTTTTTTATTAACTTTTTTAATAATCTCTTCCTTTATTAGAACTACTCAAGTTTTATTTTATTTTTTATTTTGGTATAATTTACTGCTCAGTTAATGCTTGTTTGAAACATCAAATGATCGTAAAGCAAAATCAATAAAAAGAATAAAAAGAACAAATATACAAGACATAACACCTAACTGGACTCGGCAGCTTGAGCTTTTTGTTGCTCCTTCTTTTTCTTCATAGTAGCAGCCACTTCATCTTTCAACTCCAAGTCCTGGACATGGTCTGTGAACTTGACTCTGAAGAAGGAGCCATGTTTCCAATTTCCATTGTCGTCGAAGTTGTCTGGGGAAGGAGGGGAATATTTCACCAACTTGTAGTCTTTCATCAGGTATATTCCGTACAAGAACCCGGTCACCAATCCTACTGATAGCACATTAAACCTTCCTCCTATAGACTTAGCCATTCTGTGAGTTTCTGCGTGGTTATGTGTTCTATGTAATCAAGTAAGCTTTTGTGGTTGAAAGGCCCGATTGTTATCTAATCAAGTCTCAATCTAGAAATTTGATCGAGCACACTTCAACAAATTGTAAAATCGATGAGAGGCAATTTGATTAATTGTTTTTTATGACTGTGGATTACCTGCTGTTCTAAAGCTTTCAATAACTCAAACACAGAGAATAAGAGACATCATGTCATTACCTAAAAGAATCATTAGAGTACGTTCGTTTTTTCCCATGCCTTTTTCAACCTACCGAATAAGCCTACTAATATACTTAATCACACTACTTATTTATAGGAAACAGAAAGATTGAATTCAGACCCGGTTCCAGGTATAACTGCAGTTCCTCATGAAGAAAACCTTAGATACTTTGATGTCACAATTGATGGCCCTTCTTCTTCTCCATATGAAAGTGGAAAATTCAAATTAGAACTATTTCTACCTGACGATTATCCAATGGTTGCTCCAAAAGTTAGATTTCTGACTAGAATCTATCATCCTAATATAGATAGATTAGGTAGAATTTGTTTAGATGTGCTTAAATCAAATTGGTCTCCGGCTTTACAAATCAGAACCATTTTATTATCTATTCAAGCTTTGTTAAGTTCTCCAAACCCTGATGATCCATTAGCTAATGAAGTTGCTCAAGCTTGGAAAGATGATGAGACTGCTGCTATTAAGACAGCCAAAGAATGGACTGAGATGTATGCTAAATAGAATATCATGATGTGTTAGAATTATACTTCTGGTGGTGGTTTTTCTGATTTTTGTTTTTCTCTTATTGCTTTCGTTTTACAGTATATTGTGTGTTCTTTTGTTTTAATTCTTATCTTTTTTGATGACCCCATTGTTATGCCTATTTCCAGTGTAATTTTATGTTATTTATTTCCATTACGATTCTATTTAACTTGGCGTTTCTTTATGATATTCTTTTTTTTTTATTATTATTATTATTTCATATGAGCTTTATATATTTTTTTTTGAAATTTTGAATGAATAATTTGCATGTTCGTCTTTCTATTACAAGAAAGGATTTTTACTTATATACGTAAATCAAAGTCAAAAACAAATAAATAAACAGCATATATATTTTAAAAATCATCCTAATTACAAATGGCTTCTTTCCTTTAATAAATCAGTTTCATCTCCTTTAACACAGACTTCGCCGTTCCAAACTGCGGCCAAAACATCAGTAAAGTCATTAACATAGACAATTTCCAATCCTAATTTCTCTTTAATCCATTTCTCGGGTGTTCCGTAAACATTATAGCTAGTGGTACTCCCCTCTTTCAATAATTTTTCTTCTTCCAAGATTAAATTGGTCAATTCCTGATCAGCCGCTTCCCTTTCCTTCAAATTATGAACGTAATCATCAATAACATCCTTTCTATTCATTCTAGGGACTAGAACTTTATTAATTTTACCAGTTAAATGAGCACCTAGCATTTTTTCTTTTAATCCACCAATCGGAAACACTTTACCAGTTAATGTAATTTCACCAGTCATTGCAATATCAGAAGAAACTGGTTTTTCTAAAACTAATGAAAGCAAACATAGTGTCATAGTTATACCAGCCGATGGGCCGTCTTTTGAAATAGCACCTTCGGGAACATGCAAGTGGATATCTAAATTCTTATATCTATCTAAAACTTCTTCATCATCAATAGAATAACCTCTTTCACCAATTAACAATTTATTAGTTAATATGTGGCCCACTAGCGTGTTTGCAATTTGTGAACTTTCCAATAAAACCTCACCCAATCTACCAGTACACATTAAACTCTGTGAACCTGGCAATCCAACCATTTCGAATTTTAATAATGAACCAGAACCATCAGAGTTATAAGACAATCCATTGACTAGACCATAACTCTGTTGAATCTTGGTTGATATAGCGGGAAATGAATCAGCATTAGACAAATGAGGCGGAATACCAATATATTTAGGTAAATCTGAAACTGAAACAACAGGATCATAACCTTTCACATGATCTAACGAATCGAAATCTTTAATGGCATCAGTATATTCAATTGCTTTAGTTCTACAGATCGATCCAATCAACCTTTCTAAATTTCTAATACCTGACTCTCTGGTATAATTAACAGCAATTTTCAAAATTGTATCATCGTCAAGAATAACCGATTCTAAAGGCAATGCATTTCTTGAAGTTTGTCTTGGAATGACATATCTCTTGACAATTTCAATTTTTTCAAAATAATTATAACCAGACAATTCAATAACTTCCATTCTATCTCTTAATGGTTCACTTAATTCCCATTGATTATTAGCAGTACAGATGAACAAAACTTGGGATAAATCAATAGGAAATCCAACATATAAATCTTGGAAATTTGTATTTTGTTCGGGATCTAGAATCTCCAATAATGCAGCTTCAGGATCACCTTTTCTTGAATTGGATCCAATTTTATCAACTTCATCCAACAAAATAACAGGGTTCATACTTTGTGACCTGCGTAATGCTTGGATGACTAAACCTGGAATAGCACCAACATATGTTCTTCTGTGTCCTTTCAAGTCTGCAAAATCATTTAAACCGCCAACTGATACTCTTTGGAACTTACGGCCTAAAGTTGAAGCAATTGATTTAGCTAGTGATGTTTTACCAACACCTGGAGGACCAGTCAATAATAAAATTGGGGCTTTAAATGACTCGCCTGGTTGTTGTGATTGTGGATTTTTTAATTTAGGAACTGGTCTGATTAATCTATTTGATCCACCCAAGACAAAATCATCAGATTGGTCCCCAAGTATCAGTTCTTGTGATTGTTGCTCGTTGTTCATTTTATTTATTCTTTCGTGTAATTTTAAAACAGCTACATATTCCAGAATTCTCTCTTTAACATTGTCCATGCCATAATGATCCTTGTCTAACAATCTTTTAGCCTCTTTATTATCAATATTAATTGAATTGATATATGAAAATTTACTCTTCTTAACCCAAGGCAAATCCATAATAACTTCTAAGTAACTTCTTAAAACCTGATAATCTGAAGAACTAGCTTGCATTTGAGAAATTCTTTTATAATCTTTCTTCACTAATCTTCTACCATCTTCTGACATAACTAAGTCATCTAAACCATCAATAAAATCGGCAATATCCTGTAACTCATTGTCATCATCGGTAGGACCATTCTGGCCAGATTTGAAGGAGCTAGCTTTACCTGATCCAGTTTTCCCAACAGTTTTCGAAGGTGAGGAAGAACCGATTTGGTCAACTAACAATCTTAAATTCTTCAAATGATTTGAAACAAACTGGGTTCTTAAAATATCGCCAGAAGCAGGGCCTAATCGATTATCCAAGTTTTTCCAAGACTCCAATATAAAATCTGTATTCAAAGTTTCTTCAAATAATTCATTAGCAAAGTCAACATTATCCATAAATTTCAACAATCTAGTGAGGTATTTCATCTCTGATAAAACCAAAACTTTCTGTTTCACAGAGAACGGAAACAGTGCCATTAACACATCATTGTACTGAAAATACTTAGCAAGTTTCTCAGTTTCAGAGTCATTATCATAAGACTTAAAAAGATTCTTTAATCTAGCCAACCCATTCAAAGTCTCAGCGGGGGATAATTGACTATATAACAATCCAGAAATGGGAGATAATCTCAATAATAAATACTTCAACTTTGCATCTTTCAAATCTGATTCGAATTCAGCATCACTGTCCCTAGCGTCATCAACAGACATAACGTACTCATCGTTATATTGGTTCACAAACTGAGTGACATTTTCAAATAATCTTAAAACAGAAGGAACGAACTCTAAACTTCGTTTCATTAACTGTTCGTCCTTCTCCAACTCCACAGAGTCAGGAAAGTCCACAACAACATTGGCTTCTGGAACAACAGCAACAGCAGCATCATCATCACCACCATTCACATAATCCAAAACTTCAGCTCGAGAAACAGCACGTAAGCTCAACACGATCTTATCATCAAGTTCATGAATCTCCTGAATTTTGCAAATTGTAGCAACTTCCTTAATTCCATCAGCGCTACCATCATCATATTTGAAACCCGGCAAAAACCCAACAATCATAGAATGTCCCAAACCCAACTTAAACGAACGGTTAACAAAACCAACCCCATTCACTGCATCCTTCGATAACACATCCAGTCCACCAAATCCACCTTCCCCATGTTTACCACCAATCACTTCTTGATTCCTCGATATGATACCCCGTATATACTTCCTAATCTTCTTATCTTTTATCAGCGCCGTCCCAGCCCCGTTGTCGTTGTTATCTGAGTTAACAAACTTCGAAAGGATTGATAGTCCATGTGGTTTGGAGAATATTGTCCGGTATGTGACTCCAGGCAAGTAAACTATTCTGTCTTGGAGTTTGTAAATCGGGATTCTTGTTGAGTTCGTTGTGTGTTGTGTTGATTTTGTAACCATGTCTAATGTCAGTTTCTGTTTTAATTTGAGTGTAGTGTTGCTATTTTTTTTTTTTTTTTGGTGTCAATCAATCAACCTTAAGCTGAGTATTTGAACTATTTGTGATAGCAGCTACGAGTGGATCAACTTGTAAGAAAATAAAAAAAAGTGTAAGCAAAATGTAAAAGAGACCCCACAGAACACAGAAATTGATCAAGTGACAACTTATCGCTGGTTTTAGTTTCCTATTCTGGATAGTGGGCCACACACGACCCTAACCACACCCACCCTTGAAGCATCAACTTTTATAATTCATGCTCTACATAGTAGTATCTAAATTTATTATATATTCAAGCTGTTATCTAAGAAAATTGAGAAAAGTAATTATTAAAGTACAGAAAACAAAAAGACAAAAAAATATTAAAAACGGGGGAGTTATATAACAGAAAAGATTAATATGGAAGAAAACCCAAAAATTAAAATGCAAAAGAGGTGTTTGATACTATGAGATGAAAAAAACATTCCAAATGAACAAAGAAAATCAAAAAATGAAAAACGTCAGATAAATCAGAACAGAAAAGAAAAGAAAACTGGAAAAACAACATGCAAAGAAATCAAATAAAAATCATAGATAGATTAAATACTCAATATTGATGAGTGTGAATGGAATCAACATGCTCAACCTTGACCATTGGTCTGTAAACTGGCTTCCACATTTGCTCCTTGACCCATTCAACACATTCATCGAAATCTCTTGGAACTTTAACAAAGCCACCATTTGGAGATTCTTCTTCTTCAACTTTAGCTAAACCTTCTTTCAAAGCCTGTAAAATAACGGCAGTGGCAACCTTAGCGGAAGTCTCATCGATAACTTCTAATGGAGCTAATAAACCAGCCTTTGGATCTTTAAAAGCTGGAGAGCCGGCAGCTAATTCATCAACAGCAGCAGAAACCATAGTATCAGAAATATGAGATGCTCTTGATAAAACTGCACCTAAACCAATACCTGGGAAAGAGAAACAATTATTGTTTTCGGAAATAACGTGACCATTGACTGGTTTGAAAGGAGAACCAGTGGCAATCAAAGCGTTATAGTCAGTCCATTTCAAAGCATCTTCTGGAACACATTCATGTAATCTAGTTGGGTTGGATAATGGGAAAATAATTGGTCTTGGGTTGTATTTGTACATAGTCTTGATAACTTCTTCGTTGAAAGCACCAGCTTGAGTGGAACAACCAACTAAAACAGTAGGCTTAATCTTTCTAACAACTTCGACTAAGGATTTGGTGTTGATACCTTCCCAATCACTAGCATTATCAGCATATAATCTTTGAGCTGGAGAAGACTTTTCGTCCATTGTATTTAAAATTAAACCTCTTCTGTCCATGGTGTGAATTCTAGCTCTGGCTTCTTCAGCTGTAGAACCTTTAGTAATCATATGACTGACAATTTGATCAGCGATACCTAAACCAGCAGAACCAGCACCATAAATGACAACTTCAGAATCTAACAAGTTTCTGTCAGTAATCTTTAAAGCGGCAGTCATTGAAGCCATAACAACAGCACCAGTACCTTGGATATCATCATTGAAACAAGGCAGTTCCTTCTTGTATTTTTCTAAAAGAGGTCTGGCATTCATAACACCGAAATCTTCAAAATGTAAAACAGCAGAAGGGAATCTCTTCTTCAATTTTTCAATGAATTGTTCAAAGAAAGCATAATATTTTTCACCTCTAACTCTTGGGATTCTTTGACCCATATACAAGTCATCCTTCAATAAGTTTTCATTGTTAGTACCTGCATCAACACCAACAGCAATAACTCTACCTGGATGTAAACCACCACATAAAGTCATTAAAGCAGCCTTAGCAATTGAAATTCTGATACCACCAATACCTTGGTCACCAATACCTAAGATACCTTCACCATCGGAAACGACAACGTAATCAATATCCTTAGCTTCACCAAAGGCGGCTAATCTGTCATCAATGGAATCAGGATCGGTGATATCTAAGAAACAACCTTCAGGCTTTCTAAATCTATGGGAATAAGCAGCAATAGCATCACCTTCAGTTGGGGTATAAACAATCGGCAATAATTCCCTGATATGTCTTCTACACAATTCATAGTATATAACTTTGTTTTGTTGTCTCATGGATGTACAGAAATCATTCTTAGCTAAAGGAGTCTTCAAAAAGTGTAACTGTTGATAAGCTCTGTCAACTTGTTCATCCAAAGTGTTCACAACAGAAGGTAGCAAACCATTCAACTTAAAAGCATCTCTTTCTTCTAAAGTGAAAGCAGAACCCTTGTTGAATAAAGGAGAATTCAAAACTTGGAAACCATTCAAATCACATTCAATCGGACCATCGGCAGATAATCTAGTTGATTTTGGAGCATCGGTTTTACCTTGTTCACCAACTGGGGTCTTAATTGTGTGACTGTGGATATGAGAGTCGTATCTGACGAACTGTCTGAAAGCATGCAGCTTACCGTTTGTAAGTGTACGTGGGAACATGATTTAAAGTTGGAATTATTGATCTAGTTAGATCTTGTAAGTTTGGGCGATGAGCAGGCAGCGGAGTGTGAACTTGAAGTCAAGTTGGAAGAGAGGCAGCTATAGTCAGGACTGTGGAGCAACACTGTTAATAAAGCAAAAAATTAAGTGGTGAAAGAGAGAGTTTTGGAAAACCAACGTCAAACGGGTGGGAAAACGGGTGTATTTATACAACAAGAGTGACAAAAAAGAGTCAAAGTTTTTACCTGGCTGTAGCCAGACTACTGTTTTGGGAAGAAATGCTGGTCGATTCTGAAATGCACGCTCAGTAAGCAGCAAACTACAAGCCCATATAATGCCCTCTCTCAAACACGAGCCTGCTGCTGCGTAGATATCCGGCTACACGGAGCACAGAGTCCGCGCCGCAGCGGCGCCTCACTGCCTGGCTAGCGAAATCTCAGATCGCTCGATCGCTCGGTTTTGAGTTTGGTTGTGTTTCAATTAACTACTTGACGAGAAGACGGACACGGACACGGACACGGAGAGGGACCAGAAGCAGCAGCAGCAGTATATAGTTGCTTGTGCTTCAGAGATAAGAGGAGACAGTATAGATAGAGACGAAGAGGGAGAACCTTGGGGGAACAAATAGAGAAACAAAAACAGAGGTAAGAAAGAGGAGGAGCTTTTGGTCCGCTAACAGCTTCAAAGTGAAAATAACGCAATTTAACTGGAATCCCAAAATTGGCTGGAACAGTGAATAAATTAGGCTCAGCTGTTTACTTCCAGTGTCGCATTGGAGTGGATTCTCAATCAATTGTTCTCAATTAATTGATGGATGTAAATATCAGTACTCCACCCACTGTTGTACTATTCTTCTCTCATTTTCATTTTCTCTGTCTCACTTCACTTCTCTTTCAGATAGGGTTTGGCCTCCGTACAAAGGAGCGCTTTTCAATTGATTCGGCCTGTTTCTCGAATCTCGATCTGAGCTGAATTCCATATACCCAATTAATCTACCCAAATTTGAAATTGTCTCAGGAATTGTTAATTGAATTGAAGTAGAGCTGCTGAGAAAAAGCAAACAGGGGGTGTGGTAGGGGTGTGTGTATCCTAGTGTTTGCTCCGCTTGCGAGAATTGTGAAGGCCTCACGTAGTAAAGGTCTTATCGATCAAGGTTACAGACACCATGGCAGTGGCGGTACCCACCAAGTGAATGGAAAGGAAAAGGGAGAGTCCATTCCGTCGTCATACTGGATCGATAGGATAAAACAGGGATTGAGTTCTCAAAGTGTAAGGTGTGTATTTCGAACTCAGTGCTATCAGGTGCCTGAGAAAGGGGGCGTTATTAAACGCTGGTTGGGTTTGGGATTGTAAAATCCTCTAATTTAGTGGCTATCAACTACAAACATTCTATAAACCCTTTCGTATGTTCTAGGTCTAGGTCTAATGGATACCCTGTTGCTGATTCCACCACCTCTAATTTGAGTCCGTTTAGATGACTTCACTGTCATGGCATGGCAATTTAACACCATGGCCAGGGAATTTATTTTCAATATACATAGAGTTGCCTAGTCTTTCAAGGTTACGGATATGATCAGAAATGAACTCAAGAACGGTTTTGATACCTGAGCCACCAATTAAGTCATTTGCGAGCTTCGGGAACTATAGGCGCATGGCAGGGAACTTTGATGTTAAACTAGTCTGGCTACCTAATGAAGCTATCGGCTGACAAAATCTACCTATGTGTATGTCGCCTGGCTCACAGACGACAACCCATATAGCTTCAAGGTTGTTTGACAGAAAGATCCTTTAACTTTTAAAATTCATAACTATGATGTTGTAATCCTGATCAGTTCAAAAACACTCGTTTGCAAACTCCGCAAAAGCTAGGACTCCTACTCCATCGGAAAAACTCGACATATAACCTTTCAACTTTGTCGCTTCAACACTTTTGCAAATTTGTCGGATTTAGCTGCACCTGCAGAGTCTACCACGCCACGCGGCTCATCCGCATCAAAGTTTTGCATCTTTCTGTCTGTTATGCGCCGCTGTGGCTGTGCGGAAAGGTCCGGAAAAACGGAGCTGGAACGGTGGGTTACGTAAGCCCACCCGTATCGCACCGTTATGGACCGAACCGGCTACCGTTAAAATTGAAAGATCTGGTGTGCCCCAGTTTTGGTTTTGTATACTGAATTGTCCAGATATCCGATATTCTACTTGCACAATCACATATACTTGTAAGTTGATTTCGATTGAATCTACATCCACGTAGATACGTGTAAGTTTTGAAAGGAATATGTTGTGAAAAAAAATTTAATGAACTGTAATTCGATCGAATTACTGTAAATCCAGGGAAAAGAAACCATGAATGAATTAATATTCTTTTGATGTCTTTTGATTTGAAACTAATATAAAAGAAAAAAAAAAAACAGAAGAATAACTCTATATAGTAAAGGCAAAACAAACTAAAAGAAAAAAAAAATCAAACTCACTCTTAGCTTCTAAACTCCCAAATAGTCCTGGAAATATATGAAATCGTAAGGATTCTCTTCATAGGTCTTTAACTTTGAATTATAAAAATAAATCAAATGCTTTATCAAATGAGCTTTCAACTTCATTTCTTCAAACACCGAAATAATCTTTCCTAATTCAGAAAACAACCCACTAGTCAAACTTTTATCTACATGTGAGCAATTCGGTTGGTTGGAAATTATACCTAATTGAATACTTGATTTAATGGATTGATGGATCGCCATGTAGTAGAATGGGTTTTTTGTTAAAAGGTCAGCTAGTTCGTCACAACCTTGTAACACCTGCGTTAGTTCCATCGTGGCCATCGTGCATTTGAATTGCATTTCTAAGTATATCGCATCCATGTTCTCTGTGTATGTTTCCGGTTTGTCTCGTAATATATTGGTGAATAATAATATTATTGATTGAAGCATTCTGATCTTAGTGATGTGTACTGTGACAGCATTGAAATTAAGATTATCCCAGGAGTATCCACTGAACGAATTATTCATGAAATCTAACTTTAGATAAAACTCATTCAATTTAATAACCACAGTGTTCAGTACCGATTCGTTGCAGCTACAGGATGGTGAACAAATTTGAGAAACCCATTCCAAAACCTCGTTCACCACAGTCAACAAAATAACGTGAATTCCATAGGGACTCACATTATATAAAATTTCTCCCCGTTTTATAGACTCTAAACCTTCCATGATAAACGGCGTACCCGCTTCTTTATAGGGGATGGTCTCGGGTATGTGTTGTGCATCAGTATTGAAAAATAATTCTAAATTTGTAATGGTGGGTAATCGGGTATGGATTCCAATGGGGTCAAGAAATGGTTTAAGATTCTTACCTAGAGCTAAATACTTATCGAAACAATATATCTTGAAAAACGTTCTTCTGATCTCTTCATCTAAAGCCCAACTGGGGTATGCTTCAGTCTCTTCTATGAACGATTCATTGTTCTCTTCATTGCTTCCTAGCCCAAAAGGATGGCGTAAATCCAACGTATCATATTCTCGGAGTTGGCATTGTCTAATGGCTTTGGCTAAAGTCAGTGGACACTTCATTGTTTTTCCTCTTCTAATCTCGAAATCGGATAATATGCAAAATGTTTGACATGAACTAATCGAATTATATGATTTCATTCCAGTCTTAGGGCATTCCATTAGTTTCAATAGTAATGATTCAGATTTAAAATAGTATTGGTCTGCCTTTTCATGTTCACCTTTAATTAACAAAACAACGGCCCAGATTGAGTAGGTTAATGGCTTCGTTATCATCAACCCTTTTTTATAATTTGCAATATACTTCGGACGGAATAATATTTCTGATAAGTAGTATAACTCCTTGAAAAAATATTCATGGACTTTTTCGGCTTTTTCAGTCGATAGATCAGGCAAGTCTTTGAAAGCGAGTGAGCACTGTAAACCGTTGAGGTCATCCATAATATTATTCAGGAGGTCTGAATCCCTACCAAGCTTAGAAGAATAGTGAGTAAGACCAGATTGTGAGACTGTTGTAGTATTGGTCGAAGAGGATGTGCTTATGCTTATGGATGGTGAAAGTGGTGACATTGTTAGTTCAGAATGCTTGCTATCACTATCATCAGATAAAGTATTCACTGTCGTTCCCGTGAACGAACCATCAACTGTCATGTTCTTCCAAACCAGCAGTTTCTTCTTCTTATGTCTCTTTTTAGATGGGATTGGTGGGGAGAAGGTACATTTTAAATTTGCTTTCAAACAGCCTTTGCATTGTGTACCTGATATGGGTTCACACTTTGATTTTCTTTTCCGACATCTATCACAGGCACTTTTTTTTGTAATGGGGGTATTGGCTATGCCTTTAGTATCTGCCATGAGTGAAACGAACAGAAATACAGGTTGTTTACCAGTTTTCTGATGAGGAAGCTCAATCAATTTCTGTTATGCGTAACTTATCAGTCAGTATTACTAAGACAATTGAATGGAGTCGGAAGCTCATTGCACAGCCAGAAACGTGAACTTTAGAACCAAAAGATGGCCGATTGATTGGATTCATTTAAGAAATGAAAACAACTTTTGCGATAGATCAAAAACCTAGAAAAAAAATCTTAAATCCTACCTGTGGAGTAATAGCAGTGTTTTTTTCAAAGAAAGATGTCAGGTAATCCAAAGAGACATAGCACCAACAGTAACAAACAGCAGCCTGATTCAAAGAAAAGACAAGTTTTAATTTCCAAGGCCTTATCAAAACTACTACGACATCAAGCTGTCAAAGAAGGTCTAGGAATAGACAATCAGGGATTTGTCAAACTAGAAGAAGTACTGTCTCATAAATTTTTGAAATCACTTAAAGCAACACCCGAAGAAGCGTTTTCTATAGTGGACACCAACGATAAAAAACGATTTAAAATTATTTTAAGAACTCCAGAAGATAACATTGAAGATCAAATTGAGGTCACTAAATACGATTTAAATCATTTATCTGATTATTTGATATGTGCATTGCAAGGCCATTCGTTAGCCAACGTTACTGATTCATACGGATGGGTTGAATTGAAGGCACTCGATGATTTTCCAAAAGAGATAATTCACGGAACCAATCTACAAAGCTGGAAACTAATCAAATATTCAAATGGATTAAGCAAAATGAGAAGAAATCATATTCACTTTGCTGCTGGCTTACCAGAGTGGTTGATAGAAAGAAGACAAACGAAGAATACCAGTGGTGGTAACTCATCTGAAGTTGATGATAAAACTTTTGAACAAGAAAAGGTTATTAGTGGCATGAGAAAATCATCAAAGGTTTTGATTTACTTAGATGTTGAGAAAGTTGTTAATAGTGATGAGTTGAAGTTTTATAGGAGTGGTAATGGGGTGATATTGACTCCCGGAAATCATGATGGATTTGTTACTAAGGAGTATTTTTTGAAGGTTACTGATATTATGGGAAATTTGATTGATTAGAAGTTTGTTTGGATTAAACTCTATGCATTTGAAATGAAATTGGAAGAACTAATATAAATCAATGATTGTTCATAGCTCCACTTTGAACTTTGAAGTAAACTTTTATCTCAGATTACTATGTTGTTTCTTACTTCTCAGCTAACATGTATCACGAGAAACATTGCTTTGCTTTATCTGGATCAATTATTTTCTTACCAAATGATCATCCTGAAAAAGAACATACTTCAGTTTTTATTTGAATTGGTTTAACATATAAAGTTAGAGCATGGCTTTAATGAAAAGGATTTCTTTAACTTCTTTTTCTAGTAGTAGTTTTACTTACAA
>JAKTPC010000052.1:0-120318 GCA_030557395.1 Ambrosiozyma platypodis | reverse complement strand
CCCCCTCCCGTGGCCGTGGCCGTGGCCCCGTACACAGGAAAAACTTCGGAGCAGCCGGAGTTGGGGACAGAATAATAAACGTGCGGTGGGCGTGCGGTGAGCAGAAAGCGCTGCGGCGCAGGGCTGCAGGTTTTGGTCATGCTCATCTTGTATACAGAATTTAAATTTATTTCTGGGTTTTTGGATTTAACTGAATTGATTGATATAAATACCGGTGGTTTTCTCGTTTCGTGTTTTTTTTTTTCTTTATGGTTTATTCATTGATATTAGAAAAGGATCATTAAACATAGTCTGTTTACATTTACTTATACATATTCTACTTTTCCTCTTATACATATAAAATAATAAAATGGTTAAAGTCGCAGTTCTAGGTGCCGCTGGTGGTATTGGTCAACCACTATCTTTATTAATGAAATTAAACCCTCAAGTGTCCGAGTTATCTTTATTTGATGTTGTTAACGTTCCTGGTGTTGGGGCAGATTTATCCCATATTAACACTGATGCAAAGACCAGTCATCACTTGAAATCAGACAATAATGGTACTGGTTTAGCACAAGCCTTGAATGGCGCTCAATTTGTCATTATACCTGCTGGTGTTCCAAGAAAACCAGGTATGACTAGGGACGACTTGTTCAAGATTAATGGTGGTATTTGTGCTGATTTGGCTCAAGGTATTGCTGAGAATTGCCCTGCTGCTTTTGTTTTGGTTATCTCAAACCCTGTTAATTCAACTGTTCCTATCTTTGCAGAGATTTTTAAGAAGAATGGTATTTTCAATCCAAGAAAATTGTTTGGTGTTACTTCATTAGATTCTGTTAGAGCTAACACTTTTATTTCTCAGATTGTTGATTCTGATGCTTCTAGATTTGATGTTAAGGTTGTTGGTGGCCATTCGGGTGAAACTATCGTTCCATTGTATTCAGTCTGTGCTTCTGATGCTTACAAGAGTTTGAGTGAAGAACAGGAATCTGGTTTGATTCATAGAGTTCAATACGGAGGTGATGAAGTTGTTCAAGCTAAGCAAGGTGCCGGTTCAGCCACTTTGTCAATGGCTTATGCTGGCTATAGATTTTTGGATGCTTTACTAAGAGCTTATACCAAAGGTGAAAACGTTGTTGAGTCTTCTTATGTTTACTTGGATGATTCAATTCCAGGTGCTACAGAAACTAAGAAGTTTGTTAAAGGTTTAACTGGTGATTCAGTTGAATATTTCGCCATGCCTGTTTCATTAGGCAAGAATGGTGTTGAATCTATTGATTTTGATGTGTTAACTAAAGCTAATGATAAAGAAAGACAACTATTAAATGTTTGTTGTAATACATTGGCTGGCAATATTAGTAAAGGTACTTCTTTTATTAGAGGTAACTGATTGCTTTCAGAGCTGGTCACTGCAGATATCCTGTTTAAAAGTTGTGTTTTGTCATTTACTACGTGTTTAATTCCTGATTTTATTTATTCTTTTGTTTTCATGACTATGGGGCTCTTTTTTTTTTTTTTTTCTATTTACGAATTTGCTTTTTTTTTGTTTGTTTTCACTCTCTCTCTTTCTCTAATGGTTTATAGTTATTTTATGTTTTGTTCTCATTATTCGCATATAATATTTTACTTTGGGGTTGTAACCTTTGTACGTTACTTTGTGCTCCGAACAGAAGGGGCTAGGACGGACTTTACTGTGCTGTAACGTATTCCACCCATTTCACTCAATTCAGTCAACTTTACCCCTTCAAGCTACATGCTGCACGGCTTTACAAGAGATCCTTCCTTCTGAAAAGTTTACTATAGTAGTGCAAAAATTATTCTTTAGTATAGTAATTATTTATTTGATGTTCAGAAAAAAGTTTGCTTTTATTAAAGGAGGAGAGGATACAACGGTAACAAAATATTTATTCTATATTATATAACAATAACAATTAAAGAAAATAAACATCCATCCATTAGATGTAACCAATCTTGTTAGCGATATCCAAAGCATCGTAATCAGCAGTCAATCTAACATAAGCCTTCTTAGTACCATTTGGTCTAACTAAAGTATTAACTTTCAAGATTTCAACTTCGTACAGTTCCTTAACAGCTTGTTTGATTTGAAACTTGTTGGCTTTTAAATCAACTTGGAAAACCAAAGTGTTACCATCTTCAACCTTCTTCATAGCGGTTTCAGAAGTGATTGGGGCTTGGATGACCTTGTAAGCATCTAATCTTGGGTAGTGTGGGACGGATTTGGTGTATTTTGGTGATCTAGATAATTTTAAAGTCTTTGGTAATCTGAATGTGGCAGAGGTTCTGACTTTAGTGGTCTTGGAACCATTGGTACCTTTTAAAGCAGCCTTCTTAGCGGTTTGAGCTTTGGTGTCTATAATTAAAGAGTGAAGAGGGGGTAATTGTTAGTATATCTATTGACATTTAAAAACTGGATGGTGTGATGTGGTATATCAAAAAGAGATAGAGACTGATTGCCATTCGTGAGCGTTGGTGATTTATTTGAATTTGTGTCAAAACAAAACAAAACTGAAGACATTGGTGTAAAACCGGGATAAATCATCCCGTATGGACAGTAACACTAATATTTTTCTTATTACCATTTGAAGTATCGCATTGAATTGAACTAATTAAAATTTTCCTGGGCTTTTGTGAACGTAAAAAAAAAAAAATGGATGGATGGATGGATGGATGGGTGAACAATCGACATTTCAAGTATGGATATTTGAAATTAAGAGTTCCCTATTTTTTGAAGAGCTTGTCCCTTGGAATCAAATGGTTAGTTGTTCTACATCACCTTGGAACGATTACATGACGATGGATGAACAGTTGAATAATCTTCAGTTGCATATTTCACAATTCTTCCAATAGGAAATGTATAATCCATCCAACTATGAACACAATATATCTATTCCCTTGCTTTTTTTTTCTCTTTCTTTGTGTATAATTTCAATATCAATTATCGTTCGTTTCTGTAACTATGTTGTATCTCTCATAACAATTTCCATATAATTTTTCATAAATCATCAGTCATCAATTAAACATTGAACACAAACTGATCTATCTATATCTCTACCAGTTCTCTTATTCCACTTGCTAATATATCTGACATACTTGGAGCCATCTTTGTTAATATTATATGAAGGTTGATATTATCAGACTTTGTCCTTTACTGTTGTGTATCATGTAAATTCACTAAAGCCAGTTTTTCAAAGCTGTAGTTTGAAAATTTTCCCAGTCACAGTACCCAGCGCTAGCGCAGCCTGAGCCAGACGACCAAGTGCCGCGGGGTGTGGCGCACCTGTGCACCGTGAGGCTGGGCTGGTGCGTGAGAGGGCTAGCTAACCCTAATGTATGGCACGTGATATAGATATTTTTGGTGTATCTGTATTACCAACTTTCTTTACTTCAATGTAACGAGAGCTAAATTCTATATAATATGCAAAATAAAATTAAAATTCAAGAATCTTAAGAAAATATATATATATATGTATATGTATATGTATATGTACAGCTTGGTGAATGAATGGTACAACCACTTAAATTCTTCTCTGTCTAGGAGATCTAACACCACCGAATTTGATAGGAGACAAATCTGACAGTTTGGTGATATTATCTCTTATACCATTACCTTCTTTACCTTTCAACGCATCAAAAAAAGCTTTTCTACCCTTACCGAATTCCCTAACAACAACTTCTAAATTGGAACTTGGATGCAATAAGTTTTTCTCTTTAATCATCTTGAAGAAATGCGAAGTCAATTGAAAAGAACCTTCGTATTCACCTCTTTGAGCTTTTTTGAAACCAACGTAACCAGTAGACTGAGTAAACACGACTTTTTGCGGCAAGGTCAAATAATACAACACTTTGTCATTATATGACAATTCCGGATTGTTGTGCTCAAAGTTCTCATCCATTTCAACTTTGGTTAATGTCATTAAAGTATTGTTTTTCTTGAATCTACAATGAAGCACGTATTTTAGTGTTTTCATTTTGGATATTTTCTTTAGTGGGGTAGACAATCTTTTCTCAGAAGAGGATTTATATTCGTTTAATGACGATCCAAGAGTTTTTGGAGCATTGAGTATAGGTTTGTTGGTAGAGAATGCTAATTTTCAATTAAAGATGGGTTTGTTAGTAAAAGGGTGTTGTTATTGTGGAGATGTAGAGAAGAATACTTACATCTTATGCCTAGCTGTCTCACTATTGGAAAACGTATTAGATTTTTGAACATTTTGGAATAGTATGATAATTAATATAATGAGGAAGGAAGAGTGGGTAAAGGGGGGGCGATGATGGTGTCGTTATCAGCTCAGATTTGTTGAAGTTGGTTGGATGGATATCTTAAAGTTCGATTCGTTTGATGGTTCCCTCAAATTAAAATTAAAATTTGAAGCACACCTGTACACCACTAAGCTTGCCAATTTGGAGTCTGATTTGGAGACACATTTGAGGCGTGCGACTAAAGAGATTATAATGGCAGAATCAGTCGACGACATATTTCACCATAACCACCCATGACCTGCCCAACACACTTACACGGAATGACTGTTACAGATCGGACTTCTGATACTCTTAGCTGACATACTAAACATATAAGCTCAGCGATGGGCATATCTTAACTGTAAACATCAACTAAATCTAAATAGCAAGTAGTATTTATAGTATGCCATTGTTGGCCACATCCTCCCTATATGTAACACTATTTTTATCTTTGTATCGGCCAGCTGTTCATATTACTAGTAACAGACCTTGTTTTAAAACAAAACAAAACAAAAAAAAAGTCTCTTCTTTGTCAAATTCTGGGTTCTCTGGTTAGTTGTGTCCAGTCGTTAATTATTTGCCCAGTCGATAACACGAAAACAAAACAGAACTCTACATTTGATTTTGTTGTCCTTTGTTTTCAACTCCAACCACTTCTTTCGACTTGCCTTCGCCCCGGTACACACAGATCCCTTTATAGATTTTAATTCTCTCCCTCCAGTTCTACTCCACTATCCTATTCCCCTTTGGAATTGAATTGATTCGAATCGGTGGTCCTGTCCCTTTTGCCCTCTAAAAAAGCAAACCTCAATTAACCTTTCCTGCCCGTTTTACCCTTTAGACATAAAATTTTAACCATATTATAGATACAAAAAAAACATACACATAATACAATGGCTATCGAATTTTTGGTGGAGGAAGTTACAAACAACAAGTCTAATGTGACCAAGCCAATGATCATTAGAGAAACTGCTAAAATTGGTGAAGGTGCCTTTGGTATAGTTTCTTTAGCTCATTTAAGAAATGCAACTCAAACTACTTCAATCGATGAAAAATGGTTAGGTCCCTTTGCAATCAAGAAAGTGCCAGCTCAAACAGAATACAAAAGCAGAGAATTGGAAATTTTAAGAAAAACTTCTCATCCAAATGTTGTTGCTTTAAGATTCTTTTTCAATTATCCTGATAAAAAAGATCATAAGATTTATCAACATTTAGTTATGGAATCCTTACCTTGTACTTTACAAAGTGAAATTAAAAGATATCATAATCCTTCAAGAAACATCTTACCTGAATCTCATATTCAAGTTTATTCTTTCCAAATAGCAAGAGGTATGAATTATTTACACAGTTTTGGAATATGTCATAGAGATATAAAACCTTCTAATATTTTAATTAACCCTGATACTTTGGTTTTAAAAATTTGTGATTTTGGTTCTGCTAAAGTTTTAGAGTATAATCAACCTTCTGTTTCTTACATTTGTTCCAGATACTATAGAGCTCCTGAACTTATAATTGGTTGTCAATTATATACTACTCAAATCGATATCTGGGGTTTAGGTTGTGTCATTGGTGAAATGTTTATGGGTCAACCGGTCTTCCAAGGTCAAGATCCAATGTTACAATTGAGAGAAATCTCAAAATTATTAGGTGCTCCTGATAAGCAGTTCATATATGAATCGAATCCAGGTTACAATGGTCCTACTTATTCTCATAAACTCTTCACTTCAACATTATCTTATAGATTCAATAAAACTTTTGGTAGAGCTTCTGCAGCAAGTTTAGATTTATTAATGAAAATACTCGTATACAGACCTACTGATAGATTGAAACCAAGACAAATCATGGCTCATGAATGGTTCCAAGTTTTAAGATCTCCCAACGTTCAAGTTGTTTCAAGAACTTTAAATCAATCTGTTAACGTTCAAAATATTTTATATAATTTCAATGCTTATGAATTGAACCTTTTAGGCCATGAAACTAATAGAGTGTTACCGTTTGCTGAATGACCTCCCGAATAAGGAACGAATATTAAAAAAAAAAAAAAAAAAAAACTGATGATTATTTATCGTTACTGTTATAACTGATGCTTTTTTGAGAATTCTCTACTACCACTACTATTAACTGATATACTTACTTACTACATAGGTTTTATTTCTTTCCTCCATTTCCCCTTAATTTTTTTTTTCTTGGTCCTTTTTGTTTATTTTTGTTTTTATTTTATTGATTATGAGTTAATCTCTTTTATTTTTGTCCCTTTTTTTTGTTTTGTCGTCTTAATTGATTTAATGATAGTTTATGTGATCTTGCTTTTTTATTATTATTTAATATTATATTTTTATAGTCTTTTTATTGTTGTTGATTTTGTGACTTTATTTTCAACTTGATTACCACTACTATTTCACTTTTGTTTTCAGTTTTATTTACTTATATTAGAAATATCTTACATTTTCTTATTATTACTAGCTTTAGTTTTAGTTTTCATTCATTATTTTTGTTGTTGTTTGTTAATCTCATACATTTTAAGTTTATCTTCCATTTATCTTTATATTTTTTTTTGTTTTCACTTCTTAATACTCTTCTCTTCTTTACTTTGTGAATAATTAATTGATCTCTTATTTTTTAATTACTTAATTATATTCTACTTAACCTTACTTGCTGCTAATTGGAGGCATAATCGGCCATTCTACGAACCGGGAAATTCGGCAATTCTCTGGATAGAATACTACGGGAAAATAATGAATCACTAAAATTACATATCGAATAAAATAAAAAAGAGAGAAGAGGAGCTGGGAGGTGGAAACAAAATAAGAGATATAGTTATTGATTCATGACTCATGAATGAAAATATATAAGGATTTAAATTGAATTTAAAAAAAATAGGACAGTGGTGAGTACATTTGGAAAAAAATCTGGTTTTTAGCCTTGTGGTCATAATTATGTATGGTCATAGTAATGAATTGACAATTTTGTAAACAGCAACCATGCTATTGACTATTTCAGCCCGTCCACTCAGGTCCATGTCCATGTCAAAATTACAGATAGTTGTGTATTGCCAATGATGCCAACTTACAAAGACAAAGAATAATTATAATCATCTTCAACATTCTGAACGATCCATAAAACAATACAACTTAACATCGAACAAACATTGGCAACAACGTTTTCTAATCCCATACCTAAAGTAGGCATACTGTTGAAACCTTTAATCAAGAACTTCAAAATCAAAACCAATAATGAACCAGAGATACCGATAGCCAACAGAGAAAACCCAACGAACAAGACCAATCTAGCTTGCCAGATCAGTGATCCGCCAAATGAATCACCAGCGTTTATTAATTGCGATTTATCTATCGAGTTGATTATAATCATGCCTAACGTTGAACATGAAAATGGAATCCAGTCGATGAATGTAACATGAACAACTGAGGCATTCACATTCTTGGAGTATATTGAAGCGTCAACCATTAACCAGAAACCAATTGAGTACAATGCTCCTGATAAATATATACAGATGGTTTTAAATGTTTGAGAGTTAGGGAATTTTAAAATTGGGAAACGGAATAATCTTTCATGTTGTGTGCCGTCCATTTTTTTTTCTTTTGTGTGTTAGTGTGTGGTAGTGTGCTGTAGGATTGTGTTATTATTAGTTGCCCTTGAAAAGTGCTTTATAAGATGTAATTGAAAATCGTAACTTGATGCAACTTCTTGAAGCTTGTACAGAGATGATAGGTGTACAGAATTTAAAAGCAGCTGAAGGCGAATTGAAATCTCGCAGGTGGTGTGCGGCTCACTTGCTATCAAGAGTCGAGTTTCAAAAGGATCATAAGGATCATGAATAATGTATAAATGGTTTAACTTAGTTTAACATATATGCTGTATATAAAAAATATTTTGGGCACTAAAATCTTTCAATCTCTTCATCAATGCTATTGACCAACAGTTCACCGCGTTTACGTTGGTCTGCGTGGAACCAAGCTGGAACCCATTTAGCATCATTTAACACAATAACACCATTGAACACCAATGTGCCAAACACTAAAAGTCCAAATCCAAGTAGTTGTAAAAATTTGAAGGATTCCCATCCAATGCATAATGAAACAATCCAAACTAATAATGTTCTTGAAGTATCGATTGTTGATCTGGCCGTTGCTGATAAACTAGCAGTCAATGAAATACCAAAGAAATTGAAGGATGAAATCGATAACATAATCAAACCTGAAGTTAACAAAATGGCATTATTACTAAACATCAGTTTAAATGAATAAATCATATCAAAAGGACCTTCAAACCCGGCTTTCTTAGATCCAGCAATGGCGTAGGCTAAAATCATGAAAATCATAACAACAATAGCACCATACAGACCTTCGTAACCAACTAAATTCATTGGTTGAACTTCTAATTTACTTAAAATATGTTCTTCAACAACAAATTGGGTAGCACTAAACATAATACCAATAAAAATCAAAGTCATACCTAACATGACTTCAGTTGCAGTAAACTTATCTGATTGTGATGAATCTTGAGCACCAATTGAACCACTTAATCCAACAATGAAAACACCAAACACAACAACAAACAAACTAGTCCATTCAATTCTTGAAATGCTTCTCTTTAAAAAGATGACTGAGAATAAGCCAACAAATAAAATAATGGAACCTCTAGTCATCTGATAAATTGAAACAGGGGTATATAATAAACCAACGTTTAACAGAGTGGTAGCTAACATATCACAAGTTGAAGGAATAGACAAGATCAGAGAATCTCTAAAGCTTGAAACCTTCTTCTTCCCGTTACCAACAGGATAGGCATTAGCATCAGTCAACAAAGGTAAAGTATCATCAGAACCTGAAGTCGAAGTTATGAACTTTAATCTATTGTTTCTACAATTAATACGGGAGAATAAAACAGGCAACCAACATAGCATTTCACCAATGAACATTTGCAAAGTTTGTAAAACTGGTTGTTCAAATTTCTCTTCATTTGGTTTCCCACAGTGTTTGACACATTGTAAGTCCTGATATTTTGTAAATATGGAGTTACAGCAACCTGTTATTATAGTGCCTGCAACTATTAAAAGTAGCTGCAAGAAGTATTAAAGTTACGATATCGTTAGTACCGTTGAACTTTTATCAATCAGTCAAAATAGAGTTGGTGCATATCAATGATAGTAACATACTATGGTCTTTGAATTGTCAGTCATCGTAGTAATTGATAATTAGATTCAGTAGAGACAGATAAGCACAACAGTTCTAAGATTAAACTCTCACTTCACAACACGCCGAACAAGCAAGTGGTTCTTATCGGCGTGGCGGGGCAATGGCGCAGTGACTCTCCAGCCACCTAACAGAACATCCTAAGATTCGAGTAATTTGAGCTAATCAGATCAGATTAACCACTCCTTCTTTGAAACAGACCATCGTCTTCACCAAAAACTCCAATCGGATCATCAAATAAAGATAAAGCATCAGACACACACAAAATTATGGATACCACAGAGTTTAGAAGACGCTCTTTGGATACTCTAGCTTCAACTCCAGCTTCTAATGACAATGTGATACCTAGCAACTCAACTATCCCTTTGCCAAAAGCAAGAAGAAAATCCTCCCTTTCTCAGTCAACCACAGTTGCAGACATGCTTAAGAAGTTGAGAATATCAGGTCGTATGGGAAATAGTGAAGATAATGAGGAAGATATTGCCAATTTAACCGATACCTTTTCAAAAAGCTGTTTTAAATGTGCTGCTTGTACTTCAAGAAAGTTGGCAAAGATGAATAACATGAAGAGAAGAAGATCATCATCTTCGATTTTATATTCTGAATTATTATCAAATTTGAATACAAGTTCCAAACAAGTTCCATTCAATTTAAAAATGTCTGTTTCTACGGATACAAAATTTAGACAACTAAGAATACCATTCACTGCCAAATTCATGGGTTCTACCACCAACAGCAACGACTCTTCCAACGCTGCTATCTTTTCATCCGAATTAGCTAGCTCACCTTACTTTTCAGAAATTGATTTAAATGAATATTATATTAATAAAGAAGTCAAGAAACCAGTGACTAGTAAGAAAAGAAAATTTCCTGGGTTTGAAATTCCGAAGAAGGGAAGATTACAATTAATCATTTTCAACAATGAAAAAACAATGAATTCCGTTATTTTGTTGCCTTTTGATTTATCTGAACTTTTTAAAAATCATAAGAAAATAATAAAATTTAAAATAATTAAGGTCATAACCTACAACTCTGATGGCACTCCTACCACCGAAACAGATTCACCTGAAGCACAACAAGAAAAGATCAAAATCCAAAAATTAATAAATGAAATAGAAGTCAAATTCATCAACTACAAAGACAAAAGATACTATCTATTCGACAAAATTAAAATCTTATTCAATTCAAAAGCATCATCAACCGAAGATTATAAAGTTCCATTAAATCTATACTCATTACCTTCAAAATCACCAATTTTGAAAAATGTAGATAGATGTAGATTTCAATTCAATCCAAAAATTCCTATTTTGCCGAGAAGTGTGGTTTCAAAATTGGATACGGTTCATAGTGATCAGTTCAATGTTGATCTTCAGTATTTTATCAATAGATGTGAATATTGTGGATATTTTGACGAGCTAAAAGGACCAAACGATGCAGTTGCTTCGTGTGCTATTTCTGATGATGATGACAAAGACCGGATGCTACTTTGATTGGGGTTTTCTTACTGCATCTACTTGCAATTTTTCAATTCTCTGAGTTCCCCCCTCTCCATTCCCTTTTGGGGCTTTCTTACTACAATTTTATTTATACATCTTTCGTGTTTGTCGGGTTTAAGTTTTATGATATGTTTACGATTATGTCCCTCTTTTTTCTGCTTTTATACCTTTATCTACTTTTTACGAGTCTTTTTGTTGTTGTCTATCCATCCTGCTGTTCAGGTTCTTTTTATAAAATCAAAAGTTTTACAGATTTCTCTTATTTGATTATTAAATAAATCAAACAAGAATATGCATACCTATATAATTCAATAAAATTAAATGTTCTAAACAAAATACTAACTAACAAGCCTCCTTGAAATAAATAGACGTAATGCAAACCAGAAAAAATAACACAAGACAAAATGAAGGGTAAAAAAGACAATTGAAGTAAAGGGTAACAGGAAGATCAAATATATAACTGCTTGAAGAAAAACCTGCCCGTTAAAGCCTTAGTACAACCTTCAGCAACGCACTTCTTAGGAGCAGAATACTCCTCATCATCGAAATCTATCTGTGATAATGAAACATGTTGCAAATCCTGCTGTTTCTTTGCCTTCTTTGCCTTTTTCTTCAATCCTTTAGCTCTATTAACGTTATTAGCACATCTGCCACAATAAACATGGCCACATCTACCGAAAAAAATCTTTCGTGAAAGGTCTCTATCAATCTGAGTCAACTTCGTACAACACTGCCATGGAGATCTGAATTTCTCTTTTATTACTAGTGTTTTGATCTTGTCTTCATCTTTAATTCTATCGTAATGTTCAGGTATACCTTCAGCCAAGACAACCCCACATAATACACAAACACTGTCATCTTTGGATGATATTCCGTTCGTGAAGAATTGTTTCTGCTTGTCTGGAATGGTTGATGTTTTTTCAGACTGATTTTTCATTCTATCAGCAATTTTGTTTCTAGCATTGATTCTACTATCTTCATGAGCTTGTTCTCTTCGTGCGACTTCATCCATCAGATGTCTTGGGATATCATTGCCATTATCTAAACCAAATCCAGGAGTGAAAAACCTCCCTTCTGAAATTGTCATATCATCATTATCACCTTGCATTCGACCTACCCCATTAAGTACTCTATTTATAAATCCAGACACTGATAAATTATTAATAAGAGTCCTAGCACGACTATTATTATTAGCGGATCTTCTTCCTCTTGAAGCAAGTCTCCCTCGTCTTCTTGATCCACCTCTAGAAGTTGCTGTTCTATTACCATTTTCACGAATATTCATAGCTGTTGCTACACCCCTTGGTAAAAAATCATTTATCAAGGCAGTTTGAAAAATATCATTACCAGGAAAAGCCAATGTATATCCAGCAAATGAGCCTTGATTTCTAACTTCGTTGGCCATGTATCTTTCTCTTTGTGTATCTGAAATTGGTCTTTCGCCAGTAACTCTAATTTCATCAGCTATAGGTCTAGCTTCGCCTACAATGATATCATCTTCGTCGTCATCTAGGACATTCTGAAAATCTATATTAATTGGTTCCGATGCAGTTGGTGTACTGTTATTGGGGAGTGGATGGTTATGTGGAGTGTGTGAACGATGTGTTGACTGTCTAGCAGATTCACGATTTATTCGTGTTGATGTTCCAGGTATTCTTTCAACTAGAGTAGGTAAAGCCAAGCTTGATCCGATAAATTGAATATCGTCATCTTCTGATTCAATATCGGATAGCACTACCACTGAATCATGTAAATTGGCATCACTCATCTTGGGTTATGTATCTATTGTGAATCAATCTCTCTCAACTTCTTTCTTCAAATCCTCTAAATGTAATTTATTTCTTGAAACAATCTTGTGATTCTCCTTTGAAAGAATTAAAATCTTGTATCTCTATAATACTAATATTGGATCCTGGTGAAAAAGAAACAGGCTATAGAGTGTTTAGAAAAAGTGATAAGTCTCTTCTCACATATTCAGTTTGCCCTGTTTAAGACTTCGCTGAATTTCCGGGCTGTGCCAACGGTAGAGGTTTCACTTTCTTTTTTTTCAGCTACTTTTCAAACATTAGAGTAATTTACCACGTTAATTTATAAAAGGAAGAAAAGTATACAAGTAATAAAAACAAGCAGAGCAGGGTCCTATACAACAGCTCCAACAAGAGATATATTAATTAAATCAATGCAAGAAAACAAAAAATAAGTGCCTAGATAATACAACCAACAGTAAACCTATAATTATAAACCACTTCTCATGTATCTACCAACGACAATACAATGGTCTCTTTCATAAGGTTCTAAAGTTAATTGTTCTAATGGCTTGATTCTTTCTTCTCTCAGCTTTTGAACTTCTCTAGCGAAAACAGTCTCAGCATCAACAGTAGAGTCAATACAGTTAGCTTTGATGGAGATAACAACACCACCTTGGTCCTTCAAGAATAAATGGGAGTTCAAAGCAATAATTCTGGCTTGATCAGGTTGAGCAACATCGGCAAAGACAACATCAACCATACCGATTAACATTCTGTATTTTTGTGGGTGTCTAGCATCTTCAATGATTGGGATAACATTTGGTCTCTTTTTAGCCATACCGATTAATTCTCTACCTGGTCTGTGAGAGAATTCAACAGCATAAACTAAACCTTCTGGACCAACAACATCGGAAACATGAGAGACAGAAGTACCGGAAGCAGCACCTAAATATAAAACCTTCTTACCTGGGGCAATGAAAAGCTCATCTAAACCACCCATAACACCGGCAGCCAACTTGGATCTGAAAGGATTCCAGACTCTGTATTCGGTCTTTGTAGCTGGAGTGGATTCATCTTTAGCTGGTTCATCAACAGAGATTCTCTTTTCACCGTAAACGGTTTCACCAGGAGCCATGTTCTTGGTAACTAATAAATCTTCCTTACCTCTGGCAATGAAAATACCAGCATGTCTATGTGGTTCAATGACAACTTTGGCACCACCTCTGGCACCACCTCTGGCACCACCTCTAGCACCACCTCTTCCACCTCTGGAGCCACCTCTAGCACCACCTCTTCCTCCACGGGAACCTCCTCTGGAAGAGAAACCACCTCTTCCTCCACGGGAACCACCTCTACCACCTCTTGATGAGAAACCACCACGGCCTACTCATAAAAATGATTAAAATTAGTATGATTGAATTTAAAACTATGAAAAAAAAAACAATTGTGAATTCAAAAATCTAGTCTTGAAAACTGTCTATTGAAAATCTTGCAAAAAGAATGAAAGAACATACCACCTCTGGAGCCACCTCTACCGCCTCTTGGAGCATAAGACATTTTGAATTATATAAGTATGTAAATAAGTAAATCTAAATTGATTATACGAAAAATAATCAAGCAATGATAAGCGTAAACAACAAAGAGAAAGATAAAAAGGATAAAGTATTAAAGAAAAAACAAAAAACTTTTTTGATAAAAATTTGCAAAAAGTTAACTATGGTTTGCTGACGTAAGCGAAAAACAAAAAATGTTTGCTGCCATTTCGAGGGAGCGTGTCTATTCTCTTTGTGGTGTAGGGGTGTGCTGCAGACGCCCTAATAGGTAGCTTGGGACTACTAGAGTCGGGTCTCGAGAATCGAGATCACCTTCGACGGCAACGGCCCTTAAAAGTGCAGATTAACCCCTGTAAAAATGCAGTTTTTGGCCTATTTTCAAGCAAAAACGTTTAATTGAGGCAGGTTGTCAACTTGTCAAATTCTCGGTATGGCATGTCGGAACAACAAATTACCAAATTTCGGCATCTTCCAGTTTAATTAAAAGAACTTATAACTGTTGGTCAAACTCAAGGGATATACACCACATTGTGGATCTTCTACATGCCCTTTGTATGGGTTCTTTTAGCATATAGTGTTAATTCTCAAAACAAGGACTGATCAGTTGATATTTGCATATGTATATGACACCTTGTGTCAAAGTTTCCGGCTCACACACATTTATGCTTTGAAGCTGGCAAGTCCATTGTATATGACTCACATCTATAAAGTTAAGTGGGAAACTTTCAATTGTAATCTATTGATTAGCCATCTACGTAATATGACTGTAGTGTGAGAATAGCCTATACACCTTCCATTAGAGGTTTTAACTCCATGCAGTGAGATAGGGAGAAGAGAAGAACGAGAATAATCAGACCTATCAAAGTCTATTATATTCCTTAAAAGTTATCTGCCAGGCGCACAAATTTGAACTAAATATCCGAGCTACGACATGTATATAGAGAACATAGCAGGATCTCAGTTGGACCGATATATATATAGGTTTAAACTTTAATTGTACATAAACCTCTCAATTCAGTTTTTTTTAGTGTATGGGTTACTGGTCGGCTTGAACTATCCTATATATAGCACCACGTCGAACTGTTGCGACCGCTTGTTCAATACATGCTTAAACTTGACTACGTGCTTATTAATTACTCAAGCAATTACTTACTCGGTATGTTGTAATTAAGTAAATAAACAGAGATAAATATTTAAAGGAGTCAAAGAAGTTGGTTTCGAGGTGCTACAATTGATCGAAACTAATTCTGTTAATAAATAAAGCTAATGGGGATGGCGATGGCGATACGATGGAGATGGAATATGTATGATCGATCGTTAGTCAATTCAAGATTCAAAAAAATTGGGAAATGTTCAAGTATTTGGGATTATGATAAAAGTATGGGCCTGATCCATATTGTCGTGTGTGTCAGTGTGGTGGAAGAGTTATGGTTCGTTTGAACTAACTTGCATACAAATTGATTCGTTTACACAGTTCAACTGCGTGTTGGACCCCTTCGTATTGCAATTAGTGCAAGTATGATAATTAAAGCTCGTAATGATTTGATAGATTTAATCAATCGGTTAGTCCTGAAAGCGTTTAATAAATATTACATACTATTTTTCCACTTTTTTAATTCAACCTTAACCTCGATCTGGATCGATCGTTTTGCTTTTATAAACTAGAATCAGAGGCATCCAGACACCCAAGCATCCAATCAAACTAAAAATCAGTTGCCATATCGATATCTAGAGTCCTGATCTGATTAATATATAAATAAGCCGTTTGAGAGAAAAATGTAAAGAACCTAATTTAACTAGAGATCGACACTATCACTCGATTCTCGAGAGATCCGCCCAATGCTCCTCTTAAATTCCTTGATGCTTAGAGCCAAAGGGATGAACGATTTCTGGGAATATTGCTGCTTTTTGGAAATCCAAAGATTTATTACACTGAGAGAAATATGTCCCAAGCAATATATTTGCAAGTTGTGAAGATTATAGTAAGTAATAGCTCCGAAAAGATTAATAGGACCCGTATTTGTCCTCTCCATATTAGACCCCAATTCGGAAATAGTGTGTAATTAATCAATAAATGATCGGCAAATTAGACAGGTGCTTTGAGGAAGTTTCATGCTGTCTAGAATTTGTCAACGAGGTCATAGAGGTCAACTCAACCACGCATAGCAGGAGTTTTGCTAAACCTAATTGCTAGCAATCAAGGTGGCCAACTGAACAACTAAACTGTATTAGAAACAAGACAGCAGCTCCAAGAGAAAAAAAACGGCTCGAGGCTTATCTCCAGCTAGGCTGTGCAGAAACCGTTATCGCTATCAGCCAGAATGAATTCAATATTGATCGAAATTGAAGCGAGGGAGGGTCCGACTCCTTCCTCTCATTCTGGTAGTGGCACCTCACAGGACTAGGTGGATATGCAAAACTGTAAATGCTAAACTATAAGCAGGAAGATCTGGTAATTAGTTTTTAGCTTCACCCCGAAGTTGGGCTTCTTTCTTTTTGCGTCGCTGAGTGGAGATCTTAAAGCTAGTATAAATACTTGACAATTTCTACGTTCTTCAGGATTAGCTGTCTTCTAGGAGGGGTTCATATTACTTACTTTTCTTCTATATTTTTAGGTATACTAACTGACTCAAAATGTCTGATGCAAAAGCCGAGCCCATTGAAGTCCACACGGACTCAGGTACTTCAAGTGAACAAGGATCAAAAAATATGACATGGTATGAAAATTTAGTTGATGGTTTTAAGCCGGTTGACTATACCCATGACGTGGATCCTAATATGTCAGATGTTGAAAAGGCAAATTATGTATCAGCTAAATCTCCTTTAAAAAGAGAGTTAAAGTCAAGACATATGCAAATGATTGCCATTGGTGGTTCTATTGGTATGTGGAAAATCCTCTCTAGTTTCAAGTAGTCATCTTCTTTTACTAACTCTATATTAATAAATAGGTACTGGTCTTTTTGTTGGTTCTGGTTCAAATTTGTCTACTGGTGGCCCAGCTGGTCTTTTGATTGGTTTTGGACTTACAGGTCTCATGATGTATTGTACAGTTCAAGCTTTGGGTGAATTGGCTATTGCATTTCCTGTCTCTGGTGGATTTAATATTTATAACACTCGTTTCATTTCAGCTCCTCTTGGTTTTACCTTAACATGGAATTATACCATTGGCTGGTTAGTTATTTTACCTTATGAAGTTGTTGCTGCTACTATTGTGATTCAGTACTGGGATACTACAACTAATCCGGCGGCGTGGGTTTCTCCAATCTATTTCTTCATTCTTTTCATCAATTTCTTCGGAGTTCGAGGTTATGGTGAAACAGAATTTATATTGTCCGGTGTCAAAGTTCTAACTATTGTTGGTTTCATCATTTTGGGTATCATCTTAAATTGCGGTGGTGGTCCAGAAGGTGAATATTTGGGTGGTCTTTACTGGCAAGATCCTGGTGCTTTTGCTAATGGTGCCAAAGGTGTGTTTACTGTGTTCGTTACCGCTGCATTCTCTTTCTCAGGAACTGAATTAGTTGGTCTAGCAGCAGCAGAAACTGATAATCCTCGTAAGACACTTCCAAGAGCTACAAAGCAAGTGTTCTGGAGAATTACTTTATTCTACATGATTTCATTGACTCTGGTTGGTTTGTTGGTGCCATATACAGAACCTAGACTTTTGGGTGCTTCCTCGTATTCTGCAGCCAGTCCATTCGTTATTGCTATTCAAAATGGAGGTATTAAAGGTCTTCCATCAGTGTTCAATGCAGTTATTTTAGTTGCTGTGATGTCCGTTGCTAATACGGGTATGTATGCTACTTCAAGATGTTTCTTGAGTTTGGCTGAACAAGGGTTTGGTCCAAAATGGTTTGGTTATGTTGATAAGAGAGGTAGACCATTAGTTGGTATAGCTATGACTTTAATTTTTGGGCTTCTTTCGTATTTATCTTGCTATTGGGATCACGCAACTGTCTTCACTTGGTTGTTATCATTATCAGGTTTATCAGCTTTATTTACCTTTGGTGCTATCATGCTTTGCCATATTAGATTCAGAGCAGCTTTGAAAGCTCACGGTAGAGATACAAGTGAATTATCCTTCACAGCACAGACAGGCCTTTGGGGTTCCTATTTTGGAGTGACGTTGATCTGCGTTATTCTAGGATCTCAGTTCTGGGTTGCTTTATGGCCAATTGGTGAACCACCAAATGCTGAAGCTTTCTTCGAGGTTTGGTTATGCCTTCCATTATGTATGGCCACTTATATTTTCTGGTGCGTGTGGAAGAAAGATTATAGACCGTTCAGAAGAGCTATTGATATTGATATTGATACTGGTAGAAGAGAGGTTGATTTAGATCTATTAAAGCAAGAAATTGCTGAAGAGAGAGCTTTTATTGCTAGTAAACCATTCTACTACAGAGTTTACTCATTCTGGTGTTGAGCCTTTCGTAAATTGGCAAGTGTTTTCTCGTTTTAACCAACCACATTTGCTAGTTCTAAGCAATCGATCATCTTTTTTTTTCATTTCTATAGATTATTGCGTTGGCTAAGATGTCGTTCAATTCTTTTCTCATTTTTGTTTTGTCTTACATTTTTTAATCTAACATTACTTTTTGGTATATTTACGTAGAATATGATCGATTATACACCACAATTACTGCTAGGATGTAATGCGTACGCAACACTTTCATAACACGTTTTTGATCGGAGGACCGGCCAATGTATGCTATACTGATCTGATACTAGATGTCAGAAAAATATCGTTTGATTATATACATGAGTTCTTTAATTAGCCACTATAATTCAAATTTTTCATTTGCTGAACTTGAACTTCAAGAGGTTGGTTGGCACATCTGTAACCCCCCTCCCCCACCCCCTCCGTTGCGGAATCTTACCTCACTTTCTCTGCAATGAATCACGAAAATACCACTCTGCGGTAATTCTTTTGAGTCTTCTGACTTCCCACATGCCTCCCTGATCAGTTTATCCTTCAGCTTCAACAATATATCTACGTAATCGCAAACTGCCGGAGAAGCCCGCAGCGAGATCCCAGCAGCACAGCCCAGATCCTAGATCGCGCTGAATCGCTGAAATTAATTACCGCACTACCGCAGGAGCGGCTATCTTCGACCTTGGATACTAGCTAGTAGACACGAGTTTCTTTCTTACTTCTAAATAGACAGGTTTGCCCTTTTACTGGTTTTCCTCTTCAACAAGTCTGCAACATTGCCATACAACAACAACACATATCATGGCATCATCGTACTCAAGGATTTCTCCTTCAAATCTGAACAAGAGCTATTTAGCAGCTCTTTCAAAGTATCCACTTTTAACCAAATCATTATCTGGGCTTGTGTTGAGTGCGTTCAACGAGCAAATAGCTTCTTTTATCGCTGGCGATTTAAAAGAAATCAAAATCAAACTTGGCTCAAAGGAAATCTCATTAAAGCACACGTTAACTGCCAGAGTTCCGTTAATGGCTTTATATGGATGTTTATTGAATGCTCCTATTACTCATTATGGTTACAAGTTGTTGAATAATGCCTTTAGTAGGCCTTTAACTGGGAAAAAGAAACTAGCACAGATTTTGACATCGATGGTTACCATCACACCTGTCATTTCATTTATTACTGTGTCGTATATTGCTTTGATTAACAATGCAAAGTTTAAACAGTTGAGCAGTTTGTTGCTCAAGAGAGATTTCAAAGGATTTAAGAATGAGTTAAAAGAGTTATTCAATAAGGTTAAGACATCATTAGTTGGTTCGTTATTTCCAGTTATAAAATCATCTTGGATTTCAGGTCCGATTTTTATGAGCTTTGCTCAGAAATTCTTGGAGCCTAATGTGTGGGCTATTTTCTTTAGTTTTTGTTACTTTATCTTAGGTACATATAATAACACACAGGTGAAGAAAAGAGCTAAGCTAGCTGCTTCTAAAGAAGAACTCAAAAAAGAAGCTGAGTCGATACATCCTGTTATTTCATCTTCTTCGGAGACGGAATATGAAGTTCAAGTTATCGAAGCACAGGATGTTGAACTAGAAGTTATTACTGAAGAACCAACAAGTAAAGAAAAAGGATATTTTGGAGGGCGTCGTTATTCACAGCCACCATCATATGATGAATCTGAAGGTGGTGTTGATCATGAAGTTGTTAGACAAGGATCAACTACTGGTGTTGATGTGTTTCCCAGGATTAATGAGGATTAGATTTACTTTGTTTGTTTTAATCATGCTTCGATATTTAAGTGTTCTTTATAATTAGGTTCATTTATTTATTTTTGTTTCATTTCTTTATTACTTTCTTTGCATATAAGTCATCCCTTTATTCATTTTGTATTCAGGTGTACATTGTAATTTGTTGATGAGTTGGTTACACTTAAAAACAGCAAAGACCCTTCAAGCCAAGGGTAGCACGACGACTCATAATAAAATCATACTTAATCTTGACTTGACAAACAATGTCTAGAGTGTGTTTGTTTTTTGTCCTTAGTTCAATTCTTGAAGCTTGCTAAATTCAAGTCACATATAGAACTTGATGAAAATATGGTACGATCCTAATCCAAAACATCCAAAGCACCCAGACCCAGGCTGTGCATTTGAGGGTGGAGCGATCATCAAAAAAAAAACCAAGTATCACGTAGTTACAACTGCTGTAGCATATAAAAGATAACACACAAGTTTCAAGACTCATCCAAAAACATACAATACAATCAATATCCCCTTTCTGTTCAATTAGTCAATTGCAATGCTAGCTAACAAATCTAGATCCGAATTACTCACACTAACGAAAAAATTCATCCCTCCATTACTCCCAACATACTATAAGGGCCAATGCGGTAAAATCGTGGTTATTGGAGGATGTGAAGATTACACAGGGGCACCATTTTTTGCAGCCCATGCCAGCGCTCAATTGGGATGTGATTTAACCCATGTTATCTGTGAGCTAGGAGCGGGTAAAGTGATCAAGTCTTACTCTCCCGATTTGATGGTTCATCCTTACTTGAGAGACTCGTTGTTTTTCAAAGGGAACAGTAAAGGTTGTTCTGAGTTGGAGTTTTTGAAGAAAGAGGTTATGCCTAAAGTGGTGTCGGTGTTGGATAAAGTTCAGGTTGTTGTTGTTGGTCCTGGGTTTGGTAGGGATGAGTTAATGCTGCGTTCGTTAGAAATGATTTTAAAGGAGATCAAGAAGAGAAATTTACCGGTGATTCTAGATGCTGACGCATTATACTTACTAAGTTTGAAGCCAGAATTGATTAAAGATTATGAGAATGCAATCATAACGCCAAATTTAATTGAATTTAAAAGAATCTACGACGCAGTTTTCAAAACTGAAACCACCACCACACACACCGACCTAGACAAAGTCATTAAACTATCAAACTACCTAAATGTCACTGTCTTACACAAAGGATCCCAAGACATCATAGCTTTCCAAAATCAGCACATTGTCAACGAGGACTCCGGCTCGAATAAAAGAGTGGGAGGCCAGGGAGACTCATTAACGGGTCTGATATCCACATTAATAGCATGGGGCACCTCGGCTTACAGATTACAAATATGGCCTGGTGCAGCAACCAACCCGATTTTAAGTGATACTGAGGTGAGATTGTTGGCTGTTTATGGTGGCTGTAGCTTGACCAAGTTGAGTGCTAAGAAAGCATTTGCGGTGTATGGGAGATCGATGCAAACTACAGATTTGCATAAGTTTATTTATGAGAGTTATAAAGAGTTGTTTGATGCTTGAAGATAGTTGTGAGAAATTTTGTAAAGTTTATGGATTTGTTATGGACTTTGTGGTTTGTTTTGTGTTTTTTTTTTTTTTTTTTTATGTGCTTGATCGAATACTACTTTAATGAATATTATTGGAAAATAAAGCTATAGCGTTTATACAATTTTGTGAGATTGTGTAGTAAGTAAGGAAGGAGTCAAGAAAAGAACTGCTCATCACGGAAAAGTCCAATCCGTTGATCCAGTCCACACTCATCAGCATGTTCAAGTTATCTACACAATCCGCTAACTACAACAACTCCCACCCAAAACCCACCCATAATCCATTCTTACTGCCGTATAAGTGAGAATAAAATATTAGCATAACCTTCTAACCGACATTTAAATAGTATGCGAATTGCCAGAAGTACAACCGAATTGCCAACGGAAGAGTATATACCGAGTCTGGAGACGTCAAGAACGTGGGGACGTACGGTGACTTTCGAGATTTCAGGGAAGGGTACAATATCATCATTTAACGTTAACGCCATGCGAAAAGGTTCAACAGGTTGGGTTCAATCTACGTTTGTTTACAAATGGGTTTAATAAATTGCGACAAGCACAATAAATATATTCAAAAATTCATAAAAACTAAAGAAAAGTCAGTCATAAGAGAAATCGATAATAAAATAGGTAAATTAATTATTAAAATAACTAAAAGACTTAAGCAGAAACAGAGGCAACGTGTTCTAATAAATCAACAACTCTAGTGGAGTAACCGAATTCGTTATCGTACCAGGAGATTAACTTGACGAAAGTTGGAGTTAATAAGATACCGGCCTTAGCATCAAAGATGGAAGATCTGTTATCAGTTAAGAAATCGGTGGAGACGACAGCGTCTTCAGTGTAACCTAAGACACCCTTTAATTCACCTTCGGAAGCCTTCTTAATAGCAGCACAGATTTCTTCGTAGGTGGTAGACTTCTTTAAGTTAACGGTTAAGTCAACAACAGAGACATCGGTGGTTGGGACTCTTAAAGACATACCAGTTAACTTACCAGCTAAAACTGGTAAAACCTTACCGACAGCCTTAGCAGCACCGGTGGAGGATGGAATAATGTTACCAGAAGCAGTTCTACCACCTCTCCAGTCCTTGTGGGATGGACCATCAACGGTCTTTTGAGTGGCGGTAATAGAGTGAACAGTGGTCATTAAACCGGATTCAATACCAAAAGTATCGTTAACAACCTTGGCCAATGGAGCCAAACAGTTAGTGGTACAAGAAGCGTTAGAGACAATCTTCAAGTCCTTGGTGTATTCCTTGTGGTTAACACCAACAACGAACATTGGAGCATCAGCAGAAGGAGCAGTGATGATAACCTTCTTAGCACCGGCGGTGATGTGTTTTTGAGCACCTTCTAAAGTGGTGAAGACACCAGTGGAGTCAATAACGTAATCGACACCGCTCTTACCCCATGGGATGTTTGTTGGGTCTCTTTCTTGGAAAACTTCAATCTTTTGACCATCAATGATCAAGTAGTTACCTTCAGAGGAGACTTCGCCAGCGTATCTACCGTGGGTGGAATCGTACTTGAACATGTAAGCAGCGTATTCTGGAGCAATGAAAGGATCATTGACGGCGACAATCTTAATGTCTTTTCTAGCTAAAGCGATTCTTAAAACGATTCTACCGATTCTACCGAAACCGTTAATACCAACTGTGAAGACCATTTTTGTATGTATGTACTTTATGTATATGAAACTTGTGTGAAGATTCTGGAGAGTCAAATCAGGATAAAAACGTATAGAAACCCGCTCGATTGGAAAGTGGAAATTAGGGTGGTTTTATAGTCACCTCGGCCGTTGGAGAAATTGGAGTGCTGCTCCGGGTCGAGTTGGGCCATAGTCACTCTCACTATGAGGCCATCTCACCGGCACACACACTGGGCTATGACAAACATTGTTTCAACCTGTGAATATAGCTACATAGACCCCACTACTAGGTCAATGGCTAGGAAGAATACTCAATTGATCAATTGATACTTAACAAAGAATACTACAATCAGTAATAGTCAATTATAAGAGTCTTTTGCTTCGTTTTCCTATCTTCCATCTCCCTCACTTTCTTTTCTCCTCTTGCCTCTTAAGATCCCGTCATCTTCTCCTCTGCGCATCGGCGAGAAAAGTCCGGCCGTTACGTAAGCAGTGAGTGTGGCTGGTAATTATGTGGCGCAGTTTTATTTTTATTTTTTTGTCCTAGGCCAAAGGCCCAACACCCCTGGTCCCACCCTGTGAAGCCCCCGTTCTTTCCTTCCCACCTAACTACTAATGATTGACTTCTAAGGAATAGCTAGTGATTTGAATGATTTGAATGATTTGAGTGATTTCTTAGGTCAGTATATAGATCAGTTCTAGTATTACCAAGTCACAAGTAGTAACACGTTCATATATCTACATTCTACTTACCACCCCTCCCAATAAACGAAGAAACAGCCGTCCTAGACCTCATCATATATATGTAAACAAACTACTAAACGCCGGGCCTGCTTCTGGCCCTCTTTATGGTGAGCCTCTTGAGAACCCCGGTTTAAAAAGAAGATTAGAGAATGATTACTCCGCGTTTGTAAGGCTGATATCTGGATTGATTCACGTGAGTTAGTTATACAGGAGGTGTGTGTAATTGGATGTAATTGGATTACGTATATATGGTATGGTAATTGAGTTTGAGTAGTGATTGACCTTGTGGGTGCTCTTGTGGGTGCCCTAATTTCTACGTCTTTTTTCTAAAACCAATTTGATTAATCTACGTGCTTGTTATACGTATCTACTCTAGCCTAATTGAGCGAGGAGTCCGAAATTACCACTGTGCTACCGTTAATTGCAGACACTATACTATCCTTAACCAATAGAAGAAATCTTAATTGAATAATTATCAAAAGAACAGTTGAAGTGCAAACAAAGAAGAGTACAAACAGACAATGAAAGAGGTACAAACTATATATATAGTAGTAGTAAGAAGAAAAGAAGAAAGTCAAAGAAAGCAGAAACGAAATCGGAAAAAGAAAAGCTAATCAAATTAATGTAGACCTGGAAGTAGCATGATACCGATTCCAATACAACTAATGATTCCGTTTGAACATACATCCCAAGAAACAACAAAATGAAAACATTGTTGAATCAAGTGATCGTCTCAAATTTATGCAAAGGATTGGGTGGCCCTCAATGTAAATCTCTCAATAAATTTTCCTTCTAAGGAAAGCCCCCTTTGTTTCAAAATTATTTAGGATTTTTTTAATTATTTAACTTATTGTTTTATTCTGCGATTTGAACCAAGATCAAGTAATTGAGAATTATATATATCAGTAACTTTTGGGTAACGACCAATGGAACAAACAAAACATTTAAGCGGAGTGGTGTTAGATGACTCACAGCCACACATGTAACATTAAAAAAACTCTTATAAGCTGAAATATAACTAATATCTTTCTAGAGATTTTAAAAAAGCAATTAGCAAGAGTTTCCGGACACTTTTAATCAATTTCAAATTTCCCAACTTGAAGCTTTTATCGACTCAAAAGCGCGGTCTGACTTGGTTTGACTTATATTTAGTCGCTAGCCTCGAAACTATCAACCACCCCGCCCACCAAAAATTACAGATAGTATACCCTAACCTATAAATAAATCTTAATTAAATAAATGAAGAACTATGAAAAAACACTTTAGGTACAAAGAGACAAAAAAAAACAAAGAAGAATATAAGCAGACAATGAAAGAAGGAGAGAAAGAGGTAAAGACTATATATATAGCGATAAAAAAGCCAAAGAAAGAGTCGTTCACTAAGAATAATCAACAAATATACCCGATCATTGCATATACAACTGTTCATTGAACTCTTTAGGATTAGGACTCAACTCTAAATCATCCGGATCAAACCCAATTTCAAACTTAGACCTTAGTTGCTGCTGCTGCTGTTGTTGTAAAACAGCACTTCCACCCATTGATCCACCAGTCGACATGGCTCTCATCGTCCCCACTGGGCCAACACTAGCTCCACCGTTGTTGATTCCAGATATACTAACTCTTCTAGCAGTTGGTTTGTTGCTGATTGATCCAGTTCGTGCGCGTGAATGTGTGTGACTGTGTGTGTGTGTGATGTTGATGCCATGGATCGAGTTACGCTTTGGTGTTGAGATGCCCGTGCTGGTGCTAGTTGTAGCGCTTGGTGTGGAGTATGGGGAAGTTGATGCTTTGGTCTTTTGCTTTTTCATTAGGGTGGTGTTTGGTGTTTCGTCGAACTCAAAGTCCATGTATGGCAATGCTAGTGAGGCATCGACACCGAAATCATTCAGCATCAGTAAGTCGGTGTTGGAGTTTCTCATCACGTCAGTTAGACTGAATTCTGGAATTGGGTTAGTGTTATGTAACGGAGTTGTCGTTGTTGTCGTTGTTGTCACTCCGTTGACATGTTCTTGTGAGGTTTGGAATAGATTGAGCAGGTCTGTTGATGGTGTTGGATGTAAATATGAGTTTTGATCAACTTTATTATAAGCGCCCATGTTATCTGGATTCCAAGTTGATGAACCACCATTATATTGTTGAAACAAAGATGGTGTTTGAGAAGCTGCTTGAATTGGCGATGTATAACTTTGTTGTTGTTGTTGTTGTTGTTGTTGTTGTTGTTGTAATGTTTGAACTGGAGGTTGTCTCTTTTGTGATTGTAAGGTTTGAGGTTGATAAGGAGATTTCGATGAAAAAATATCATTAAGTGCAACATCCTCTTCCTTTTTAACAAATGAAGTACTGCCAGGGGTAGCAGTTGCAGAACTCAATTTTGTAGTAACAGTTCTCAGTGGAGACGAAACGTTCTTCTTCTTTTCTTTCTTGATACCATCAATTGAAGGATCACCAGTTAGAGAAGGTTTAGGTTGGGCCATAATTGACTCAATTGCAGATTCTAAATGATTAACACAATTTTCAGAAAGACATCCTAGTAATCCAATTTCCGTTTCCGCCTTCAAATCCGTAACTATAAAGGCCAACAAGTTTTTAATCTCTTGAAAGATTGATCCACCTCTTGTGTATTCCAAAGAGTTCTTGGCAGCCAATAATGCAAATCTTGCCTTTTGTCTTGGGATGTTCATTGGCAATGGGATGTAAAAATAATTATGCCTTAAAGAACTTAAATGTTTTGTAGCATTTAAAATACCAGTAGTGGCTTGTTGAATACTAATGTACGATGGAGAGTTTTTCGAATTGGTAGATTCTGAAGCTAACAGGGGCATGTAGATCAATGCTTTAGCTTGATAGTACAGATACAACAATGTTAATTGAATTTCGTTTAATTTTTCATAATCTTGAGGTTTCATATTTCCATTAGCATCCATCATCTTGAATCCAATCGTTGAAGGTAACTCTTTTCTCCAAGAATCTAAAATATCTTCTAAAATTAAAATTGTTGAATCGGATAAAGTTGGTTTCTTCATGTTATTATTACTTCTCCTAAAAATTGAATCAACTATAGTACCTAAAACTTTAGCATATCTCATAACAGATAACGCAGAATCACAAACTTTACCAGCTAGAGTCAAAGGAACATTATTAAAAGTTACCATGTTTAAATTATCATCGTTGTTTTCATTATTCTGAGCAGAGGAAGTAGACGAAGGCAAAGCACATTCAATTTCATAATCCTTTAGTAATCTTGGAACACCTAATATAAAAGAACTGAAACTGTCTAACGTATAAATAGACCAAAACAAAATACGTCTTTCACCTTGTTGTAAGATTGTGACACTTGAACCATTAGAACCTAAAACTGCAGATGGACATCTATGTAATCTTAATTGTTGAGCCATAGTGATAGCTTTACCTCTTAATTCATATGATGAGTTCAAATCACCTGTTGTTAAACAATATAATAGTTCTAACGTGGTCATCTGTAAAGACGAAATAGAACAAACTGAATTAATATCCGATTGAATGAATTGTTTAATCAAATGATCATAAAATTGTAAAATATCAGAATTGCTCGAGTGTTTTTTGTGGTCTGCAACCGGGATACTATTACCACCACCACCACTACTACTACTACTACTGCTAGCGGCATTATTTCTTTCTTGAGATAACATCACTAAAGTCGTAATGATCATTAATAATTCACCAAATTTTTCCAGACCTAGCATTGAACCATCTTCAAAATTTTGTTCTCTGCTTTGATTGAATTTAATATAGTTGTTCATGAAAATTTCTTTATTCATCACAGGAACGATGGTGTTCCAAGTATCAAAAAACACAGTAATACAATGGTCTAAATTCAAATGGTTAGGTAGATTCAAGCCTTGGAAAAATTGGGTTGATTCTTGTTTAGTAAGATTATTAAAATTAATGGATTTAAAAGAAATTGGGAATTGAGTGTATCTGTTTTCTTCGTTATACGCTTCTTTTAATAAGGCAATACTTCTAGCAGTTAAGAAAGGAGCTTTTGAGTTGAATCCATGAACAGACACAATTTTCACTAATAAGGTTGGAATAAATAAAGTTTCTTCAGTTGATCTTGGAATAGAAGTCGCAATTAAAGTAGCTAAATTCATGAAATTCTTAGTTCTCATTTTATTCTGTAGTGAAATAGTAGCTGCTGCACCAGGAGCATTCACTTGCTCAAATGAATTATAACCATATCTGTTTTTCAAATCATCCACATTTCTAGTATAATGGAAATTATCATTACCAGTTGGGAAAGCCAAGATTGAATCATCATCAGACAAATCCCCACCATCGATATCAACCGATCCGGCAATGGAAACAGGTCTGTTATGAACTGAATGAGGATAATTACCACAGTTACAACTTTCATCATGTAAATGTTCTTCTAGAGATTTGAAAGTAGTTTGACTATTTAATAAATTCAAATTTTCATCATTTAATTTCAATCCACCGCCACCACCTTCGGATCTTGGCCTTTGGGAATACGGTGAACTATTATTGTTAGTAGTATTCGGATTTTCATTCGTTGTTGAGGAAGTAGGTATAGGTGGAGAATCGTTCATAGTGATGTCATCATTTGGAGAAATCGGATCCACATTTGTGGACTTTAAAGATATCAATTTTTGCAATTTTTTGTTTTCAAATTCCAATTCCCTAACTCTCTCTTCTAAAGATTCAGTGTAACCTCTAGGAAACGCTTTTCTTGCTAATTTATCGGTAAAGATACAATCTAATCCCACTGCTTTACAATTGGAGCATTGATGTTTCTCGGAGCCATCGTCAAGATTGTCATTTTCGTCATAAAAACAACGTATCTTCTTCTTTCTACACCTATCGCAAGCAACAGAGACCCTTGTTGTATTTGAGCCCGGGGCTTTAATTGTCTTGGATTTCGAAGCTGAATTCGTCACTGGAGTTGGCGTGTAAGTTGATTTCGTTATATTGTTCATTTTATTTATTCCTGGAGCCATATTTATGAATTAACTGTGTAATTATAGGGGGTGCATGAAATAAATGCAGAGGGAAAGGTGGAAAAGTGGAAAAATTGTGAAACCTGGCTTGGATAGATGGAGTAATATCGTGTGATTGAGGAGGAGGAAAACCAGTAGTACTTATACGCAGCAGAGGCAGGCTTTAGTGAACAGGTGGAAGCGTGTTAAGAGGTGGTTGTTGCGTCAGAGGGGTGGTAGAGGTTCTTTCTCTGAGTATCTACTGAAGTTCATAAGTATCTGGAGATTTAAGGAAATTGAAGGACTCGTTGATACATTGTTGATGATTCCGATGACTCTACATCCAGCATGTGGCGCACCGCAGGAGCAACCGAACTAAAAAGGTAAAAACCTGGGGAGTGTGGCGTTCACGTGCCGTTTGCCTGGTGGAGAAGCATGTGCGGCTTGGACTACCAGGGGCACCTTAGACCTCCTGAACAGGAGATTCCGCGGTGGCATGGGGTCACGCAGGCCTTGCTCTTTTGTTGCTCAGCCACATATCCAGCCAATGGAAAGGTTGGAATTTGTACGTCATGAGTCAGACACCCCTGATCATAGTGGCCCATTTGATTGTTTGGGAGCAACTCGTTAACCCCCCAAGTAAACGTTTTTGAACGGAATCAGAGATAACGTTGAACATTAGACTAAAGATAAGAATGTCAAGCCAACACATAGATATGTACATCCTATTAAATCTACACTATCAGTTAGTCAGTTGTAGATATTCTGTTGAATTAGCTGACTTGAAAAGAATAAAGTTAACAAACTCTTTCATGATCCCCCGACATACGTAACCACGCTCATCTTCGTTTTTACTTAGCTTAACTCCTTTGTTGAACAATTTCAACAACTTTTCACAGTCGAACTTTTCATTAAAATTTTCAGTGCAAGCTCCTTTTCTCACAACAACCCCCAAAGTGGTATCATTTAGATCATTTAGATCATTTAAATCCTTTAGATCCTTTAGATCATTTAGATCATCTAGACCAAATCGAAAGAATGTAAATTAGTAGGTAACATCATACTAAAATTAGTTAATGCGCCATGTTCACTAGCCACATCAGATTACACTGCCAAGCATACTAAACAAGCATATCTACGCAAGTTCCCAACTAGTACTTTTCAAATAATCCACCTTTTCTTTTAAAAAACCCACATAGGTTATTATCAGTTTCGTCGCTTCTTCCCATGTTTTGTTCGAACAAAGTAAATTTGGACTGATCACCCCATAACAATTCATCAATGATTTTAGAAACTCTTAATTCCAAATCAATCAACTTTTCATGTCCTTCTAAATTTCTAATGTATTCGCCATTACCATCAACACTTTGATTAGCATGCATAATTTCAATGGATCCCAATGTGGATAATGTACGTGATAATACAAAAGTTTCGATCTTCTTGCTCGTCATGCTTGAACCATTCATGAAACATCTTCAAGAAATCATATTTCTCTCCATTTTCTAGCTTTGTTTTAATATCATGACAGACCCATTTCAATTTTTCAAGTTCTTCAATTGAATCAGCTTGTAAAGTACATGCATCATTCCACGATTTATCATCTAGCAGATTACCCTTTTGTGGGGTTTTGGTGACTTGATACCATAACTTGCCATAATAATTAGCAGGCATGACCCAACTTTCTTTATCTCCTTCCCCAGGTCCAAAAGTCAACAGCAATGGATAATAACCAGTGGGTCCGTCTAAGTTATAGTATAGTGCTAATAGCAATACATTAAAATGAGCTGATTTTTTAAATTAAGATTAATCCTGAATCAGTCGACCAGTCTCCAGGGACACCTCTTCTGTCATGAAAATTGACATCTTTAGCATAATCGATTTTCTCCTCCTGTGTGTCCTGGGTATAATATTTAGGATCGGTGTATATGTCAGCAACATGCTTGTCTAGTTCATTATGAACCGTTATCCCTTGAACTTTAAAGGAATCCGGACTAGTAGTTTTTCTAATCGCATCTGGCCATAGAACCATTCCAAATTGATCGAACAACCCACCACTATCGAACAAATAATTCAGATTAATCAAAGGCATGGCATCAGCATCCAACAACAGAACTTCATTGAATGAACTAACAATCGTACCAAAGGATTTATACTGAAATGCCCCAAGCTCCCCTAATTTTGATAGATTCTCTTCACCAAAACTGTGGTTAATACAATACATCGTGCGTTCAAACCAGGTAATATCTCATCACATAACACCGTATCATACTCTGAATCATTAAAGATCATGAGTTCAACAGGCAAAACGGAACCTAGCTGTCTAAACAACTTTATATTGATTAGGGATTGCCAAGTGTGCAAGCCGCCACCATTGAACAAGTACCCTTTTCCAGAATAGAAGTTGTATGGGGAATGGTTGGGTATCCCCTTAACCATATTTTTGTGGATTTTTGTGAAAAGTTCGATGAAATCAGGTGGGCTTATTAAAGCGTTTTTCAAGTCTTGTTCGGAGATTATTTCAACTGGATCAAACTTCCACACATCACCTCCTATTTCAGTTGGTCTGCCGAATGTTGATCCTGGAGTGTATGGTATTTCTGGGTGGCTTATTGTTTGTTTGTTTGATAAATATAAGTTGACAAAGTCTGAGATGAAAAGGTGGAAACGTGGAGAGCCTTGGCCTTGGGTGATGTCGCTGTATTGAAATAGGTCTGATTCTGGATAATGGAATTGGCCTATTGGTGCTATTGTTGTTGATGATGAAAGTGGGTTCTCATTCAGTTTTGATTGTATGTTTGTAATTTGCTTTTGGAGTTGGTTAGATTGAACTAAACATTTCTGTATTCAGTGGTGTTTGCTAATGATAGATGTTGTTGTTCGTTTTGCTTCAAAGGAAAATTGAATTCAAACGAAAGTTCGTCTGATAAACTCGCATAGCTAAATAGTTGAACAAGTGAAAGAAGTAAAATAACTGTTGTACAACTTAGAACAACCAGAGTTGCTTCTCTCATCACGGTAAGGATTTATGATTGATACCAGGATCGTGGAGATGCAGGATAGGATATGATAGGATATGAATAGAAAAAGGAGAGAAGGAATGTATTTGGCTTTTGTACATAGTATATTCGCTCAAGAAAGAGGGATATACGTTATAGGCTAACCTGGTTTTAGCTAATGGGTTTCGACAGAAGTGGTTGGAAACATTCTACTGAATCAAGTTACAGGAGAGTATACTTAGTAAACCTAGAGTCGTTGGGTGACTTTTAGTAGGAGGAGATTCACAGTGCTTGGTAATTGTTAGGTCAAAGATCTATTAATATTGTTACGTGGGCTTCAGAATTCACCAATTTATTGACTCGGTAAAAAAGCATGAGATCATAACATCAGGGTCCTCGAATTGGATATAAGGCCCTGTCAAGCCAACCTTCAAGCATTGGCGCTTCCATCGAGTTTTACTATCCCTATAAATAGATGTATTTGACTTTTTTGATGGCTTGATACGTGTCTACTCAACCCTGATTGTGGCAGGTCATCAAAAATGTAAGTACATATATATAGGGGTCACTGCTTGCTATATTTAAATTAACCGAAATGTTTATTTGCTAGTCCACAATGAACTTTACCTGGTAAACAACTTTGACTTTCCAAATTTCCAAAACCCTTCCATATTCGGAACTTGAAGTTTTATCCCTCATCGCTGGTCAATATTAAAGAGAACGTGAAGGTCAAAGAAAGTCACCATCACTGAATCACCAAAACCCTCTCGCGGCAAGCAATGGCTTCGTTTTGAGTCGCACACGCCCTTCTTCTTGATCACCAAATTTTTCTTAACCACTTTGAATTGAGAAAAAAAAACACCAAAGCAACAACCTACTTCCTCTTTCTCTTACTCCAAACCATTTACAAGACTGAACAGTCTATAGCACAGACAATGTATCACATATGAGCCCCATCGTCACTGTCATGAATGACATATTAGTGTATGTTCCTACTCACTTTTTTTCCAATCCAACATCCATTCATAATCAAAACAACAACTGCTGTTTTTCTTTTGTTGTATCCTTTTTCTTTTATTCTGATGAAACATCAAACTTACAACGAATTTCTTCACCTGAACTTTCATGTAGAAAAAAAATTTGACAGAGCTTTTTAACCCTGATCTTATAAAAGAAAAAGTGATATATAATGATTTGTGCCCTTGGATGTGTTGATTTCTTCAACATTTATTTATATGAATATTAGTACTAACATCTATCATTGTATCTACTTTTAAGTTTCTGAATTTTTTGTCTAAATTGTTGGTGTAGTGCTGCGTATACAATATATTTTGATTTTGTGGTCTTCATTGAAGTTACGGACAGTAACTAGTCTTACTGGAGCACGTTAGAGACCGGCAACTTTGTGGATCATATGCTATACTCTTAGAGAAATTGATTTGCATATGTGACTGACTGACTGTATTTGTTAGTTTGTTCCTTTTTGAAAGAATCTGCTAGTGGAAGTGATTCTGCCATCGGAACTTCTCCACACTCTGGGTCTTATTCCCTCCTTCCGCCTAACTTTCTAACCGGGTACTGGATCATTTCCAATAGTATATCTATATACGTAGCTGTAATTATCTTAATTATCACTGTATGCTGTCGTTATTTTGGAAAGTAGTATAGCACAAAACTACAAGTCAAATACGTCATCTACCGCAGATTTGCCGCCATATTGATAGATAGTGCGATAGATTTCAAACCATTTTTTTTGAAAAACAAAACAGAACTTTTCTTGTATACAAAACCCACTAAACAGGTTGCCAACGTCACTTTCTAAGCACAAAAAAACGTACATCATAATGAGCAACAATGAAGACTGCATGCCAGCAGTCTGCGAAAACTGCCTTGGATCAAACCCATACCTTGAAATGATCAGAGAAAAAAATGGACTAGAATGCAAAACATGCACCAGACCATTCACGGTGTTCAAATGGGCTACTGAAAAAGGAGGTAGTTTTAAAAAAACAGTGATTTGTCTAACTTGTGCCAGATCCAAAAATTGCTGTCAGTCTTGCATGCTTGATTTAACTTATGGGATCGATTTAACTACAAGAGATCAATTGATTAAATTGGCCGGAGGAAGAAAAACATTAACTGCTGAGTCTGCGTCACATCAAATGCCGAAGAATGAAGTTGCTAAGAGATACAATGCTAATCAGTTGGATAGAAAATATAAGGAAATAGGTGAAGATGGATTGCAGCAGGAAGCATTACAGAGAAGAGTAGAGGCTAGAGAGATGCTCACTAAAATTTCGAAAATTGCTGATGCTGAAGCTGAAATTGTTAAGCGCTCCGTCAATAACAAGAGAAAGCACACTGATGATGGGAAAGATGTTAAGATTACTAAAGATGATTTATTAAAATTATGCAAGAACTTACCATTCAATGGGAATCTAAAAACTGTTCCACAAAACCCCAATATTAAGACTTTTTTCTTGTTTGGTTTGACTAACAATACGCCAACTTATTTAGTTAAACAATTTTTCACAGACCTTATAAACGAAAGATCTAATTCTAAGAAAATTGAATCTGTGTTTATTAATGAAAAGGGTAGATTCGGTTATATTGAATTCAGTTCCCAGTCTATTGCTAAAGATATCGCCTCGAAAATTATAAGTTTACAGAAAGTCCCAGATTATGATAGACCCTGCTTGATATTAATAGATGGTAAAGTTCCAATTAGAGTGGTTTGGTCAAGAAAAGTGATCACTAGTGGTAGTGATTATTCCAATGTTGAATTGCATAAAATCTCTGAGATTGTGAAGAAACAATTGATAAAACAAGCTGAGAAAGATAATGGAGGTAAACGAACCCCAGAAGGCGAGCAACCACCAGAAGCAAAAGATAAAATGAAGAAACAGAAGGTTGTCCCTAGTGCTCCTCGTGCTCCTCCTGGTAAAACATTGAACTACAAATCATTAAAACCAGATCTTGAACTTTGATATTAATAAATTTACATAAAAATTTTATATACGGATGTGTATGTATGTACGTATGTGTATTTAACTATTCATTTTTAAATATGTTGCTTCTCCTTTCGTTTTTGTTCAAACAAGTATACCATAGTACTCACATCGTCTATATTTTTTGGCTAATTGTTCCCATTGAACTATAAACCTATCAGATATCGGCATGATCAGCATTCCAGTTAAACTTAATTTATTAACTCTAGCCAACGATTCAACATATATGATCTTGGTATGACCTAATCCAAAAAATTTCAAAATGAATAAGATATAAGCGATCGGAATGGATGTGCCTGGTCCATTGCATAAGAACGTATCAGGTAAATTATTAGATAAACTTAATTTAAACAATTTGAAAAACGTGATGATGAACGAATAAACAGTTTTATATAATGCAATAACCTTACCATCACCAATACCTCTTGCTCTTGGAATTAGAATAATTTGATTTGCTCTTAATTCATTATCCTGAGATGTATATATTTGCTTTTTTTCGAAATTTCTGATGTTCAATAAAGACGTTGAATCTCCAGAAGAAATTAGGTATTTCCTTTTTTCTTGGGATAGATATTTAAATTGGGATAAAATTCTGATCATTTCACCGGTGTGACCTCCTGATCCTAATAGAACCAATAATTTCATTGGATGCTTTATGGTGTCATTCTCTTGAAGTAACTTGTTATGCTGAAGTTGCCTGGAAGTTGCTGGTAAGATGTGAATCAATCGCAGAACCAGCAGAGTTAGCACAAGAAGCAAAGTAGATGATATCTTCGTGAAAGTAGCTTCATCCATAGTTTCTTGTGTAGATCTGCACACAATAGCGGACAAAAGAATCAAAAGACGTGTTTCAAAAATGGGCCCGTCCGATATCGCAAAGTTGAAGTGGAAAAACGAGGTTGGCTTATTTTTCATACTTTCAGATGGCACCTCACTCACTGATAACGCCCTTGTGCTCTCAGCAGTAGGACTGAAAAACAACAATGTCAACGTACCAGGACGAACATAACATACAGGAGAACAGCAATAGAAACACAGAAACCCAACAGTCAGAACAAACACAGAATGCAGTCACTTCAATGGGAAGTCTAGAGATGTTTTTAGCTGATTCTTCACAATCGAATAGAGGAACTCTACAACAATTGATGCAACAAGCATTAACCCAATACATTGCTGGAAATTCAAATGGAACAGCTATCCCAGACCTACGTATTATCCAAGATATGAATGCATTGTTAATGGATTCTCACGCTGCTGGTGATAACTCAGTCGACGATGAGTTTTTAGATACCTTAGAAAGGGTCTCTATAAAAACAATTACTAGAGACAAATGCTGTCCAATCTGTACGAATGAATTCCATGATCAAGATTACCCTTTGGTTGTTAGATTGCCATGTAATGATAAACATTGTTTTGACTTAGATTGTGTTGGGCCATGGTTGAAGATTAATAAGACTTGTCCACTATGTAGAGTTGATGTTACTAAGAAGAAGCAAATCGAGATTCCTCCAGACAGTGAAGAGGAAGAAGAAGGTTGGGATATGTATGGATGAATAGATTAATTATTTGGAACGTATGATAATAATATATTTATTAATAAATACAAAACAAAAAAAAAAAAAGAGACTATTTAATGTAGAATTATATGTACATGCTTGAATTCAACTGAAAATAATGCTTTATTTCTTTCCGCCAGCTTTAGATTGAACTTCTTTCAATTCATCGTTAGACAAAAGCTTAGCAAAAGTTGGGTCTTGTAACAATTCCAGAACCTTTTGAGCAACTGGATCGGAAGCATCCTTGGTCAAAGTATCCAAAGTGGAGGACAAATCAGTAACAACCTTAGCACCAGCAGCCAACTTATCTTTAGAAGAAGTAACAGTAACAGGTTGTTGAGTGTACAAGTTAGCCTTAACACCAACACCCCACACTGAATTCTTAGTGATGTAACCTAGCCATAAATCGACAACCTCAGGTTCAGCATCCCAGATCTTAATCAATCTGGAGTATGTTCTTCTTTCAAAATTTTCCTTGGATTTAGCATTAATAAAAGGGGCTCTGTTAACAGTCCATCTTTCTCTTCTAACAGGCAATGGTTTTGGACCAGTGGCTGGCAGTCCTAAATAATAAGCTGCTCTTAACGCAAAATCGGCAAAGAATTCCATGTTTCTTGGATCAAAGCATCTGAAATACACTTCTGCTTTCAAATGGCCGTATTTGACCTCGTGCTTCAAAGGGGCATAGTAGTTTAATTCTGCATTAACAGGGAAGGGTGTGTCCATGTTACGGGCAATTTCTTCTTGGGTTAAAACTTTTGGATCATATTTTTCAAAAGTCTTTATAAGAGATGCTTTATGTTGAGTTAAATCATCAACTTTTGGTATTTGCACTAGAGATGCTTTTAATTCAGCTAGTTCTTCTAATTGTTCCTCTAATTGTGAACTTATTTTCTTTGGTTGGGCTGATTCTGGAGAAGGAGGTTGTGTTGGTTTTTGAGGTTGTGCTGGTTGTGCAGCTTGTTGACGAGGTATTATTGATGAGGATAAGTATCTAGCAGATGGAGTTAGCCTCACCTGACTCTTCAATCCTAGTCTTAGCATGGTCACTGGGGGTTTTTTTGTGCTGGTTGCCGACTAAACTGGTGTCTCCACTAACTCAGACTGATTGGCCGAAGTGAAGCTGTTGAAGGTTGACCAAAAGTGAAAAAAATTCGTACCCGGTGCGAGAAATGGCAGACCTTTATTTTTATCATATTTTTCAGTCCCCATCTAAAGCTGATTAGATTGAGTTAGGTTCATTAGTTATCAGCTAGATATCCAAACAACATGGGTAAAAACAGTAAGGACAAGAGAGACTTATACTACAGAAAGGCAAAAGAAGAAGGATGGAGAGCCAGATCAGCTTTCAAACTCCTGCAACTGAACGAACAGTTCGAACTATTTAAAGATGTCAAAAGAGTGGTTGATTTATGTGCAGCACCAGGTTCCTGGTCCCAAGTGTTATCCCGTGAAATCTTCAAAGACAACAAAAACGACGATGCTAAAATTGTTGCTGTTGATTTACAACCCATGTCACCAATAGACAATGTTATCACTTTACAGGCAGATATCACGCATCCTAAGACATTAGAGAAGATTTTAGACATTTTTGAAGGTGGCAAGGCAGATTTTGTCTGTTCAGATGGTGCTCCTGATGTTACTGGGTTGCATGATTTAGATGAATATATTCAAGCTCAGTTGGTGTTCAGTGCTTTGCAGTTAGCCACTTGTATATTAAAAGAAGGTGGTTCATTCGTTGCAAAGATTTTCAGAGGTAGGGATATCGATTTGATGTATAGTCAACTTGGATTATTGTTTGATAAAGTGATCTGTGCTAAACCCAGATCATCCAGAGGTACCTCACTGGAGTCATTTATAGTTTGTTTAGGTTATAAGCCTAGAGAAGGATGGAATCCTAAATTGAATCCAAATTTATCAACTGAAGAGTTTTTCCAAGAGATGAAAATCGGTAGAGCAGAGTTACATGAAAATCTGAAATTTGATGAAGAGGAAAGAAAAGTTGCTCCGTTTATTGCTTGTGGTGATTTATCTACAAGTTATGATTCTGATGCTACTTATACTTTTGAAAAAAGTGTCGACAGAACAAGTTTGGATCCTGTGCAGATGCCAACTGCTCCACCATATAAGAAAGCTTTGGAGCTTAAGAGAAAGGGAGAACTCAAGATCATCAAGTAATTCTTTATTGTATTTTCTTTGCTTTGTAAACTATTTATTATTCATTTTATCTACTTCTATTAACTCTATAGATTATTAATTAACTGCGAGATAACTAAGATCTTCTTTTTCTTTTTCTTTTTTTTGGTTTTCTCGTGGCCAATTCTAAACTAGTAATATTAGGAGAAAATGTACATAAAAAACATTGAAAATGCAAGACAAAATTAAAAGCAAATTTAAAAAAGATATAAGTTTATAATGAGTATATAAGAGAATACAATGCAATAAGGAATCATTAAAAGGAGAAACAAAAAAAAATTAAAAAAGAAATGTTTAAGCATTAGTCTTTTCAGAAATCTTAGCTTGTTCAACCAAGTTTTGAGGAGCATCAAATGGATCTAAGATAACTTCAATCATTCTAATTCTATCTGGAGTATTAAATTTAGGAGAAGCTAAAAGTTCATCTAATTCACCAACGGTTTCAACCTTAACGTTTTCATACTTATGATTAGTTGAGAATAATTCTAAAATTTTGGAGAAGTTCCATGGTTGAACATTATTGTAATCTTTCTTTGGACCATGAATCAACTTTTCAATTGTATAACCACTGTTGTTTAACACGAATAAGTATGGATTTAATTTCCATCTACAACAGTCAGAAATGGATTGAACTGTTAATTGTAAGGAACCTTCACCGGTAAATAAGATAACTCTTCTGTTTGGGTCTAATTCTTCAGCGGCAAATGAACAACCAGCAGCACAACCAGTGGCAAAACCAATGGAACCGTATAAGACTTGAGAGATACCGATAACTTTACCTGGGAAATGTGCAGCAACGACACCGAAAGCAGAAGTACCAGTTTCAGAAACAACAATATCATCAGGTCTAAAAAAATGAGAAACTTTCTTCCACAAGTATTCTTGGTTTAACTTCTCATCAGATGAAGCGGAAACAGTCTTGTAATCTTGTGGAGAGGTTGGTAATTCAACTGGAGAGTATTTTAATAAATGCTTTGGTAATTCTTCAACCAAAGCTTCTAAAGCAAATTGCATTTGAACACCTGGATAAGTGGCATTTCTAATCTTAGTGTAATCTGAATGGAATTCAACAACATTTTTGGTTGAGTATTGATAAGAGAAAGAACCAGTATTGAAGTCAGATAATAAACCACCGATGGATAAAACTAAATCAGAGGATTCGACAGCATGTTTAACATCTGGTTTGGATAACACACCGACATAAATACCACCAAATCTTGGATGGTCTTCAGAAATACCAGATTTACCCATTGGGGTGGCAAAGACAGGGAATTGAGTTTCATCTGCCAATTTAGCAACCAAACTTTGAACTTCATGTCTTAAAGCACAAGCATCAACTAAAATAATTGGATTTTTAGCAGCTCTAGTCATTTCAGCAACAATGTTAACAACTTCAGCTTCAGCTTCTGGTTCATTTGGCTTCAATGACAAATCGATTGGAGCTTTTAATGGAGTGGTTGCAACTTCCATTTCAACAAAGTTGGATGGTAAAGCGATATAAACTGGTCTCTTTGTAACATAAGAATGTTTGAACATTCTGTCAAATTCAGCTGGAGCAGTCTTGATATCATCAATAAAGACGGCTTCTTCAGTGATCTCTTTGAACATTTGCAAATAAACATCGTATCTACCATCACCTAAAGTATGATGTAATAGTAATTTATCTTCATTGGCTTTAATTGTTGGGACACCAACAATATGAACGACTGGAACATGTTCAGCATAAGAACCTGCAATACCATTGGCAGCAGATAATTCACCAACACCAAAAGTTGTGATTAAACAAGATAAACCTTTGACTCTGGCGTAACCATCAGCAGCATAAGAAGCATTTAATTCGTTAGCGTTACCTGCCCATCTAACACCATCGACTTCATCGATGTGATCTAGCAAAGCTAAATTGAAATCACCTGGTAAACCAAAAATAGTGTTGACACCCAATTGGTTTAATCTTTCAAAGATGTATCTACCTAAAGTAATTGATTCTGGTAAAGTCATGTTTGAATAATAGTGAGAAGTTTGTTTTTTAAGTAATATGTAAATTGAATATATAATGTAATCAGTTATTGAATGTGATTATATGATGAAGAACTAAAGCAAACATAGATGAAATGAAGTTGTTGGTGGATTAGACAGGATATCCAGTTGTATTTATACAGCTACAGATATATATATATATATATAAACAGCCACGCATTAGCCATACACAGACAGAGAACCAGGAACAAAACCTTCCGATGAATCAACCCAACATACACACATCAAGACAGCAAATAGATACATGCCTCCAATATCCCACAGCATCCCATACTTCTAGACGTGGGCCTGTTTCGCATGTTTCGGACTGGTCTGCTCATTTAGCTTGACCAGAACCAGCGTTAACCAGCCCACCCGATTTCTCTCTGGACCAGCGTGGGTTGATTTGGTGTTTTTCTTAATCCCTCAGCGGTTTTTCCGGCTTTTTGTTTTTCCGTAATCGCCCGCTTCCACAACCCAAATATATCTTTGTAAAACTTTCCTGTTTAGGTACAATGCCATACTTGTGTTTTCCCAAATAGGTAACATATGAACTTGTTTCCTCACTCTGGAAAGCCTCGTCGAGGCACTGCGTCGTCCCACTAACGTGATGCGATGATTCCCTCAGTGGCTCGACGAGATCTGGGAGCCACTTTATCCATATATTAAAGGACTCCTAGATACTCCAAGCTAAGGGCTATGGACCGGAGACTTGTGGACACCTCGCCTAGTATTTGTTTCTTTTTGGGAGTTTTTTTTTAATAATACGTCCGCCAATAAGCAGGGACATCACAGTTTATTGTAGAGTGCAGTTTGCAGTTCAAGCAACTTAGCTTCAACACCTCTTTTTTAATCGCCGATATTTCGTCAAATGTGATTCATGAATCATAAATGAGTCACGGAGTTGGCTTATCCATATTTTCAGGGGCTATAATATCAACTGATCTGGTGTTGTTTACTCACAACTGACACACATATTATTAATGAAAAGTGAATAGGCTCAATGAATAACCTAGCTTATACATAGCGACATGGCGAGCTTATCTTTTCATCTGAGAGGAAGCAGCAGAAAGAAGGGGGGTCAAATTTTGAGGGATAAGCTGGTCAGATAGTTGTAGGACACCCCCTACAAAGTGAGAAATTGCATGGAAGACCGTTTTCCTGAGTTTCAAACTTCACTTTCTCTAGTAGACTCTACCAGCCATTATCATAGATAGCTGGCCTTCAGTGAATAAATAATACTCACAGATACGAATAGCTCTTTACTAGGAAAGATGGGATCAGATGAGATGAATTAATTAGTTAAGGAAAAGTGAAGGACCTCAGTTCGTAATCCTGACTAAGTAACAGTCATCTGATCGAGGCAGTGATTGCTATACACCCTTACCGTGATCGATATACCAGGCCTAGTGGCTTATCACCACAGTGAGTATATATTTAAGAAAAGAGTTACTTTCAACGAGTATCAATCAATAATCAAGAAAACAAAAAGGGGGATGGGGGAATGTTCGAGTAAATTCTCCCTTTTTGCTTCCCAAGATGAGTGTTAGATCCTTACCCACATGGTGATCACATTATGGAATAGCTATGCTGTATCATGATTTTTTTTTTTTACTAAGGATTCCCATCACTTGAATTTCGGAGACATTGACCCCGTGGGCCACAGATATGTAGATGTGGAATAAGGATGAATTCCTTAATGAGTTAGGGGGTGCGCTTTGATATGTGGATGCCTGCGATGAACCTAAAGGGTGTGTCAACAAGGTGTACGTAGAACATTAAGTTGTATTGGTTAATTATGGTACAATAATTCCTGTAACAATGCCTTGCTCGATGCATGGGATAAAGGATTGCCGATGGGATGAGGGATCGTTTTTATGTTGGATTGCAGAATTGACGCTGAATATTAACAATAGTAGCTAGCTTTAGCTCATCGGGTTTAACACGGTCTCTCTCATTAACAATTTACCATTCTCGAGAGTATTTTGATATATATATATAAATACTACAGATTGCTTGCTGCTATACTATTAAATAGATTACTTCAACCTGTTGGATCAATTGAAATCGAGCTTGTAGAACCGAAACAAACCTGTGACCAAAAACAAAAAAAAAGAGCACCTTGAAGCTCACTCAGATAACCAACTGAACTCAAGTCTAGTTGAGATAGGCAATCTCTTTATTGTATATTGACGTAGCTAAACTATAATGAAAAGAAGGGGGCCGGGGAGGGAGCAGAGGCAGTTTCGTTTTCCATGGTTTGTTCCTTCCTGTGGAATTCTTTGTGAAGACGTCTACTGAATTTGTAGGTCAATCGACGCGACGTTATAAGACAGAGGAGCCCAAACTCTAACTTCCCCTACATCAGGGATTTCAGGTACAAAAAAAAACCCCAATAAGACTTTAATATTAATTTATAGAATTAGATTCACCACCAGTAGTCAAACCTCCAACCCTAGACCTATAAAAGTACCTGCCAAAAAAAAATGGGTACAATTTGAAGAGTTCGATTACCGGGGGATGAGGACTAATTAGACCCTGAAGTGAAGTGAAGAGAAGTGAAGTAAGCAAACTGTTTTTAATTTAAATCATTAAGCAATTCAAAGGGGAGGGGGGAGAGGGGGTATACACAGCTAATCTAGTAGTTAACTAATGCATCCCATACATTAATTTCAAGTATTAATTTCAATTTTTTGCAAAGGGATAAGTGAGTGATTCAATCTGTGACTTCGTTGACGTACTTTTATTCTCGTTTAGCGGATTTGGAATCGGCATTAACTATCTCGATTAACTTCCTTCCTTTGAATTTTCAACGATTGAAAATCTCCGGGGTTTTCTTTTTTTTTTTTAATTTTTTTTCCAAACGTTCAATGAATTTACATATTAGGGTAAAGGTAAATTAGTAACTTTTTAATTGGCTGATGGCTAATGACTAGTGGCTGGTAGCTGTAGCTAGCGACCATGTACCCACGATCTACAACAGCATCAATTGGGTTATGCGTTGCTATATGCCTGTACACACTACAATACCTTTTTTAAAACATCAATAAAAAATCATATCATTAGAGTAAAGAAAAACTACAATAAATTTAAATAAAAGAAAACTAACTAATAAAACGTCTCATAAGCAAAAGAAAGCCCAGTACAGTTAACTAACTTATAAGCTAGAAGCTTTGTGGAAATCCTTACCAGCGTAAACACCCTTACCAGCTAATTCTTCTTCAATTCTTAAGATTTGATTCAACTTAGCTAATCTTTCAGATCTAGCTGGAGCACCAGTCTTAATTTGACCAGCTCTTAAACCAACAGATAAGTCAGCAATGGTGGTATCTTCGGTTTCACCAGATCTGTGAGAAACCATGACACCCCAACCAGCAGCATAAGAGTCGTTAGCAGCCTTGATGGATTCGGATAAAGTACCAATTTGGTTAACCTTCAATAATAAAGCATCAGCACACTTCTTTTCAATGGCAGTCTTAATTCTGATTGGGTTAGTGACAGTTAAATCATCACCAACGATTTGAATGTCAACAGTCTTGAAGAAATGAGTCCAAGCTTCCCAGTCATCTTCAGCAAATGGATCTTCAATGGAAACAATTGGGTAGTCCTTAACTAAAGAGGCATATAAAGCAGCCAATTCTTCACCGGATAACCATTTAGACTTGTCAGAGTTTGGATTCTTGAAATCTAAATCGTACTTACCATCTTTGTAGAATTCAGAAGAGGCAACATCTAAAGCGATACCAACTCTACCTTCGTAACCAGCAGCCTTAATGGCTTCCATAATCAAATCTAAAGCTTCCTTTGGAGTTTGAATATCTGGAGCAACACCACCTTCATCACCAACATTACCGGCTGATTGACCGTATTCCTTCTTAGCTAAGGACTTCAAGTTGTGGTAAACTTCAGAACCGATTCTTAAACCTTCAGCAAAAGTTGGGGCATCGGTTGGAACAATCATAAATTCTTGGAAGGCTAAAGAACCACCAGCATGGGAACCACCGTTTAAAACGTTTTGGAAAGGAACTGGTAAAACAAATGGCTTCTTAGAACCAGCTAAGTCAGCAATGTGAGCGTATAATGGAACACCCTTGTCAGCAGCACCTGCCTTAGCGTAAGCTAAAGAGACACCCAAGACAGCATTGGCACCCAGCTTACCCTTGTTTGGAGTACCATCTAACTTGATCAAGAAAGCATCTAAAGCTTCTTGGTCAGTAACTGGGATCTTTGCATCAACAACAGCTGGTGCAATAATTTCGTTAACGTTGGCAACGGCCTTTAAGACACCCTTACCTAACCATTTTGACTTGTCACCATCTCTTAATTCCAAGGCTTCATGGACACCAGTGGAGGCACCGGATGGGACGATTGCTCTGAATAAACCTTTGTCGGTGTGTAAGTCAACTTCGACAGTTGGGTTTCCTCTGGAGTCATAGACGTATCTTGCAAAGACTTTAGTTGGGACAGACATTATGTATTATTAGTTGAAAGAAAGGAAAAATGTGGAATTGACCTTAATGTGTAAACAGGAAAGATTAGAAAGAAAGCGGTGACAACTACTAGATCGTTCAGTGTGGGAATTCGATGTGTATTTATACAGCAGCGAATCGAGTTACAGTTACGGGCCACTGCGAGTTATGGAGGTGGAGCGACTGACTTCGGGCAGCACTGTATCTCTAGTTAAAGGTTTATACACAAATGTTGGTTTGTGGCCATACAGGTTGTTGACATCAAGTGTTGAGCCATTGAAGGTGGTTAGCAGGATCGGCCTATAGGATGTGTTTTACAACTATTGGATGTGGTTCTGAATTGTTTTTGTACTGTTTGGATTATTTCTGAACAATTTTTAAACTGTTTCTGATGGTTCTCTCCCTCCTCAAGCCATTGAGTTCTACATTATGTTTTACCATCATCACTCTGAAATGTAGTACATTCTACTACCATTTACAGAGTATTTTAAGTCCATAGCGTGGTACAATAAGTGGTGGCAGCTCGACCATCTTCTCAGGAACTCTTCAGCCCGGACGATGGCCCACGGACTAGAGTGGTCTTCTTCTAACTCATCAGCCATGGTTCCTTAGCTAAAAAGAAGTTCTTAAAAGCTCCTAAAGGTTCTTCAAGGTTCTGTCTACAGCTGGCCACTTGTCATATGGGCCTGTAACACCAGTATATGCCGTATAATATTCTAGTAATTTGGATCTGGTGACTGACTCAAGTATTTCAAGTGAATGAAAAACTCCGAACTTGAACCCAAGACTCTCTACAGTAAAGAGTAAGAGCCCATCTCCGGTCTGTGGCCACGCCGGCTAAGTCGCCGGTAGCTGCTACAATGGTTCATTATATATATCTATCGATCATTGATCATTGATCATTAATCATTAATCATTTTACATGAATTCCACTTTGTACAATAAACAACAATTCTCGATCAATGCACTCCTCCTCTCTTTAGATCACTCAGTCGGATTGCAACCACCCTTGACACTATATCAGGTAGACAAAGCGCGTGCCAAAACTTGTCGGGCAAACGCTAACAACTATAGAGATAAATTCACCTGTGCACCCGGGATTTTTTCATTCTCGTTTTTTTTTATTTTTTTATTTTTTATTTTATTTTGTTTTGTTTTGTTTTGTTTGGAAGCAGCAGTTGGAAGCGGACAATTCAGGAATTAAGTTGGGTTACATGTACTTTAAAAAATATAAATAGTAATCAAGAAAGGGAGAAGTCCCCGAGATCTGAACCGAGATTTCTGTGTGGTGTCTCTTATGACAAAATAACAATTAAATTATGCAGCTATATAACTATAAAACTAGAACAGTAAACTAAAACAGTAAACTACTTCCTGTTCTTTCTATTTCTCTTTTCCCTCTCATACTCATTTTTAGCAGCACCTTCTTCGGTCTGAATCGAATTGATAATCTTAGCCATCTTTGCGTGATACTCATCATACTCTCTTTTCTTGCTCTTGATCATTTCCCTAGCTTCGAACTGCGAATCCTTTCTGATCTCTCTCAAGTTTTGTTTACGCTCTTGTTTGATCTGGTGCTTCAACTTGGAAATCTCCTGTCTTGTTCTGTCCGGGTCGTATGACTTCTTGTCTGGGTTGAAGTTTTCTTCGAATTTAGGTATGTATGTGGCGATGGCAATTGCTCTGTGAGCTTGTAGTTTTAATGGTGTTCTGTCCTGTGATGATATTCTGTATAGGTTGTTCAACTTGGAGAGTAAGGATGGTATGCATGGAGTGGAGGCCTGGTAGATGACTAGGTGTTTTAGGATTGTGATGAATGGCTTGGATATTTCTAGGAATGGTGTCTTTTCCTTGAAGATGAGGGAGGAGTAGTTGTCTAGTGTGAATATTACTTTTACCAATAACTTGGAGAGATGTTCTTTGGATGATTGATTCCATGATGAAAGTTTTAGGATTGGGGACTCAGTAGGTAATTTTGCAGTCGATGATAGTGTGAATCTGGTTGGTTTGGGTTGTCTCACTTTAGTTGCCAAGTCTTCATAGTTGATCTTGGATGGTTCAGGGATTAATGCCATTAGTGCTCTTTCTAAGAAATTAATCGATTCTGGAACAATTCTTTTAGACAGTCTTTGGTATTGTAAGATCAAGTCACATAAGTAAATCCCCGAGAATAAATGGGTTGGATATTTATCAACGTTTAAGTACTCTAATGTTTCACCAATCAAGATCATTGCTGGGGTAGCCACTAAGTGGTACAAATCCGAAGTTGAGAAAGTTCTACCGATAACTGTATAGAAAACTAAATCGGATTTCTTAGGATACTGTAATGGGTCCCTAGTTTCGATTCTTTTTTGAATGGAAGTGATTTGTAATCTGAACTCTTCAATCATCTTGTCTGGGTACTTTTCAGATAATTCTCTGATGATCTTGGATGTATAATCAATCAATTCGGTATAACTGGCACTTTCATCTGCAGAATACTCTTCATCACCTAAATGTAAAGTATATTTAATTAGAACACATGTGAAAACACCGATCTTTTCTTTATTACCAGCACCTAACTTGGGTTGATATGTCTTGAAGACCTGCTTAATAATAGGAATAACATCTTTATAAGCAACACCGTTTGTTAATTTTAAGAAATCTTCTAAAGTTGCTGGACAACTGTTAATCTTACCACCAACAACACCGCCAACTTTTATTACTTTACCCCCGATTGTAATTGTCGACTCAACACCATCCATTCTATCCTTAGCTCTTGGTCTTTCATCATCAACAGAATTATCATCATCATCATCATCATCATCATCAGATTCATCGTTATCGGAATCCTTGATTCTAAAGCCACCTTCTTCATCCTCACTACCACCAGCCCAGAAATCACCATCTAAATCATCGGCATCACCAGCCACTTGCTTATCGTCTTCCTCGATACCTTCCATTCTACGTAATCTGTCTGCTTCTAACTTAGCAAAATGTGCTTCTCTTTCTTTAGTCAGTTCTTCGTCAGTTTTAGTTCTATCTGCAGGAGCAGCTCTTCTGTCCAATGCAGCTTCTTTAACTTTCATATCATACTTAATATCGGCTTCTGATTTTGCCTGAAACCCATTGGATTTAGGTTGTTTGACTGATCTTAAATCGGACATAATGTCACCGAACTCATCATCTAGTTCCATGATTTGTTCTTGGTTTTCTTCATGTTTCTTTTGTCTTTCATGTTTATAAAATTTGGATTTGGCCATCACTTCTTTCATAACCTCAGCTTTAGTTTTCTTTCTTTGAGGTAACGACAAATCATCGTTATCGTCGTCGACTCTTCTCTTCTTATTGAAAAAATTACCACCATCGTCCTCATCGTCAACTGCATCTTGATCATCATCATTTTCATCAAAACCCATGGCTAACGACTTACCAAAATGTGTCAAACCAGTGTCACCATCATCACCATCATCATCATCTTGATCATCATCCAAATTATACAATGAAGCCTTAGATGCCAATCTTTGTCTTTCTCTAGTGAATCTCTCCAACATCTTCTCTTCAGCAGTCAAACTACTATCATTCTCCCCAAATCTTCTATCTTTCAGGCCACCGACTTTATTCTTTCTAGCGGTTTTAGCTTGCCACTCTAGTCTTCTGTTTTCTTCACCAACCTGTTTCGAGATACCGGGCTTACCAACCGTTTGCTTTTTGGATATGGCGTCAGCACGTTTGTTTCGTGTCACTTTGACATCAAATGGGTTGAATTCTTCATGGATTTTGGCGAGCTTAATTTCTTTGTCTTGCTTTCTGGTTTCATTAGGGGTTTTCTTGGAGTGTTTGGAACCTTTTTTCTTCGTGTTGGTCTGACCTGTGAGCCCCGCTGCTTTCAACGTGGCTTTTAAATTCTTTAGTTGAGATCCTGATCCTCTTGCCATTTTTGTTAATAGTGCTATTCAATGAGCTTGAGGCTTTGGCTTACTTAAAGATCGGTGGGGTGTTGACGTATTACTAGGAGCTAGCTTTAAAAGATTTGGAAATTTTTTTTATGATTTTTCCTTGATTGTGCGGCTTGGAGGTGTGTGGGCACAGTAATTGTAGATGTGGCGAGTGCATCCAACACGGCAGTGCCAATTTGGTAATTGGCTTTCTTCCTTATCAATCTCTGTAAATAAATAGTTTTCATAAAGAACACTATTAAGGGAATTGATCAAAGAAGTTTGGTGTTCGGAGGTTTTGTTTTTAGTTGCTTTTTTTGCTTTTTGTTTTATGTTTTTTGTTTTTTGTTTTCGGTGTTGTAGGGTTGACCTGATTGATTAGCGGATGGATAGCAGCTTTACGTTAGTTAGAGTTGTATGTAAATGTCGGTCAGTCTTTGGATTTTGTAATAAGAGTAAAACTTCCATTTCATTAACTTCTGGCATATACGACCATTTGTTCCCTTCTAGTGTCACTATAGCCCCTAAAAAGTCATAAATACGTAGTGGTATCTAACCATATTTCTAACGCTGTTCACCAATTGAGTCCTAAAATTACACAGTAATTAATCGCTGCAATATATCGCTCCAGGCTGCTTCAAATTTCTTTTGGTCCGGTTTTGACTTAGCACTCAGATAGAGATATCTCCTTTATCTGTTCGTCTTCTTTTTAGCTCACTCCTACCCCACAATACAAGCAAAACACAACATGGTCTCCTTTGCAAAACTATCTACTGCCTTACTAGCAGCCACTGCCTCCACCGTCTCTGCCCTTTCCATCCAGTACGGGTTCCCAGGTCAAGACACCAAACCAATTCCAGGTGAATCACCATTACAATTATGTGACGCCACCACCTCCCAATTACTAACCTTGAAGCAAGTCAACCTATCACCAAACCCACCAGTTAGGGGAGAAAATCTAACCGTCTCAGCCACCGGATTTCTAAAGGAAGACATTGGAGAAGGTGCGTATGTCGATGTTGATGTCACTTATGGATACATTAAATTAATCCACCAAACCTACGACTTGTGTGAAGAGTTACCTCATGTGGACATGGAGTGTCCTATTGGTTCTGGCTATTACAATTTAGAAAAACAGGTCGAGATCCCAAATGAAGTTCCTCCAGGTAAGTACACTGTTCAAGCTAGAGCTTATACTAAGGATGATGAGTTGATTACTTGTTTGACTGGTGTGGTCGAGTTCCCTCCTTATGGGTCTGGTACTTTGATTGAAATGATTTTTGGTATTTAATGATGTTGTTTTGTTTGGGCAATCTTTTACTCAGAATCAGTTAACGTATTATTCATTTCTTTGTTTGTTTCCATAGGTGAATCTTAATTATCCTTGTTCTTTCTCTTTGGTCAGGCGTTATTTTTTGTGTCTTTCTCATTACGATATTTGCTTGTTTTTTTAAAGTTAATTAGTTTGTAGTCAATAAGCTCGTTTAATTTTTTTTTTTTTTTTTTGGATTCTGATTATTATTTTACACTAGAGAAGGTCTCCTTTTCAGTACTTTTCTTATTACTACTATTATTACGTATTACTATTAAAAGTTCAGAGACTTTTTTCTTTTTTTTTTTGCATCTTTCTCTATCAGTACTTCCTCTCAAATCTCTCTGGCTCCATTTCAGTCACTTATTTTTACTAGTCAGAATTTTCAAATATATTTTAATTTTTCTTAACTGTAAGGAAGAATCATATGAAGATCATTAACAAGTAAAAATAAGGGCACTAACTTAAATTCAACTAGCAAAACAACAAATATAAAAATGGGCTCACGTCTTAGTGAGTAGCAGCAGAACTAATCAAATTAGAAGTTTCAGATTCTTGTGTAGATGGAACTCCAAGACCAGAATGGCCTTGATTTGTTTCATTCACTGTAATATCCTCAATTGATATATTGCTATGTAATTCATGATACTGATCAATGTAATCATGGATCATGATTCTATCAAATGCAATTTTCTTCTTGATGGACTTCAACTGATATCTGACTGGAATCCAAGGCAAATAACCATGCTTTTCTTTATGAGACTTGCATTTCAACAGAGTAATCACAAATCCCCAGAATAACAAATACGAGAAAACGGATCCATATGTCGCAGTATTACTCCAGCCCACCAAAGCATTCAATAACATCCATCCACCATCAGTCAACCCATTACAGCAATTCACATGCCAGATAGTGTTGCTGATATCATACGATCCTGGCCCAGAACCAGATTCTGAAGTATCCTGGCCACATTTTTGAACAAACTGTTCTAATTCTAAGAACCAAACCCCACGGGACATCAATCCTGCTGCAACCAAGTATAAGAAACACGATGATAGAATCAAAAAATATTGTAAGGACAGTTTATTACCACCTCTGTACATCACCACACCAATTATCCCACCTAATAACCCACCACAAATTATAGCTACTGGAAAAGCAGAAGCTGGTTGATTAACCCCGATACCTCCCACGAATACAACAGCTTCAAGACCCTCTCTTAAAGTGGTGATAAATGGTAAGATAGCTAAAGCATAGTGTTTAGAAAAACGTTGGAAGCTCAACTTTAATCTATAGTAATGGGAAATTTCCGATGATAAAGGTTCATGTTCAACCTCAGTCAAGAAACCATCATCATCGTCATCAGGATTAGCATGAACATCGCTGTTGTTGTTTAACGACTTACCCAACTTCCACTTCCATTTGGTTTGAAGTTCGTTAATACGTAATAAAGCCAATCCCATAACTGAAATAATTAAAGCACTAACAATGGAAAAAATACCTTCCCAGATACGTTCGGCCATTGACCAAATATCATTACCGATGATGTAAAAAATAGCAATGAAAATAGCACCGATACACAAACAAATACCTAATCCAGACAAGGCACCAACCCAAATCTGTGCTCTTAAGTGATTGTAATGTAATGGGTCAATAGTTAAATATGTTTGACCAGTTGTTGCATCTGTTGATGTGAAGTTTTGTTTTAAGAATGAAAGTAAAACAGAAATGATGATTGCACTTTCTAGTGTTTCTCTCAAGATGATGAAGAAGATTTGGACAGAAAAATAATCTTCCCACATTATTGGAAGTTGTTTATTAATGTGTTTTTTGAGCTTTACTGCGTCAAGTTCAGCAAGAAGACGGAAGATGAAAAAGGGAAACCTACCTTAACTGAACTCAATTCAACTCGACTGAATCAAACCTAATCTCTCTTCTGGTGCACGGGTGTGGCTCAACTGCGCAGTCGCTCGGCTCAGCAAACACAGAGATCACTCAAGATGATGATTGGTAACAGTATTTCACTCACTCCTATTATTATTTGCTTATCCTATCATTATCACACCCATTTCTTCCTTTATTTACTAGACTGTTATTTGTAACCCTTTAAAGCATGTTTGCTAGAAGAAATAGACACAAAGGAGCAGGAAATGCTCCTCCTCCCAAAAAATCCGGTGGTGCTCCTATCAAAAAGGCCACCTTTGAATCACACAAGAAGAAAGAAGTTGGTGTTTCTGATTTGACTCTTTTATCCACTATCTCGGATTCGTCAATCAATGACAACTTGGAAAAGAGATTCCATAATGGCACTATCTATACTTATATTGGCCATGTCTTGATTTCCGTTAACCCTTTCAGAGATCTAGGTATTTACACTGATGAAGTCTTAAATTCCTATAAAAATAAAAACAGATTGGAAGTTCCTCCTCACGTTTTTGCCATTGCTGAATCAATGTATTATAATATGAGAGCTTATAAAGATAGTCAATGTGTTATCATCTCTGGTGAGTCCGGTGCTGGTAAGACAGAAGCTGCTAAAAGAATCATGCAGTATATCGCTTCTGTTTCAGGTTCGTATAGTTCTTCATCGCAGATTCAACGTATCAAGGATATGGTTTTGGCTACCAATCCTCTATTAGAATCATTTGGTTGTGCTAAGACTTTAAGAAATAATAATTCTTCAAGACATGGTAAATATTTAGAAATTCATTTCAATCAAGCTTTCGAACCCGTTTCTGCTAACATTACCAATTACTTATTAGAAAAACAAAGAGTTGTTGGTCAAATTAGAAATGAAAGAAATTTTCATATTTTTTATCAATTTACTAAAGGTGCAAGTGATAACTATAGACAAATATTTGGTGTTCAAATGCCTGAACAATACATTTACACTTCTGCATCGGGTTGTACTTCGGTCGACTCAATTGATGATTTAAAAGATTATAAAGATACATTAACTGCTATGCAGACTATTGGTCTAACTCAAGATGAACAAGATAACGTTTTCAGATTGTTGGCTGCTATTTTATGGATTGGTAATGTTACATTTGTGGAAGATGAAGAAGGTAATGCTAAAGTAGCCGATACTGGTGTTACTGATTTTGTTGCTTATTTACTACAAGTTGATGGTCAACAATTGGTTAAATCTTTAACTGAAAGAACCATGGAAACATCTCATGGTATGAGAAGAGGTTCAGTTTATCATGTTCCATTAAATACAGTTCAAGCCACTGCTGTTAAGGATGCTTTAGCAAAAGGTATATATAACAATTTATTTGATTGGATTGTTGATAGAGTTAATTTATCTTTTCAAAGTTTGCAATCTCAAATTTTTAAATCTATTGGTATTTTAGATATTTATGGTTTTGAAATTTTTGAGCATAATTCTTTTGAACAATTATGTATTAATTACGTTAATGAAAAATTACAACAAATTTTCATTCAATTAACTTTGAAATCGGAGCAGGATGAATATGAAAGAGAACAAATTCAATGGACCCCTATTAAGTTTTTCAATAATAAAATTGTTTGTGATTTAATCGAAGCTAAAAGACCAGCAGGTGTCTTTGCCGTTTTGAATGATGCTTGTGCTACCGCCCATGCTGATTCAGATGCTGCTGATCAAACATTTGCCCAAAGATTAAACATGATGTCTTCAAATCCTCATTTTGAATTAAGACAATCTAAATTTATTGTTAAGCATTATGCTGGTGATGTTACATATGATATTAACACTATGACCAATAAAAACAAAGATCAAATGTCAAAGGATTTACTAGAAATGATTGCAACCACCCAAACTCCATTCTTGCAAACAATCTTCCCAGATCAAGTTGACACAAATAATAGAAGAAAACCCCCAACTGCAAGTGATAAAATTAGAACAAGTGCCAATTTATTGGTTGATACATTATCCCAGTCCTCCCCATCATATATCAGAACAATTAAACCAAATCAAAATAGATCCTCAAGTGAATATGATACAAAGGCTGTTCTGCATCAAGTTAAGTATTTGGGTTTACAAGAAAATGTTAGAATCAGAAGAGCAGGTTTTGCTTATAGACAAACATTTGAAAAGTTTGTTGAAAGATTTTATTTATTATCAACAAAAACTTCGTATGCAGGTGAATTCATCTGGGAAGGCGATTCAAAGACTGCAACTTCGTTAATTTTACAAGATGCCGGTATCGTACAATCCGAATGGCAATTGGGTATTTCTAAAATTTTTATTAAGAAACCGGAAACTTTATTCGCTTTAGAAGAAATGAGAGAAAATTATTGGGCTAGTAAAGCTAAGGTCATTCAGAGAGCTTGTAGAAGATGGTTAAAGAGAAGAGAAAATGCTGCTAAGATTGTTCAAAAGTTATGGAGGGAAAGAGTTTCTGGTGGTAATAAATACGTGCAATTAAGAGATTATGGTACCTCATTAGTTATTAATAAGAAAGAAAGAAGAAGATTAAGTATTCTAGGTTCAAGAGCTTATATGGGAGATTATCTAAATTGTAATGATAACAAAAGTGGTCCTGGTAAATTTATTATGAAATCTGTTGGTTTAACTGATTATGTTGTTTTTTCGACAAGAGGTGAAATGTTACACTCCAAATTTGGTAGATCTGCTTTAAGATTATCTAAACATTTCATTTTAACAAAGTCTAATTTCATAGTAATTGGAGAACAATTACTGAACAATCAGGTTTCTTATGCTATTGAAACTAATATTCCAATCAGTTCGATTAGTAAAGTTTCGTTATCTAACTTACAAGATGATTGGCTTGCTATTAATTTGAATTCACCATCTCAACCCGACTTGCTAATCACTACCATGTTTAAGACGGAAATGATAACACACCTGAAGAAAATCAACAAGGGATTAAACATCACCATTGGCCCAACTATTTCTTATAACAAAAAACCAGGTAAAGCTCATATTGTTAAATTTACAAACAGTGATGCTGCTCCTGCAAATGGAGATTTATATAAATCATCCACTGTTTCCGTTAGAAGAGGCCTTCCTGCTTCAAGTACATCTAAGGAAAAACCAAAGGGTAAGAGTATCTTAACTAATGCTAATGCAATTTCCCATTATAAGAACACTATAGGCTTTACAAACGCTGCTTCTTCGGTCACACGACAAGTTCCGCATCATCAACAACCACAAGCACAGCAAGCACAACCAAGAGCTGCCCATGTTCCAGTGTCCGTTCCAGTGAATGTCACTCATAATGCATCTTCATCTTATCATACATTGGATCCTAGTCGCTCCAACACTAACGGTATGACAGCAGCAGCTAGACCAACCGTCAATAGAAAACCAAACAGAAAACCGGTTCCAACACCTCCATCTAATCATAACGCTGCTGTTGCTGGTGCTAATGCTGCATTTGGTGGTTCAAGACTAACATCAGTCAGTAGAAAACCAGCGCCTCGTGTTGGCTCAAAGCCTAAACCAGTTGCTCCACAGTCAAGACAATCCAGACAATCTGCTTCCCAGCCTAAACAACAACTGCCTCAACAACATCAACCAATTAGACATGTTCCTCAAGTAGCAACACAGCCAGTCCAAAAACAAACTGCACCACCTCCACCTCCTCCTCCACCTGAACCTGAAAAACCAAAATGGCCGATGTTTAAAGCTGCTTATGATTTCCCAGGTTCTGGTAATAACCCATCAGAATTTCCAATGAGTAAAGATACAATTGTTTTTATACTACAAACCTCAGATTCAGGTTGGTCATTAGCTAAGTCACTGGATGAATTAAAAGAAGGTTGGGTTCCAACTGCATATATTGCTCCATATACACCTCCTGCTGGTAGTACTAATGGTAATGGTGTAAGTAAAGCTTCTGGTGTTGCTGCTGGTGCTGCTGTTGGCGCTGCTGGTGCTGCTTCTGGTGGCGGCAACTTAGCTGATAGTTTGGCTGCTGCTTTGCTCAATAAAAAGCAAGAAGAATCTACAATGGCTAATGATTTGGCGGCTGCTATCAGACAAAAAGCTAGAAGAGAAAGTGATGATGAGGAAGACGATGACGATGATTGGTGATGGATGAGCTAATCTGTTCACTTATTTTATTAGTTGTTTTCCTTGATTATGTTCTTGAGTCTGTTGTTTCGTTTTGTTTCGTTTTGTTTCTCCTATCCTTTTTTATTTTATTTTTATAACCCTGTAGATTTTTATTGAACTCTTTGTGTATTACATTTTTTTTTTGTTCGTTTTACTTATCCCACACCTCTCTTCAAAGACTATTAATAAGAATGTTAATAGATTAAAATGAATCTTTTATGATACATTAAATTATCCCAAACGACGCGTCGACACGTCGCTCAAAATTTTCCAGCTTTTCGAGTTGTCAGAAGAGAGTCAACTTTGCAATAAACACGAGTTGATCTGAGTGTGTTCAATTGAGATTCTTTATACTTTTTCCCTTCATATCCACCAACTTACAACAGAAGAATCAAAACCAATCATGGCAGACATTAATGCAGTTTCTCAGGTTTTAGAACAGTCCTTATCCCCAAGTATGGCCAATCAGGCGGGTGAGACCCTTAAATCTCTAGATGCACAACAAGGTTTCCCGTTGACTTTACTTCACGTGGCTGCTAGTAACGAATTGCCTCAATCCATCAGACTAGCTGGTTCCTTATACTTCAAGAATTTAGTCAAGAGAAAATGGATGGATGAATCAGGGAATTATGGTATTTCCAAATCTGATGCTGATTCAATCAAATCTCAAATTGTTAAATTGATGATTACGTTACCAGATTCTTTACAAGTTCAAATTGGTGAGTCTATTTCATTGATTGCCGAATCTGAATTTCCTGAGATTTGGCCTCAACTATTAGATGAGTTAGTTGAATGTTTGAATTCAAGTGATATGATTGTTATTAAGGGCGTTTTAAGAGTGTCTCATTCAATATTCAAAAGATGGAGACCAGCAACGCCCTCTGATGACTTGTATTTAGAAATTAAAATGGTTTTAGGTAAGTTTGCTACCCCTTTCCTGCAGTTATTGCAAAGAGTTGACGTGTTGATTGGTGAAAACAGCACTGATAAAGTCGCTTTAAACCTACTATTTGAAAATTTACAGTTATTGGTTAAGATATATTATGATTTGAATTGTCAAGATATTCCTGAATTTTTTGAAGATAATTTAAACACAGGTATGAATACCATGCATAAGTATTTAACATACTCAAATCCGTTACTAGACGATTCTGATAACGAAGATGAAGTTGAACCAATCACATTAGTTAAGACTCAAATTTGTGATTTGATTCATTTATACACAACCAGATATGGTGAAGAATTTTCAAAATTCATTCCAACTTTCATTCAAACCGTCTGGGACTTATTGAAACTGACTGGTTTACAATCAAAATATGATATACTGGTATCCAGAGCATTGAATTTCTTGACCGCTATTGCATCTTTAGAAAGCTATGGACCAACTTTAAACAATGAAACTGCCCTGAAAGAAATCACAGAAAACATCATCCTACCGAATGCCACATTAAGAGAATCGGATGAAGAAATGTTTGAAGATGATCCAATTGAATATACTAGACGTGACTTGGAAGGATCTGATTCAGATACAAGAAGAAGATCATCCACCGATTTCATGAGAGCGTTGAAAGATGGTAATGAACAAGTTGTCACCAATGTTGTTACTACATATGTCAATCATTATTTGTCAGATTTCCAATCTAACCCCACTAATTGGAAGTCTAAAGATTTAGCTCTTTATTTATTCAGTGCCATTGCTGCCAATGGTTCGATAACTAATTCAGGTTTAACTTCTACTAATTTATTAGTTGATGTTGTTCAATTCTTCACCAACTATGTTGCCCCAGACCTAGTCAATCAAGTTTCACATCCAATTTTAAAAGTGGACGCGATCAAATATATTTTCACTTTCAGAAATCAATTAACTAAGGAGCAATTGATTAATACGTTTGAGTTGTTGTCTTCTCATTTCCAAGATAACAACTATGTTGTTTACACTTATACTGCCATTACAATTGAAAAGATTTTAGGTATTAGAAATCCTAATAATCACCAGGAATTATTATTCAATAAGAAAGATATTCCACCTGCAGTTTCTCAAAACTTATTAATGAGTTTGTTTACTTTAATGTTCAAACAGGGCGAAGAACCTGAAAAATTAGCGGAGAACGAATTTTTAATGAAATGTATTATGAGAATTTTATTAACAGCACAAGATTCATTAAATGAATTCTCTTTACAACTACTAGATCAATTATTAAGAATCATTGAAATTATTGGTAAGAATCCATCTAATCCAAGATTCTCTCATTATGCATTTGAATCAGTTTGTGTTTTAATCAAATATAATGTTGCTGACATTGAGGCAATTGTAGAAAAAATAAGAGATATAGTCTTGTCCATTTTAGGACTAGAAATTCAAGAATTCACACCCTATGCATTCCAGATATTAGCATATTGTCTAGAGGTTTATCCAAAGAATAAGCCATTACCTGAATTTTATAAAGCGTTGGTGAAACCATTGTGTGATCCATCAATTTGGCAATATAGAGGAAACATTCCAGCAATAGAAAGATTATTAAAAGCCATTGTCGAGTTCAGACCTGAATTATTTTTGGATGCTCAAAGAGTAACTCCAATTTTAGGTGTTTTCCAAAAACTAGTTTCTTCTAAAACGAACGATCATTTAGGTTTTGAATTTTTAGAGGCTGTTTTAATCAACATTGACTTATCCGTTTTACAACCATTTTTGAAAGATGTTGGTGTTATTATTTTATCAAGATTAAACCAATCAAGAACTGATAAGTTCGTTAAAAGGTTTGTTATATTCTTGTGTTCATTGTCATGTCTAAGCATATCCCAAACTTCAGTGAACAACAAAAACAATTTGAATTCCACATTTGCTTACAGTTTAATAGATAATGTTCAATCCGGTGTTTTCAACCAAGTGTTTGGAAGTTTTATAGTTCCTTACATTATTAAATTCAATAATATCTTAGATAAAAAATTATTAATTGTTGGACTAATTAATTTAATAAGCGAAAACGGTAATTCAATCGACCCGCAGAAATCAACGTTAGCAATCAGCCAATTATTAAAGTTATTATCAAGTGACTCAATTAAAGATTATAAAACAATGAATGAGAATTATGAAATTATGATTGGTTTAGAAAATGATGATTTTACATTTGGTTCAAGTTTCAATAGATTAAACATTATTCAAAATGGATCCTTTGATCCCATCAAAAATGAAATCAATAGTCAACAAGCCATTTTAGATTACTTCAAGATGAAATTAGGTTCCTTTGAATTGTTCAGACAAAGATTAGCTTATGATTTAGATGATGAATCTAAGGTGATCTTACAACAATTAGGAATTGCGTAATTTCACTTTGGTTTTGGTTTGCATTATTTCTATTTTTAGTTTTTTGATGTTAATTCACTTTTATAGTTTCGTATCTTTTTATTTGGTATTGTAACTTTTGTACGTATTTATTTCCACACTCACTTTATATGATCCCTCATCTCTCCTTTTAATTGTATATCCTCTATGCCTCTATCTCTCTTTTTCTGTTTATTTAATGTCTCTTCTAGATTTTTCAACTCTTTAGTGGTATCTCTTCTCTTCACTTTAATTTTTTTCCACAACCTTTTTTGCATCATTACTACTCCTGCTTTAGTTTGTATTTTTTTTTTTCTTTCTTAATAGTGTCTTTTCATTCTGTATTTCTATACAACGTACATATTTTCTTGTTATAAAACTATTTAAAAATGTACGAAGGCATACAACTTGCAGTACTCAAGATGATCGCTATCTTATACATACGACAACACTGTCTTTTTGTGCATTAGATACTACTCCACTTAATGAGTGTACGATACACTCCTGTTAAGTAGAATAGCGTCTAATAAAGCAAAGATTCTTTCTCTTAGTACCATAATTGTTCCCCACTGACACACTTACAAATAACCAAAAGGTCCTCAGTGGAAATTGACTACCTTATTGACGTTTGTAAGGAATCAGGAAATCGCAAGGAATCGTTCGCCAATAAATCACTCGTACAGCAAATTATGAAATGTTTTCAAAACTATGAGAGCACTTTCTATGATTTTGAAAAAAGCTAAAGATATTTTAGATCTCTAATAATGTTGCATTATTAACTTCCTCCAGTCGTTTTACTTCTTGGTAAATTTGAAGAAAGGTATGACGAGTTTAAGCTTCTCTTCAAAGAGATTACAACATCGAGGTCAGTTTCAAAAGGGGCAACAAGTAAGGTGGTGCTACCCCTGAATCTCAATTACAAATCGCTTCCTGTCGAATATTCAATGGATGATGAACTAAGAACGTATTCTAGTTCACTTGCTGAAAAAGATTCACACCCAACTGCACACCAACTTTTGGGGATGGTTAAAAGAATGAAAATCAGGGAAAAGATGATTAAGATTACCGTACTTAGTAAAGCAAAACCTGGATCGGGAACAAAACCCAACAGCGAGTCACTGAAAATTGAGATTAGAGAAGCGTACCGATATTCAGCAACTGGTACTTCAGCTATCTTTACTCTATTTGAAGAGAACATGGCAAAACAATTGAAAATTCCTTTGAAAACCTAATCTAATCTGAAGTCATCAAAATTACTAGAGTGAGCCCTGAGGATTCACAATTCAACTGCACAGCTTTTTAATGTGATTAGCAAAATGAGCTCCAATGAAACCGTGCATAGTTCACCATCAGGAAACTTGAACAGTGAAAATACTTTAACAAACCCTTCACAACAATTTGAAAACTTCCATTATAATATTCCAGTGACGCACCAACTTCAATAGCTGTTAGAAAGCTGAATATTTTATTGATAGAAGATCTAAAAGTGATCACTACCATTTTGCGTCACTTCAAGTATTACCATAAACTCTGTTTCACTTTCTATACTCTAAAGCTGAACTTCAAATACTCGAAATCTCAGTAAGTTGATCGTTGTCGTTGTGGAAAAACATGCTTCCAAGTCAGTGGTTTCCTCTTCTTCAAACGAGAAATTCAATACTCTCATAATTGTAGGTTCATCCAGATTCTTAATATTTTTCACGTTGGCTGGGGGTAGTTGGATTGCTGTTGATGTTCGGAATGCCAAACCAGCATATTGATGTCTCCGTGAAGCCCACAATACCTCAAAAAGGGATTTGGGTGGAGGGGGCGACTAACGGGAATATACTGATGTGATCTTGAATTGGGAGACGTTTTAGTTACTAAAAGGAAAAGAAGAATCCAACTTCAACATGAAAACTTCAATTCAGGAATGTTTAGGAATGTTCAGGAGTGGGAATGTTAAAGAGAGCGGTGCTGGGCACTGGCCCAATAAATTCCAATCCGGCGGATTCTTAATTTGGTAGACGTAAACGTCAGACCCGATTTCAACCGTATAACAATTCATTTCCTATGAATAGAAACATATATTTTTTTTAATTCTTTTAAAAGATCAACTATAAGAATGGAGGAAGAATAAACCTAATAGAAGTAAAAAAAAAGTGTACAGAGAGAAAACGTAAAACAGGAAGAATAAAATTACCCAAAAATAAGAGATAAAAAAGTGAAAAAAAACATCGTAAAAGTAAATAAGTGGATGAGCTATAAAAAAGGAGGACGATAATTAATAACAAGAAAAATACAAAAAATCAAAAGTCAAAAGAAAAAAAAACAATTAAGGAAAAGAGAGTTTAAGTTAAATAACACTAGGAAGGCTAAAAACACATTGAAGAAAAAAAAGAAATAAGAATAATAATAATTCATTGAAAAACTAGGGAGGTCACAATTCGATTGTAACTATGTATTCAAATGTTTATAAGGAAATTATTCATTTCAGTAAGCATAACAAGAAGAAATAATTAAGAAAAATGGAAACTCAAGGAACTTTTCTCGCTTGATATAACACAGAAAACATATTCCAGAAGTTCGAAGAATATGTATTGATTAAATAATCTATGAGTAGACGCAAAGAAACGAAGATATAGGCAAGATATGATAAAAATGCATGCTTATTTAATTATGGTACGAACCATTTTCACCTGGTATACTTCCACCAGTAGAAGCAGAGTCAGCGTTAGATGAATCACCAATGATTTGATCCGCCTTTTTGATTTCTTCCAACTTTAATAATCTATCACGTTCAGCAATTTCGGCGGCTGTTAGAAAACGACCACCTTGGCCTCTAGGTCTTCTCATTGCATGCTTATGTCTCGATTCATGCAAGTATGGTTTACGTCCTCTTTGTATTTTCAATTGTTCCTCTAATTTAGCTCTTGCTATTCTTCTTTTCAAAATACGGTGATACTGTTTAGCATTAACATAATATGGCTGATCCTGGCTTACCGTCGTTTGGACTTGAGGTTGTGAAGGCTGAGGTTGTGGAGTGTGTTGAGAGGTCGGAGAAGGAGTACCAGTAAACGAAGAGTGATCAGTTCCTGGGTATTCAGAAGGGTCTATATATTCAACCGACAATTGTGATGGATCCTGTGGTTGATAAAATTGTTGCAAAGACGCAGTTTGTTGAGTTTGCTGCATGGCTTGAGAATCGTTCTGTAGATGGGTTTGCATTTGTTGCTGGGATTGGGAAGCTTGTAAGTATTCAGTGGACATTAATGAAATAAGTTAAAGTATGATTGAATAAAACGTTTTTTTATAAAAAGTGAAAATGTAGGGACTGAAAAAGTTTAAAGGGGAGTAATAAATGAAATCGTGATATCGTGAAAGTCGTGTCTTTTTATTTCATAAAAAAAATATAGTACATATAAAGGTAATAAAAAAAGAAGGGTATCCAGATTGATGATATTATGTGTGGTATGTTGTACTGAGGAAGCTCTTAATTCAAGTTATAGAGAAGTCCGTGGTGTCTGTATGTTTTGTATCGGAGATATCCAGGATTGCAAATAAACTCTTTTTTGGGTGAAACAAGTGGGGGTCAAATAGTGAGCAATAGACCGTGTATCTTAAGAGAATGAGTAAAGCAAAACTAATAGGAGTCAAACGAAGTTCTGGATGGGTTTGGCAGTTTCCTTGGTTTCTGTGATTTTTCTAAAAGTTCACTTAATTTGGAGCTCTCTCAGAAATGAAATGACTTTTTGTTTGTTCCCGGATTTTTTTTTTACTGGGAATTGAGGGTCGATCGACTGAAGTATCGCCACTCTCGCGTCGATGTATCTATTGGCAGGGTAACAGTTTTAAATATCACGTGATCACATCAGCTGCTTTTATTGACCTCTGTGCACCAGATTGTTTTTAACCTTTAGTTAGTTTCCCCTCATTCAATACAAAGACACAAGGATTCCTTGTGTTGAAGAAACTACACGAACTCACAAACACTTCCTAACACTCCCTAACACATTCATCATGGCTTTTATGGCAGCATACAGACCTGCGGTCTGGTTTTTTTTCCTTTTGAGACAACCAGTGGCTGCTGGGTCTCTTTTAACAGCTTGGGCCTTCTGGGAGGCTGATAGAAACTTCAACTTTGGTATCAGAAATTGTATCAACAATGCAAGACAAAACTTATTTGGTTTTCCAACTGTAGAATCTAAATATGAAGCCTTCAAGAAAATTGATGAACAGAAGAAAAATGAATTGTTACTGAAACAATAGACCACTCTCAGACTCTAAATACATTTATCTCCCATCTACATATCATTATCAGTTTTTCCTTATTTATTTATACTACGCTATAATATAGTTTATTTATTTATTTCAAATTTATTTCACCTAACCCAGAATTATATTGTAATGTACAAAAGAGGAAAGTATTTACGAGTTATTTTAACTATTTACAAGATGCTTGATTGAATTCTTTTTTGTTTCAATATCATTTGTTCTTTCTTGGAAATACGATATAATTCAAAAATGGCAGCCGGGGTTATACCTTGAATTCTCCTAGCCTGTCCAATAGTTTCAGGCTTTACCTCATTCAAAAGGTTGATAACTTCGGTAGATAACGTCGTAACGTCTCTGTAATTATAATCTATAGGTAATAGCAATCCTTCGTCTGCTTTAAAAGCCTTGACATATTCATTCTCCTTATTCAAGTATCCTTGATAAGAACCTTGAACAGATAATTTTTGCTTAACTCTTCTAGGAAGTTCATTCAAAACAGTGTTATTAATAATTGGTATGACATCCTCAACTGTGACTTTGTTATATCTCAAAACTTCAAATGCCGATTTAGTTTTAGAATCGTTAGACATGGAAACCTTATCTATCGTTTTTGTCCATTTACTTGAACTTAGTTTAAAATCATTTAAAATATCCATGGCTTTTTCCATGTCAGCTTTATCTTTGGAGAATGATTTCCATCTAGCTTCACCCACACATCCTAGCTTATAACCTCTTTCAGTTAATCTCAAATCAGCATTATCTGCTCTAACACTAACTCTAAATTCAGACCTGGATGTGAACATACGATATGGTTCTTCAACACCTTTTGTAATTAGGTCATCAATCAAAACACCAATATAACCATCTGATCTATCTAACTTTAATTGTTCTTTACCTAAATGAGATAAACCTGCATTGACACCAGCAACAATACCTTGTGCAGCTGCTTCTTCATAACCTGTGGTACCATTAATTTGACCAGCCAAGAATAGGCCGTCGATTAAATTAGTCTCCAAAGTCTGTCTTAATTCTCTAGGATCAACGTAATCATATTCAACCCCATAGCCTGGTTGTAACATTTTAACATCTCTTAAACCAATAATATAATGTAACATCCTTTCTTGAATGTCTGCTGGCATAGTACATGAAATACCATTCGGATACATGACATCAGTATCCATTCCTTCTGGCTCCAGCCACACTCTATGTCTGTCTTTATCTTTGAACCTAATTAATTTGGATTCTAATGAAGGACAATATCTTGGTCCTTTGACTGTTTCTCTGATATGAATTGATTTGTCTAAATTAGCTAATATTAAGTCATGTAACGGTTTAGTAGTGAATGTGGAATAACATAATAATTGATCTTTAATCCAAGGAGCATCGTTTAAATAACTCATTGGTTCAGGTGGGTTATCACCAGGCTCAGGAGTAACTAAATTATAATTAACAGACTTTGCACTAATTCTAGGTGGAGTACCTGTTTTCAATCTACCCAGTTTAAAACCAATTTCTTTAAAAGTATCACTTAATCCATATGAAGCACATTCACCTATTCTGCCGGCAGGCCAAACATCTAACCCTAAGTGAATTTCGCCTGATAAGAAAGTACCTGTCGTAATAACAACCTTCTCGCATCTCACCATCTCACCATTCTCTAAGACAACACCTTTAACAGACCCATACGATCTTCCTTTATCATCATTTTGTGACTCCTTGAAGTCAATAATTAAATCTTCCACTTTGCCTTCCATAATATTTAAGTTTTCATAAGTCTTCAAAAACATTTGCATGTTGTTTAAATATAACGATCTATCAATTTGAGCTCGATGGCCCCAAACAGCGGCACCTCTTGATCTGTTCAAAACTTTATATTGAATACCACTGTTATCGACTATACGTGGAGCAACACCATCCAGTGCATCAATTTCTTTTAATAATGTACCTTTCCCGATGCCTCCCAAAGGCAGGGTTACATGAAGTCGTACCGATCTTAGTCAAATCCGGTGTAATCAACGTTGTTAAAACACCGGTTCTTGAGGAACCACAAGCTGCCTCTATACCAGCGTGTCCTGCTCCGATGACTATGGTTGGGATTATTGGTTTAGCAGAAAGGGCTTGCTGAAGGTCTGCTGATAATGAGATGGATCGGCTTTGGATAGTTTTCTGCCTTGACAGCGTTCGTAGCATACTGGTGTTGTTTCTGAACATCTTGAGTATCTAATAAGAATTAGTCTGAGCTTTTCTGAAGGGGTTTATTCAGAACTAATGAAAGTAAACATGGGTTTCAAAAAACCGTTATCAAAAATTTAAATTTTTCACCCAAGCGAGATCACGGACAATTTGTAAGTAAAATAGTCCGAGACTCATTTTGAAAGTACAATTTGGCAAGATAAATCAAAAAAACACAAAAATTTAAAACTATTATACAACAATATATTACAAAAAAATTAATAATGAATGGTTTGAGGAGCATTCAAAAAAAAATATTACTACTCGCTCTCATCTTCTTCCATGGGTATCTCTATATCTTCACCTGATACAATCTCATCTTCAAATCCTTGAAAACTTAAAGTTATATTTGAGTTAAAGTTTCTAATGTCAATAAAATCATTATCATCATCATTATCATCTTGTTCAACTTCTTCCTCCGATTGTTTTTCAGTTTCATCTATATGTAGATTTGTGGTTAGCTGTTCCAATTCTTCGCTTGTATACCTGGTATAATCTCCACTTTCTTCGATGGATCCATCCTCATTTTCAAGTTCATCTGAAACTTCATCAATGGTGCCATTATTTTGGTCGACATTTATTGTACTGTCAACTTGTTGGTCGTCTAATGAGGACTCTTTTTGATCTGGTTCAGAATGCTGGTTAAAATGGGTATCACTAATATCGTCAATAACAGAAACACTTTCTGGTTTAGAGTCATCTTCTTCTCCATCTCCATCTCCATCCTCATCATCGCTTCCTTCTGGTTCCTGTAGTTGTTCATTTTCCAATCTCCTTTTCTCTTCTCTAGCTTCTTTCCTTTCAATTTTTTTAACATCATTAATAGTATTGGAATAGAGCACTTTCTCAATTTCTTTAACATCTTCTCTATCAAACACAGCAGAACCAAATTTCAAAATTTCAGTGTTGATATCATCCAATCTTGAACCGTTACTAAGATTCAATAAATCAAATTCAGGGTCTAATTGAGTTCTAGACATTAATAATCTAACATCGTCATAATTGATACCTTTACGCTTACCATGTTTAGCCAAACTTTGTAAATCTTCTAGTTCCTGTTGAATAAACTCATCACTGATTTGTTGTAAAAGTAATAGTGATTCAGGTGATTGTAATTTACGCTGTTGATCTTCAGGTAAAAACAATTTAGTGAGATCTTTAAGCATTGTTGTGGAGAATTGATTCTGTTGTTGTGCTGGACGTCTTTTTGAGCCTGAAGTTGAAAGTCTTCTTCTTGTAGTGACAAATTGGGGTGGACGTAATGGACTTTGACTCAATAGTGAATAATCTAAATGTTCTGTTGTGGTATCGCTAAGCATACTCTGTCTTGTTGTATTAGTTGTAACAGCGGTGGAAGTGGTGCTCAAATCTCCATGAACTTCTTCTGCGCTATTAGCATAATCCCCACCAGCAGAATCATTATCATCATCGTCACCATAATCATAATCATCATATCCATAAAACTGATCATTTTTATCATAAAATGGATTATCATTATCATCTGCATCTTTACCCAATTCGTCAGTTAAATCTAAACCATAATCACCCTCTTCTCTAATAATGGCCTCAGGTATAGCAATATTTGAATCATTAGGAAGTGAGGTTTCTAAAGATAGCCTACTGGATAACCGTGCCCTTCTTGGGGTCTTATCTGAAGTCGTGGACATTCTACTTTGATCAGCTTCGTCAGCATATGCAATCGTTTGGTCAACAGCTCCATTTGTTGTTGTGATAACCGGATGTTGTGCCGAGAGACTGTCTTGAAGATATTGTGGGTCGTTCCCCAGATTGTCGGAGCTATCTTGTGATATCAACTCTTGGGTTGAAGCTGGCTGCTCTGTATTATTAGGAATACTGGATGGTACACTTTCTTGGGATTCAATTTCTTGAGTCGAAGCTAGCAGCTCTGTATTATTAGGAATGTTCGATGGTACACTTTCTTGCGATTCGATTTCTTGAGTTGAAGGTGAGTCCTGTGACGATTTTAGTACTTGGGCATGATTAAACTGTAATAAATGTGGTTGGGATTGTGACTGTGACTGTGACTGAGATTGTATTAGTAACGTAGAATCAAGTTGTGAGTCATGTGACAAATGTTGAATATCAGACGATGAAGAATCTTGTGATTGAGAAGAAACAAAATCATATAGGGAACCTAAAGCTCTAGCCGAATTTTCCTCTATCTTTCGTCTTTTCCTATCATCTTCTCTCTCGAGTGATAGCAGTCTACCAAGTAGCATAAGATCTTTCTTGGGTGAATATCTGCTATTGATTCTATTCTTAGAAGGTGTCAATAATAACTTGTTTCTTCTTGGGGTGGGCCCATCTTGCATTGCTTTCAATATTATAGGAGTGGTGGGCTGTCTTCTTGGTGTTCTTCTGGGTGTATTTGTACGAGACGGTGTTTTTAAATTTCTGTCGTTAGAAGATCTTCGTATTGATGAACGTCTATCACCAGGACTCTTTTTGGGGGTTGAAACATTTGATCTATTGGTTTTAGGGGTTTGAATAACGATTCGAGATCTATGGGAATTAGATAATTGATTGGATATACTTGGAGATAATTCATTACGTGGAGTTTGTGGTGGAGGTGTTTTTGCTAGTAGTTGTCCTGTGGATCTAGGGGTTCTCAATAACGTTACATCCATCGTACTTGAACTTTGATCTGCTGTTGTGTTGGGACTGTCTTGAGATAAGTCTTCGTCTTGCTCAGGATGCGGAGAGCGCAACGGGGTTCCAGACGCACCCCGTTCCTCGATTGGACCCTTCGTGGGAGACTCTATTTGATTGTTCATCATCGTAGATTATGAGTGGAACGGGTTGTTGTGTTTTTGTTAATGAAAACTGGCGGTTACTCAAACCTTTTCATCTTCTTCAACACGCTCAAAACGAAAACAAAACAATCAAATTGACCTTTATGGCGCGGGGGTTCATGTGCAGCGGTGCGCCACACAGAAAAAAATACAGCGACCTGGTTTTAAAGACTGATTATGTATAGAATATATAAATTACATGTTTTTATATTCTCTAACCTTATATGGTTCGGTCAAATATTGGACTTCTTCATCAGTCAATTTCAATTTCAAACCATCAATTGCATCATCAACTCTTTCAGGCTTGCTGAAACCAACAATAGGATTATAACCTTTGGATAAGACCCAAGCAATAGAAACAGAAGTCATTGAGACATTATATTTCTTGGCTAATTCTTCAACCCTGTTGACAATTTCCTTTTCCTGAGGTTCTAGTTCAGCAACGCCTAACCAATGTAAAGTACCTGATTTCGATCTAGTAGTGTCAAAAAGTTTATCCAATGGTCTGGATAAGGCGCCACCAGCATTTGGACACCATGGAATAACACTAACATTAGTAGCCTTACAGTATTCATTCATTTCACGGTCTTCTTCTCTGTACAATAAGTTGAAGTAATTTTGCATGGAGATGAATTTAGTCCAGCCACGTTGTTCAGCAACTGATTGCATTTGAATGAATTGAAAAGCCTTCATAGTTGAGGCACCAATATATCTGGTTAAACCTTCTTTAACAAGATCATTCAAAGCTTCCATAGTTTCGGCAATTGGGGTTTCATTATCAAATCTATGGATTTGTAAGACATCTATATAAGTACCTAATCTTTCAACTGAACCTCTAGCAGCATCAAAAATATGCTTTCTAGATAAACCTTGAGAATTAATATAATCGTGACCTTGATAGTTTTGTGTAGTACCGTGACTGAAATCAGGATGATCTGGATCACCTAAAAGACATAATTTTGATAAAATGACAACCTTATCTCTCTTAATTTTATATTCTCTCAAGAACTCACCTAGTAAAACTTCAGATTGACCATTGGAATACACATCAGCAGTATCATAAGTACGAATACCTTCGTCATAAGCTTTCTTCAAAACGGCAAACGCCTCTTTCTTATCTTCAATGATCCAACTATCCCATGACTTACTACCAAAGCCCATACAACCAACGATAACCTTTGAAATTTTCAAACCTTTTTCATATTAAACGATTTAAACGACGAAAAAGTTAGTATCATTACTCACTATTATTAGATTCGGAGAATATAAACTGAAGCATACCACTCAGGCCTAAGTTAGTATAGAACTCTTTGGGAACCTTTGACCAGTCAGACATGTTGATTTTGGGCGAAATCTAGGATAAAACAAAACACAGAAGAGACTAATTTTGAGTTCTACATTTCACTGATCATTCATATATTCTCTGTCGAGATTGCTTTGTTGAGTAACATTGATTGCAGATTGTTCTTAGTATGGATGCCGAAATATCATGTGAATCGGCCAAGTTATTAAGTAATTGAAAGCCACCACAATGTAATTTGCATCTCTACACCTGTTAATGTCGACAAGACAGTCGACCCTCTCAGAAAAATTTATTTTATTTGCACGTTTTTCAGAGATTTTATATGTAGATCCTCCTTTATATACAAATCCTTGATTAAAAACATTGAAAATAATAGTAATTCAAGAATGAGCGTTCAAGGAGATGATTTAGATGATGGTTTAGAGTATAGCTACTCCAGCTCAGAGGATGAAGGTGTTGAATTAAAACCAGAAGTTGTACAGTTATCAAACGATGATTCAGATAATAGAGAAGACGAAGCAATTTCAAAACGACAAGAAACTGACCAGAAGAGAAAAAGATCAGCCAAAGATGACAATAAATTTAAGGATAAAAAAAAACAAAAAATGGAATATGATACAAACGCAAGAGTATTATTGGCCACTTTATCTCCTGATATAATAGCTGAAAAATTAGCAACTAAGATAAGATCACAAAATCCAGATTTGTCCCCTTTAGAATTGTCTGAATTGTACTTAAATAAAAGTGTGATCAAATATACTGGAGATTGGAATTCCGAGAGAACTTTGATCAAGTTAGGAAAATTTATAGAGTATAACTTTGGCTCAACTCTACCTGAAAACCCAGAATCTAAGCAGGGTAAAAAGAAAAAGAAAAAGAAAACATCCAAAAAGCAAAATCTAAACTCTTCTACCACTGGGGAAAGAAAATTCATACTAGTGTTATCGATGTCCGCAATTAGAGCATGCGATGTTCACAGAGCTACAAGAAGTTTGAATGGGGGTTCATTAAAGTTAATCGGCAAGAACAAATTAAAAGATGATTTAAAATTATTACCAACCACAACAGCCAGAGTGTTAGCAGGTACTGCTGGTCGTGTCAACAAGATTTTACAACATGAAGAGGGAGGTGAACCTGTTTTAAAATTCACTGAGATTGACACTATTATTTGTGATTCTACTTATTTGGATACAAAAAAGCAGCATTTATGGGATGTGAAAGAGATTATCCCTTTGATCAAGGAAATTATTGATAACAATGATAATGCTAGAGTCTACTTGTATTAAATTCTGTGTACTATTATGAAATTGAATTGAGTTATATCATATGGAATGAATGTGGTGAGTGGGGCATAATATTATAATCGCTATAGAATAATAAATAAATAAATAAATAGAAGTAGCTGTAGTAAATAGTGAGTCTATGTAACTAAATCAAATCGGATTGAAACTATAAATTTATTTGCTTTCAGGTTTAGCAGCTTCATTCCATCTTTTCACTGTTTCTAATGGATATGCTTTTCTTGGATTGTATGCATTTTTGTCACCTTGTTGATATAAAAGATAAATTGCAACAAAATAGCCTGTTAATGCTATCATACCATTCATGTTATGGTTCTTTGGTGTATGGAACCAACCACCAGTAGGAGGTCTGACCCATTTTGGGATAAATCCACCGTGAGACTTTGACAAAAATAAATTGACAAGTTAGTATAAGTTTCAAAACCTCTAGGTTTTGTTAAAGAAACATACCATTTTTATTTAATTATGTGAATTAGTAGATGATGGGTGGAAACATAGAGGAAGAAGCTTTTCCTGATTAAAGGTATGGCTAACTTCCCCTCACTTTAGAAAGGGAAGGGGTCGATGAAATAACATAACGTCTATCGACTTTTTTTATATCGACGCGCCTATCGAATGTTCCGCATAATTACAATGCACCCAATATGGCTCCACATGATGATTGTGCCACTGCACTCTAAAATTTTTCAGTGTGCTCTGTTTACCGCTCACTAGACAAATAAATCTGAGGGAGTCGAGCAGAACACTGAAAAATGGAGAAATGGTATTAAATCAGGTCCACCCTTCATAAGCACCCTCTTTTTGACGAAGCAACAAAGAGTTCCCAATCATCACACAATGAGCGCATCCATGTTGAAAGGAGTGACTTCAAGAAGAACCATTTCTGCCTCAATACATAACTCTTTAAAAATACAAAATCAGATAAGGTGCATATCGATATCCCCAGTCAAACCAGTTAACTCTACAAATTTCTCTAGATCCAAGAAAGAACAAAAAAAATACAAGTTTTCATATGAAGAAGCATATAACAGATCATTTGCAGACATTCCAACCCAAAAATCTCCAAATACTTTGGATTTTGGTTCATATAAAAGAGCTTCATATAAATTAAAGTTACCTGAAGATGAAGCTAAGAAAATTCCATCTATCTTAGCTTTGCACGCAAGATTAAATTTACCTCAAGAATATAAATATTCAACTTTGGTTAGATCCTTAACTTGTCAATCAGCAGACAATGAGTTTGTTGATAACTTGAACATGTCATATTTTGGTGCTCAGTTGCTAGCATACTACGTCAATGAGCATGTCATTTCACAATATCCAAGATTACCCGTGTCAATATTGAAAGCTTCAGTTGATGCCTACGTTGGTGATTATTCGTTATATGATGTGGCTACAAATAGTTGGGGTATAGAAGAAGATAAAACCACAAACTTAGAGAAATATTTAGCTAAAGAACCTAAATTATTCAAATTTGGTAGATTGAGATACGAAAAAGAAGCCGTTCAAGTTGAAACAGGTATTACTAGATACGATACAAGTTCAGATTTCACCTTGAATAGAGCAACTGCTCATGCAAATGCTGTCAGATCAATAATTGCAGGTATATATGCCCATCAAGATGAGGCTGCAACAAAACAATTCATTCAGGATCATATACTTTCAAGAAAGGTTGACGTTGGAAAAATGTTTGATTTTAGAGAACCAGGTAAATTATTGACTTCATTATTAAGAAATAAACAAATGGAACCTCCAGTTGTTAGAATGATTTCCGAATCTGGTAGACAATCTGCTAATCCTGTGTTTGTTGTTGGTTGTTTCTCAGGAGAAAATATGTTAGGTGAAGGTCAAGGTTCTTCATTAGCTGAAGCTAAGACTAGAAGTTTGATTAATGCATTAAGAGCCTTTTACTTATATAGACCATTAGAACCAAAGGCCTGTAGTGATGATGATTACAAGCCTATGTTTGTTGATGAAGGTGAATCATTCTACTAATTTAAAGTCCTATTTCTTTATTATTATTACATAGTCTCATTTTCTCTTCATTCTGTTTATAATTTTATACTGTAAATAGTATCATATCTCATGTTTATTTCTTGTTCTGGGAGTTTCGAGCTACCAGCCCTTTCAGAATTGATTATTAGGTTTCGAACTGAAGCACAATTTCAAAATTGATAGTAACTCGTATTAAAAAGATCTCAATTAAAACTGAAAAGTAAGAAAATATAATTAAAACTGGTAGAAACAAAAAAATATACAATAATACATAAGCAATAAGGGTATTTGAGAGACTGGTAGCGGAAGCAACTAAGGAAATGAAAAATAAGTTAATCAAAACATAAAGAAAACAAAAAAAAGGAAAAATTAGAAAAAACTAATAACTCAGACACGATTCAGGTAATATTCAACTAACTTCATCTTATCACCTTCTAGTCTTTTGAAAACCAGATCGTCGACCAACTCATCACCATTTGAATCCTTTAGTTGGTCATTCTTGTATTTCAAAAGTTTGGCATAAATCAGAATACTTAATTTTCTAACACTCGTAGATCTTGATTTAATTAGTCTAAATAAAGTGACATCTAAGTTAAAGATATCCTCAGATGATAAATTATTTGCAGTTGAAATTGAAAAAATAGCTTCTAATAATAATTCATTTTGAACGTGAGTTAAAGTTTTAGTATTTGAAATCATATTAACGCATAAAGACACTGAATCTAATAATTCTAATGATTCTTCAATTGCAAAATATAATTCCTCTTCATTATTTTTAACTGTTGATCCCAATTCAATTAATTTATCAAAAATCGATTCATCTTTTAATTTACTTGATAATATGCACGTATGTAAAATGATTATACCAATTTGAATATGATCTTTATCTAAATCTGTGGTTAAATATTCAAGCAAAGCAGCTTTAACATCATTAATACTTATTCTTTGACATTCTAATGATTTCATTAAGTAGATTAGTTCCATGTTTGTAATTGTTCTATTATTTAACTTCTCTAACAATTTAGAAGGATTGACATAATCTGGAATCTGGTGATCTCTATAAATATAGGCCTCAAATCCTAATAAGGTATCAATTGCTGTTGGACTATCTTCATAAATTTGTATTCTTTCCGGACTTTTAGTTAATGCAGATAATGGATCTGCACTTTCTATTATTTCTTCAATTTCTCTAGATGTTTTAGGTGGCGATGGCGGATTCGAAATTGTTCTATCAAGAATATCAGGCAGAATTCCGTTGTGGCTATCTGATAAACTTAATTGATTCATATCTGGAGTGCTATCAGACATAAGTCTATCATGGTCATGATCAGTGGTAGTATGAACCAAAGAATGATTAGGTTGTAAAGATGAATCAACATCCATAACATCGTCCTTGCTATTAAGAGGCAGAAGAACAGGGCTTTCTAGTTTTTGCGTTTCTTGCTTTTTATTATCAATGTGTTCACTGAATAGGTCAGCTGTAGTCATTTTAAAGTCATCAGATTTAGGTTCAACAAAAGGATTTTCATTTTCATCCTGTTCTTGAATGTCTTCTTCTTCTTCTTGAATTTGACCCATAGTTACCAAACTATTGCTACTCTTGTTATTAAACTTAGGCATAATCATAGTCATATCAGAATTCAATTTTGGAATCTGTTTCATTGCATTTTGAGCTTTGGGAACAACCATAGTCATCCCATCAACATTAACACCTCCAAAGTCCATAACATCTGTATCAGATTCCAGAAGATCAGGTAATTGATCGAGATCAATACCACCAGAAGAAGGTTCAGTTACATATTCAGGAGGTTCGGATTGTGTTTCATTTAATGCAATGTTCAATTTTTCAGCAATATCAGCTTGAATTGTACGATTTTCCAATCCAAATAAATGTATTTTGAAAATCTCAGAATCTTTTCTATAACTCTCTCGTAACACAGAAAGTAAATCATCATTTAATTCAATAACATGGGCACATTTAAGTAAAACTTCATCAATAGTACCTAATAAGAAAACCTCAACTCTAGATGAAGAAGTAAATAAAGTAGAGGTTAAAGTAAAGCAACATTTCATAATCTCATTTTTATATTTAGTAAATTGCATGGATAGATTTAAATCATCTAGCCTAGAGGTATCAATAGTCAAATTCAAAACGTTTATTATGGAAAGACATATATCACTAGACGCAACTTCAGAAATAATTAATGAAATAATTTCAGGCTCAATGGTTTGCTCGACACTATAAACACAAGTCAATCTAATCAAATTATCAGTGGATAAGTAATTGATCAGATACTTTAGTAAGCCATTGTTGGTGAACATTGGTTTGAAAATTGAAGGATGGGAAATTGATAATTTATCTAATACAGAATTAAATTTAACAGAAAGAGTTTCTGAATAATTATTAACAATCATATTAAAGCCAGTCTGTTGAGCATGCTTGTCTTCGGAACATAATAATTCGTATAAATGAGATTGTTTCTTTATTCGTTCAGTATATTCATCTATTTCATCGGTCATTTTTTCATCTTCGTCATTGACGGCAGAAGGTAAGTTGGAAATCATTTTCAAAGTATCATTACCCATTGTAACTTCAATAATTTCATTTTCATCCTTTTCTCTTTCCTTTTCTAATTCTTTATTGTCATATCGGGCAATTCTCTCCATTTGAGGGCTAGTACTATGCGCCCTACGAAATTCAGAAGTTGATGGTCTTTTATGAAGAGAAGGATTTGAACCAAAGCTTGATTTTCTACTAATACTTGAGACTCTAGAAGCTGACTTAGCAGCTCTACTTCTCGACTCTGAAGCAACCCTACTTCTTGATTCTGAAGAAACTCTAGGTCTAGGGTGTTCTGAAGTGATAGAAGAAACACGCTGAAAAACTTCGTCCATAGACGATTTTGATTGTTGAGTGCTAGTTTGATGGTCCCTTTTTTTAGCCATGATGAGTTCTTTCATTGATTGTCTTGACTGCCTACCTGATAATCTTGATGGTGCTTCAGAGGAAGGGGCAGAAACAGATGCAGGTTTACATCTATCAAGTGCTCTTGAAGAAGTTGCATCTAATTTAATTTTCATTGCATTAGCAATATCTGGGAATAATAGATAGAAGCACCAATAAGCAGATCTCATTTTTTCTTTGACTGCTGGTGTTGGATCAATTAAACCCTTTGAAATAACTTTAGTTATATTTTCCAGTGAATTTTCTAATGATTGTTTATGATTCTTATGTCTTAATAATGTTAAATGAGTCCAAGTAGCAGCATAAATCCTAGGTTGTGCGTTTTTATCAAGTGATGCATTAACTAAATGATTCATTGTTCTGGAACCAAAGTTAGTATGCAATAATAATCCAACAACACCAACATTGGCATTTTGATGGGATATCTTTTTTCTGGAAGCAGATAATTTCACCAATGTTGACAATAATGTTTCCACCGTGATTCCATCCAAATATTGGCCAATATAAATACCTAATTCCCTGCATAATTGACAACCATTGTTAGAAAGAGTGGTTCTCAAAGAACTAACAGCCTTACATATGCTTTCTTTTATAAGTTTAATTGATTGAGCAAGAACGGTGGGATATTCAGTAACAGCATTACCTCTTAATATTGAACGTAATTGAATAACGTATCTCTCTCTATGCATCCAATTATGTTCAGTTTCTTTACCTTCAAATGGGGCAGCCATGGCTTCGAATCTTTCCAATAATTGAGATTCATCAGCAAAGCTAATCGGATTTAAATCTTCGAACGTGTTATATAGTGGAACTGTATCTAAAATGTTAGAGATTTCCTCAGAATTGGTGGCAAAAGCGGCAGAAGAATCAAACGAAGTTCTGTTACTAGAAGGAACTGGACTTGGGCTATGTGTATTCACTCTTAGATATTCAGAAGAGCTAACTCTACGTTTTTCTGGAGCTGGTAATCTATGAACATTACTCACTCTTGATCTTGGTCTTGACTGAGAAGATAAAATTGGTGCAGCAGCTGTTGTTGTGATTTTGGTAGAGCCTGCTGTAACAAAAGCTGATTGATTGATTGTATTGTTATATTGCTGTATTAATTCATTATCTCCTATTTCAATTAGTAATCTGTTAACTAAAGTTTTAGCAACACGTTGACTTATTAATTCATTAACCAAATCTAATTTAGCTGATTTATTATTAGGATTTACATCTCTGAAAAACAAACGTAATAGTTCAGTTGCATTTGTTAAAACTTGTAAATCTGTGTCGTTCATTAATTGAACAATGCTAGGCAAGAAAATTTTAAATCCGAACCCCGGATTGTTCTCCACTATTTCATATAACATAGTTAAGATTTCATTTCTTATTAATGGAACGGTATGGGTTAAACCATAAGTTTTCAAATTAACTTCAAACTCATCGGGAACAGATTGCCAATAATTAATCATTGCTTTCTTCGATGTGTTTTTAATAGAGAGTTTTTCATCAGCTAACCGATCAATTAAGAATGGCACCACTTGAAAATCAACTAGTTTGAGGACATTTGAATCTTGAATGCTGACACGTTTAACTAAATGGCATATGGTGGAAAAAGCATTAATAGCTAAAGTTGGGACTTTGTAAGCAATCAGTAGAGCATCAAAAAATCTAGGAACATAAGACAAATTGACCAGGTCACGCTTAACGTGAGCTTTTAACTCCATGATCAACTGTGACGCATAAGGAACGTTGTTGGAGGTAACTGCCTTGTATAAGACGTCACCTGTTATCTGTGACATTGGTACTGTATACTTTTGAAGTCCTTTGAACAAGTGCTGAGGCGAGGTAAAGGGATGAATGGGAACGTAATCAATCACCTTTCACCTCTTAACACGAAAAAGCTCAAAACAAAACAAACCTTCTTTGTGGCGCAGTGGGTATACTTTGTTGAGAACCGCGTTTTATTGTGGAGCAGTAATGGCGCATATAGTTCACTTTTAAACTGTGGTTTAGAACAGGTTTCACGTTCATAGATCAAACTTGACTGTTGCCTTAATTAACTTTAAATCCCAAAGTTACATTTTCTCGAAGTATCCCTAATAATTTATGTGATACATTTAATAGTAGTTTTACTTCAGTTAACCCCAAGAAAAAGCGTGCAAAAGAATTGTTTGAATATTGCTTATAACTTCTCTTCTACATAAATTCAAGTGAGATCAAAACCTTAATAAGATAACATGGTTTTGTGTACGTGGTTTCTCTAGGAAATCAGCCTGCATGTTATCAAATGTTCTTGTTTCAGGCTTCTGGGTTTTGATAAGAAATTGATGTTTCAAGGCTGTGTACGCCTGTGAGACTTTATATTACATAACTTTGCTTTCAAACTATTTTTACTTTATATATTTCTCTAACAAGTTTGAAACAACGATAGGTCCTATTTTCAACTAATGCCTATTTTTAATTAAAATAATTCATCAATAGTTAAAAATAGCTGGCTAAAAATGATATACCTATAACTCCATCTCTTTTTTAAACGCTGGAATCTTCAGGAAATTTCTGAATTGTGCTTACGTAATCCTTGAATTTCTGGAAGATTCGGAGACACTGTCGGCAACTTCTTCTGGAAAGATCTATGCGATCTCACAACCCACATTTGGGCAGCTTATCTGTTTCGGTGGCAATTACTAATTACGAATTACTAATTCACAAATCCATTCCAAAATTCTATAAAAGGACCCAAAATCCTTCTTTACTCAAGTTCAGTATTTCCGAGATGACAACCCTTATTCAATCATTACAAACACTCAATCAATCACATTATCAATTCAATCCCCAAATGCTATTCGTCCAGCAACCTCAATACTGTTCCAGTTCGGGTCCATCATTTCCTGATTTATTACTATTCAACCAGCCTCATCAAAGACTGTCTCCAAGAAGATCTATTACAAGAAGGCAACTAGAACAACAATCACCAACTACTGTTAGAACATTAGAAGATGAGGATAGTTACTACTTAGTTTTAGCAAAATCAAAATCAGCTCCATCTTTTTATTACTATGGTGACCATAATGGTTTAAACTTTCAACCTTTTAACTCCTATGAGTTTAAAGTTGATGACGGTAAATTATATGTTAGATCATTGCAAGATAACTTTTATAAAGCCTTTGAATTACCCGAAGATGCAGATTTATCTGATGAATTTAAGATTGAATTTGATAAATCTGGTCATACCTTAATTGTTACCATTAAAAAGGAAAAGGCACCTACTGCTGATTTAGTTGATTTCTTCTCATTGTTTGCTCCAACTTGTCAATTAGGTTCTTCTGACACTATACAAGAAAGAAGAGCCTTAGCTCAGGCTTCTCAATTAAGAAAGCAAGAAATTGAAAGAAAGAGACAAGAAGCTATTGATATTGAAAATAGAAGACAAGAATCAGAAAGACAAAAGCAAGAAGCTATTGAACTAGAAAGAAGAAGAAAGCAGCAAGAACAACAAATAAGATTAGAAGAAGAAAGACAGAGGGTTTTAGCTGAAAAAAGACAAAGAATATTTGAAATCAGAGAAAAGCAAAAGAAATTTAGAGAACAAGAATTGCAGAAGCAATATCGATTACAAAAACAACTAGAAGAACAACAAAGAGAAGTTTCTAACAAGATTTCCAATTTAATTAGAATTAGAATCAGAGATGCTCCAGTTGTTTCTAAGGATGCCAAATCAACCACCGTTCCTCCATCTGCAGATGCCACTCCTGATGATTTACTGTCCAAAGAGATCGAATCTGATCCTGAATTGTCTGATGCTTCTTCAACCACTCAGGCGGCAGAAGAAATTGGTCATTCAAGTTCTGAGGATGGTTTAATTTCAGATGAAGAAGCTTCTCTAATGTTAAAGAATTATCAGACCTCTTCAAGAAAGACTCATTTCCCTCCATTAGAATCTGAATTAGAGAAAGAAGCGGCTCAAGAAAAAAGTTATGATTATGTTTCTGACGCAAGTTCTGGATTATCTACTGATAGCAAATCATCTTCTGCTGGTGGAACTAAGAGACTGTTAAGATCGCCAATGGTAGAAGAAGTGGAAGATGAAGAGTTTTCCAATTAATGTTTCTAGTGAATTTGTACTCATATACATGTTCTAATAATTCGTTTCTGATTTTTTCTTTTCTAATTTACATTTTTCTTTAATTAATTTTTTTAATGTACCTGTTTTGCTATATGAAATATCAAATTGTCTGTAGAAGAGTACTGAGGCTAGTCCTTCAGTCTCAAAAATACAACGAACCTCATTAAACTGATTGAAGTGTCTCTTTGGTCAAAATCAACTAATAATTTCGTGCTTCAAGCTACGCCCCTCTCAGCTTGAGCGAAAGAAAAGTATTTAAAGGCTCGCTTCTGCCGGTGCAGAAAAAAATGTTAAACCCGATCTCGAATCTCGGGAGAAACTGAGCAAACCCGAAGCACCTAGTTGTCATCCGGTTTTAGATCACTTAATTCCTAGACGTTTTTTTTTTCAGAGTTGCCTTCAACCTATATAAACACTGGCAAGCCCCTATCCACTTCAACAACCATGTCTACTACCACGGAACCGCTTTCCAAAACAATGTCCGCTCCAGAATATCAAGAGGGCCCTGCTCGTGCGAAGATGGGTCAACCAATCAAACCAGTTTTAGATTTAACTTACTCCTACATGGATTCAATCAAGTTTTATTTCAAATGGAAATCACCAGAATCGTATGAATCCAAACTATTATCTTATTTGCCTTTTTTCCCTGAACCAACGGAAACAAAATCAGCCGAAATCATAAATACTCCAATAAATAACAAAGGCCAGTATATCCATGAATTCTGCATTAAGAATAAGTTACCACCAAATAATGGCAAAGAACCAATAGATATAGTGTTGGTACATGGCTATGGTGCTGCTTTAGGTTTCTTCTACAAGAATTTTGATGGCTTGTCAAGTATACCTGGCTCAACTTTACATGCTATAGATATGAAGGGATTTGGATTATCCAGTAGACCCAAATTTCCAAATTACAAAACCGATTCAATTGAAGAAATCAACAAAACTGAAGGTTTTTTTATTGATTCATTTGAAGAATGGAGAAAAAGCAAAGGTTTGAATAACTTCATCTTGATTGGACATTCACTAGGTGGTTATCTGTCTACATGTTACTACATGAAATATGGTGATAACGTAGTTGATAAACTGGTTCTAGTTTCGCCGGTTGGCGTTGAAGATAATGAATACTCTCTATATAATGAGAAACCTAGACTACCCGGACAAGATGCTGAAAGTAGTCGAAGTAAGTGGTTGATCAAAGCATGGGAAAATCATTATTCCCCTTTCTCAATTCTAAGAGCAATTCCACCATTTTCAACAAAGTTGGTTTCTCGTTGGGCATTTACTAAATTCGGTAGTGATAATGAAGAAGAAATGATGGATGTTTTGAGATACACTACTAGAATATTCTTAGCTAAAGGTTCAGGTGAGTATGGTCTAACTAGAATATTAGCACCTGGTGCTATTGCTAGATTACCTTTGATTAAGAGAATCCCAGATAAAATAAAGGTCCCTTCATTATGGGTTTATGGGGATGGTGATTGGATGAATAAATATGCTGGTTATGATACTTGTAAGAAAATTAATAAATTGAATAATGACGGTGATTCTACTAAAGCCTCTTTTGATGTTATTTCAAATGGCGGTCATCATATGTATTTTGATAACGTTAGTGAGTTTAACGAGAAGGTTCTGAAGTTTATGCAGAAATAAATTCAAGCATATTCTTCCATTGTATATGTTTTGTTAGAATTTCTCTCTTTTTTTGAACCTTTGTGACCTTTTATAGATTTTCATTACGATTTAGACTATCTGTGATCATAAACATGTAAATAAACTAAAACTTAAAACAAAACAAGTGTTTGTTAAAAATAGAAGAGAAGAACAAAAGGTGAGAGGCAATACAAAAACGACCATTTTTGAACGAGCATACAAGCGATTTCGTACACGCAATATACAAAACTTTCATATATTCACAAAGGAAAACAAAAGTGTTGAAATTAGCAAAAACAAAAGCAAAGAAAACAACAAAGAACGAGAGAATACCAGCAATTTATTTAATTCCATATCCACCTGCGTCACCTTTACGCAATTTTGAGAAAAAATTAGTAGGAGAAGTAACCAAGCCCAAAGCTCTGATACCTTTTTGGTCCAAATTCTTTAAACCTAGCAGGTAGCTAGCATTAACCCATCCAAAGCCTTCTGTAGCAACACCTTTAAATCCAGCTCCCTGATTACCGTACTCAGCTTCAACTTTATGAGGTTGGTTTTCACTCGTGGCATCATACTTCTCAACAACGATACCATTAAAGTCAACAAATGCCAAGGTCATCAAATAACACCATCTGTATGATAATCTTCTTGTTTCCGATTCAAACCCATAATTTTTCAATCCTTCCCAAGCCAGAATTTGATGTGGTGCCCAAGCAAATGGGTAATCCCATTGTCTTGATGGTTGTTCTAAACCTAATTCACCTCTAGATTCCAATGTACCAGAAACTAAACCACCAAACACTTCAAATTTCGGAATAGCATTTTTGACTAAAGTATGAGCTGTTGAATCGTCACACAACTCAGCCCATAGTGGGTAGAACGTAGTCACTGATTCATAATTTGATTGAGATTGAGTCAGAACGTTATAATCGAAATACATTCCTTTTTCTTCATTCCATAAGTATTTCTCGATGCTTGATTTTCTTTGTTCTGCTAGTTTTTCCCATTTTTCACTGTTATCGCCATTTTCGAATTCATCGTTGAAATAAGTTTTGATTAAATGAGCAATATCTTTTTCGTATCTGTAAAGTAATGAATTCAAATCAATCGTAGCTAGGTAGGCACAAACACCTTCAAATCTATAAGTTGTATCATGTCCACTTTCTCTAACAGCCCTGTCGTGCAAGAAATACTCATCTAAGCCAGCTTCATGAATTTCACCGTCGTTATACTTTTTAGTGAATTCTTCAAATGATAGATCGTATTTTTGGCAAAATAGTTGCAAAACTGAATGAAAATGAGAAGCTTCAGTTTCTGGAGGAATGCCCAATCCATCTGCATGATAACATGATAATCCTGTGATTGGGTCTAATCTTGGTTCGCAGACCCACACTGTCCAGTATTCTTTAATCGCTGCTGCTGTAGATCTTTTAAGGAAATCTAGATCTGTCTTACCTTGTTGGTCTTTCATGTAATTAAAAGCTTTAATGGCCATATCTGTCAGAAATGGTGGTTGAGATCTACCTAAGTAGTAGCTTCTATTGGCATTTAAGATTTTATTATAATGTTCAATTTCATAAATAAAATTTTCACACATTCCAACACACGGTTCAATAATACCTGATTCCAATAGTCCTAACTCCATGAAATATGAATCCCAACCATATTGTTCATTGAATCTACCACCTGGAACCAGGTAGGGATAACCTTCTAAATCAGCATAATTATCAGAAACATGTCTAACAGCTAGAGCTAGTAAACCTGGTTTATGATTGATAGATTTAATATATTCGGCTGTGATATTATTTGGTACTTTTTCAACTTGTAGCTTATAATCTGGATATTTTGCAGCGATGTTAGTATAATAATCAAATTGTTCATCATCATCAGATGGAACATAAATTCTAGGAAATTTGGCTTCAGGTGTATCAATTTTGGTATCTTGAGCCATTTCCAAAACAGAAGATTCATTCATTTGTCTAGTTAAATTCTTCCAGAAACTCTTTGTAATTAATCTAGTCATTCTATCGACAGGATTTTCGGTTAATCTCGATTCATCTAATATCATTTGTTTTCTACCCATTCTTTTAGCAATTGTTAATTCTTGCAATAAATTTGATAACATATAAGTACCCCTGATATCATATCTATTAAATCCATTAGAATTAGCGGTACCCAATTTCAAAACTTTAGGGCCTTTATCATCAATTGTAATTTGACAGTCTCCATCAGTGTCTTCGTTGGCCAACAATTCTTCTAAAGTACTGTCAATATCGCTAATAAAAAATCTTTTAGAGTTTTTAGAACTGGCTTCGTCACCTGAACCTCTTCTGCGCAGAGATGAATTTTGACTGTTCGTGTAACTAGCAGCCGTAGGTGGACGGGAAAGAACTTCATGGCGCGTTTCTGAAGTAGCAATTGGATAAATAGGTGCTGGAACAGACTCTACAGAATTGGACTTTATGGCATCATTGACACGTTTGTTTTCTTTCAGTTGGGATAATGAAGAAGTAGAAGCATTTGGAGAAAGAGCACTGTTTGAAATATCTTTCAACCCGTCTTCAAAATCATCTGAAGATTCCCCAGAAGTATCAATATCAAAGATTGCAGAGCTATTCGGTTGACTTCCTGGAGAATCATTAGAGGCAGAGTTTTGTTTATTAGCATCAAATAACGTAAAAGGAAAGAAAGGAGATCGGAATCTAGTCTGAGTTGCACTCAGAGTTCTAGTTCTACCAAACCTGGAATCTTTCGTTAATTTAGAAGGATCGGTTTTTGGACCATAGTAGTTTTCCTCGACTGCAAATGGAGATATTAGTTCTTCGGAAGACGATTTTCGTTTTTGGTTTATTTGACTAGCTGGGGGGATCCAGGAGGTCATTAGAGTAGTCACAAGTATTGAATGAATAATCAGTTAAACAATTGAGCTTTTCAGTAGCAGAGCAAGAAGTGCAGCTTTTTTAAGTGGGTCAAAGTAATACACACCTAAACCTAGTTCAACCGGAAATTTTCAAGAGGTATATTGCCTATTGAACTGAACAAGATCATGAGTTTGCTTGGTATCGAGCGAGAATTGAGCCGTGATGGTGCGGCGCAAAGTGGCTTATGGTGTGGCGCAGCAATCAATGGGCCCATATTCGAAGTTCGAACATCGGAATAAGAAGTTCACACTGGTCGTCAATCACCAAAACAAAAATCAGATCACTTTGACTTCTCTAACACCCTTAGCAGCCTCCATTTATGGGTTTTATGACTCCACTATAAAAGGAGCCAACTCGCCAATATAATAGCTGTTCCCACAAAAGAAACGCTCATTCTTGTTCTCATGTGCCTAAATTCAGAAAAGCCCATTCCATCCAACAACTTAGGCACTACAAATGCTGTTGAAACTATCAAACCTGAGCCGTCGTCTGATTAAGAATTCAAGAATACCTAGTTCTCTGATCAACTCTGTTCTGAAAGCTGCCGCAAAAGAGCCCATCCCCGAAAGCGGAGTCAACAAAAATGCAAATTCTCCTTACCATGTTGTTCAATCTTTAACTGATAAACGCAGGTATGAACATAACCCTTATGTTTCTGTAGCTATTGAAGTCGATGAAGAGAAATTAGTTCAGCCTCCGGGTATTGTTGAAGCTAAAGAAGGTCCTTATGTTCTTCATCATCACTTAGGCAGAGATGCTGTTATCGACGATCCGTCAGTTATCGTTCCTGATCCAATAATTGAAACTACCAAGTTCGCATCTTCTGAAACAAGGGATGGTGCTCCTTATAAAGTTCATCAAGAGTTAGCCAATGATTTAGAAGTTGATAATCCTTTTGCACCAGCTGATCCGTACCATCAACATCACGAACACGCTCAAGAATCCCCGTATGCTGTTCATCATGACTTGGCTCATAAATCCACCAGTACCTCTTCGAAAGTCTTCTCTATGGACTGGTTAAACTGGAGGTCTAAATCCAAAACTATTAAGGATTCTTGATTTAATTATATTTATTTGCTTCATGTTTTTCCATTATACTTTAGTTAGAGGTGTTTCTTTCGTACTTGCATTTTAATTCCCTTTCCGACTTATACATTACACATTTTACTTTTATTTATATCTTTATACCTTAGCTAGTTCATCATCATCATCATTGATCTTCAATACTTTACTATTATCGGAATGACCGACCATTAAGTAAACTCATGTGCACGGGTGTTGGCGCTCGCACGACCAGTTTCTTCTCGAAGTTCTTTTTCGCCTCCCCTTTGAAAAACAAACAAAATCAAATCAGCGTTTTGACAGCGATTTGGTATAGGAGGTGATAACCTTTTGAAAATTCATAATAATCAATCAATACTTCCTAGAAATGGCTGAAGAAAAGAAGCAAGATTCCACTTTACCAAAACCACCAACCGCCAACGTCTTTGCTATGTTTGGTGGTGCTAAGAAAGAAGAAAAGAAAGAAGACAAGGTTGAAGAAAAACCAGAAGAAAGAAAAGAAACTCCAGCTAAGAAATCTGAAGATGAAGTTGAAGAATCCGATGATATCCATTTTGAACCATTGGTGAAGTTAGAAAAAGTTGAAGTTAAGACTAACGAAGAAAATGAAGAAGTCTTGTTTAAGATCAGGGCTAAATTATTCAAATTCCATCCAGAATCCACAGAATGGAAAGAAAGAGGTACTGGTGATGTTAAATTCTTGAAACATAAGGAAACAGGTAAAGTTAGACTGTTAATGAGAAGAGATAAGACTTTGAAGATTTGTGCCAACCATATTATTGCTCCAGAATACACTTTAAAGCCAAATGTTGGTTCTGATAGATCTTGGGTTTATTCTGTTACTGCTGACGTCTCTGAAGGTGAGGTTGAAGCTGCTACCTTAGCGATTAGATTTGGTAACAAAGAGAATGCTGATAAATTCAAGGATGAATTTGAAAGTGCTCAAAAATTAAACAAATAATTCGAAGATTCTTCAATTTGCATCGTTCTATTTGTGTAACTTGTTTTATAATTTGTGTATCAACTTTTTTTTAATATTTGACCTTTTTCAAATCTATCTTCTCTTTTCACGCCTTCATGCTCCACTTTTCCATCTTTTACTTTTTGCACTCTCCAAAATAAATAAATAAGCATTTCATTTGGTTATGATAGATTAATGTGATGGTAATTAATTTTAAAACGTAAACTATTTTTTTAGTACAAAAAGAAAGACAAAAAAATTCAAGTAAATTAATGTATAAGAGAAAACTCTCTATCCCTAATAAATAAATTGTTCTATACGTTCTTGAATTGCTGTTGGTCATCTATCGTTCCCTCGTCTTCGTTTAAGTTCAACAACTTCGCAGTTCTATTTCCATAATAAGTTCTCGTAAATCCCCACTTAAACAATACCCAAAGCAATCTCAATGGAGAAAATTCAGGCCACAAGATATCAATTATCTCAATATCACAATCAATATCAACAGCTTCCCATAACATGAAATCACTTAATCTATGAACATCTGAAGTTCTGATCAACAACTCTAGTTTTGAAACATCGCCGGTGTATAAATGCTCACCTATTGTTTCTTCTTTAATATCTTTTGAATCCAATCCTTCTTTAATTATAGTTCGTATCGAATGAGTCATATCGTCTCTTGATGTGTAGGGAGCACAGACGTTCAATATGGCTCTAGTATTATTCCTGGTTAGTTCTTCTGCTTCTTCTAGTACCTGTCTGACATCCTTAGGTAACATTTTCACATTACCCACAACTTTAATTTTGATACCATATTGATCGCACAAGTCACCATGCTCTATAACTTGTTTAAATCTTTTCTTGAATAATTTCATTAACCAGTCAATCTCTCTATTAGATCTACTAAAATTTTCAATTGAGAAAGCAAAAACAGAAACTGATTTAACACCACAATCGTAACAAACTTCCAATAATTTAGCCATACTCTCAAATCCAGCATTATGGCCTTCTTCCATCTGTATATGCTTCTGTTTTGCGTATCTTCTGTTACCATCCATAATGAAGCCAATGTGTTCAGGCACTGGGCCTGTGCGTACCACTTTGCAGATCTGTTTTTTGGCGAATCCCAAGCAGTGCTGTGTGAGGGGGAAAGTGGATATCCATTCAGACATGGTATCTAAGAGTTGTAACTTGTGATTTGTGACTTTAAAAGAACAGCCGAAATTGAATTTCAGTATTTTGGATTTGCCAGTTCAGAAAATTAGAGAATCGCACCCGTTTAACAGAACGGTGAAAAAAGATGCTTCTTGAATTAATCAACCGTAATTTGTTGAACTGATTGATTTAGTCCTATTCAACACGACTAGCCCGTCTGGTAGTTCTCTCCTTTAGTCAATCTAGCTGAATCTATCTGCTCTCATTGGCTTTCTTGTCTTTGGCTTCTTGAACTTCTCTTGCTTTTTCTCTTCTCTTTAATTTAGCTTCTTCCAGAAAGACCCGGGATAATACATCCATTTCAGGTCTCAATATACTGTTTTCACTTAAAATGTTAAGAGCTTCCAAGTCCACATCAACTAAAATATACAAAAGGCTGTCATTGAGATCTGTTCAAACGCAGTCTTTGCGTTTTCAGTCTCAATCTCAAGCTCAATCAGAAACGCAATCCTCATCTTTTCCAACCGCCCTAGATGCAGCTGAAAAACTGGTTCAAGCTAAAAGATCTAATTCATTTGACCCATTCAGTATGGTTTCTGCCGAAATGGGTGTCTTGGCTAAGAACATCGCAAATTTAATAGGTTCCGGTCACCCAACTTTAAATAGAGTTGCTTCATACTATTTCGAAGCCGAAGGTAAAAATGTCAGACCATTAATTGTCTTATTATTATCTAAAGCTTTAGCTAAGATTCCTGAATCAGAGAGAACTAGAATTGCAATAGATCCTTATGATGTTAATGATCAGCCTGAATTTAATGGTACTCCAAGGGCATTTTCATTTGCTGGTGCGAACCCGTTAGATTCAATTTCTCCATTAAGAGTCTTACACGGTATTAATCCTTCCATCATTTTAAATCCGTTAAGCAAGCCAATGATTGATTTAGAAAATAGAGAAATGGATAAGAAGAATGGTATATTACCAAAACAACGAAGATTGGCTGAAATAGCTGAGATGATTCACACTGCGTCTCTATTACATGATGATGTTATCGATTTATCCGATGCTAGACGTGGTAGAGAAAGTGGTAATATTGCTTTCAGTAATAAAATGGCTGTTCTAGCTGGTGACTTCTTGCTAGGTAGGGCTTCTGTTGCGTTAGGTAGATTGAGAAATAGTGAAGTTGTTGAACTAATGTCTACAGCTATTGCTAATTTAGTTGAAGGTGAATTCATGCAATTGAAAAATACTGTTTTTCAACCAAATTTATCACAAATTGAAAATGACCAATCAATCAAGCAAATACCCGAACCAACTGGTAGGGTTCCTGTTAAAGTTCATGAATATTCAGTTCCAGCAAAACATTTAATAACCCATGAAGAAAACGTTCACGCTGCTTTTGAATATTATTTACATAAAACTTATTTGAAAACAGCTTCATTAATGTCTAAATCTTCAAGATCAGCTGCTATCTTGGCTGGATGTGATGAAAAAACAGTTGAAAACTGTTATCAGTTTGGTAGAAACCTAGGTTTGTGTTTCCAAGTTGTTGATGATACGTTAGATTATACTACCACTGCTGAACTACTGGGTAAGCCAGCAGGTGCTGATTTAAAGTTAGGTTTAGCAACTGCTCCTGTTTTATTTGCATGGAAAGAAAAGCCAGAATTAGGTCCCCTAATAGCTAGAAAGTTCAGCGAGCCTGGTGATGTTGAATTTGCAAATGATGCAGTCATTCATTCAAATGGTGTTGAGAAAACAAGAGAATTGGCACAGAATTATTGTAATGAGGCTTTAGCTAATTTGAGATGTTTGCCTGAATCAGATGCTAGAAGTGCTCTTGAGTTTTTGACCAATTCTGTTTTAACTAGAAATAAATAAAATTTTACCCTATTATTCTTCTTGCTACAAATGTTAGAAAAGTTGCTACTGCATTGCTCTCAGAAATGATGATTTAATTCAATTGTCTAGATATTCCGGAATTACGTTTCTATGTTTTATTTGATGATGTTATAGACTTGTTGTTCTTTTTGTTTTGCTTGATTTTAATTTTGTTGTGTTACTCTATTTCATTCTAAATTTTTTTACGATTCTAATTCCAGGGGTCTTATTTCTTCCTTTTGTTTATATCCTATACATATTCTACTCTCTGTATATATCCCAAAGGATGTGTCCAACTCCTCAAAAGCAGTTCTTTGTTTTTTCAATGATCACTTCTCTGCCTGTAGAACCGAACGGAGTCTCGAAATTTTTCAAGCTTTTAGCCGGGTCTCGTTTGTTAATCAACTTTAAACTTATAATTATAAGCTGAAGCATCATCTGTTCAGAACAGCATGCCAAACAACCACAATAAGATGATGAAAAAGACAACTTTGGCACAGAAACAGGCTCTTAGAAACTTCAACAGAAACAGTAAGGGTCCACGTCCACATTATTTCAATGAAGTTGGTCTTCCCAACAGATCTTTTTCAAATAATTCGAAGTCCAAGACTTTACAGAAAGCTGTTAAAATAGTCGATATACCTGATACTCAGGGTTCTAACGATAATCTAGTTTTATCAGATCAATACGCTGCTACTACAGGTCTAAATGTGTCTGGTGTCCCAGTGGAAAATCTAAGTGAAGCCTTAACACGAGATTTAGCCACAACTATCAATAACATGAATGAACGTTATAAATCAAAATCAAACCCGACACAAGAGCAGAATACGCCCAATAATAATAACAGTAAACTAAGTTATAAAGAAAAAAAGTTATCTCCAGGAGATGCCATCAAGTTAATAAATACACGTCAATATAAGTTAGTCTCCTTAGACATTGAAATGTTTGAATTTTCTAAAGATAAAATCACTGAAGTTGGCTTAAGTATATACAACCCAGCATATCAAACCAATGCATTCTTCCCACATATCTTAAACCTCCATTTATTACCTAGAGAATACTATGGTTTAGAAAATCGTGTGTTTTGTCCTGGTGCTAAAAGAGAAGCTATGGGTTGTCAATCAGAGATTATTCCATCAAGTCAAATCCCTGCAGTTTTTGAAAGGCTTTTTGAAAAATTAGGTTCTGATACCATTATTGTCGGTCATCAAGTTGAAGGTGATTTAAAAGCTTTGAGCAGTTTTATGAATGTTGAGTTTCCTGATTATTTGAAAATCATCGACACCAAAAGTCTTTGGCATTCTTTGGTTCAATCAAGTTCCAAAAATGCTAAATCCTCATTGAGTTATGTTTTAGAAAAGTTAAATATTCCTCATGCTTTCATGCATAACGCTGTTAATGATTCGTATTACACGTTGGTTGCATGTTTAATGATGAGTTCTCCAAGTTTTATTAATAATTCAAAAGCAGTTACTGGTTATCCAAATCCTTCTGGGACACCCCCATCAACCGCCACGGATATTATGAATGATAACCATACAGCACCCGCTCCTGTCAAGCTAAAGTTTAATCCACCTGAAGAAGTCATCAGCCAAAAACTGGTTAAGAGGAGAGGTTCCAGAAAGAATCCATTACCTAAAAATTCATTTTTTGAGCATGGAAAATACAGTGCCAAAGATTTCGATGACAAAATTGACGATCTCATCTCCAAACTTTAGATTATTTGACTTGTTTTGTTTATATAACTTGTATTTATTCATTTCGTAGAAGCAGAAAAATCAAAGTAATTCACTATTTTAGATTGCGCTGGCGTAACGCCGCACACGTTTGAAACGTCATTTTGATTAAGAGTTTTCTTGTACGGTTAACTTTATCCCCTGAAGTCTTTTGCAAAACTTAAACATTTCTATTTCTATGGTTGAAGGGTTCATATTGATAACACTAAAGAAATGACACAATCTCAACAAAGTTTGAGGAAATTTGACAATACTGAAGAACCACACCCAAGAAAAGTGGTCAGCGATGGTGAATTTTATCCTGATCTAACTGCTCTACTGAAATTAGATATGCAGGAGGGTATATCAAAGTTAAAACCACAATACAGGAAAGGTTATGCTAAACAAGATCCGAGAAAGAATCCTGTTAACAAGCAGAATGAAAAGAAAAAGGAGAAAAAAGAGAGAAAGGAGAAAGAAGAGAGAGACCTGACTCCCAAAGAAAGAGCTGAACATGAACGTAAAGTTAAAGTACAACTACGAAAAGAGAAAGCTAAAGAAAAAAGAAATGTCTTCAAGGAAATGATGCTGTCAGTAGAAGAGTCATTAGAAGTTATTAATAAGCGTGAAACCAACTTGGTTTGTATTGATATTGAATGTTTTGAAAAGCAAACATATAAAATCACAGAGATTGGTGTTAGCATATACAATCCAAAATATCAGAGGACTTCATTATTCCCACATATTTTAAATATGCATTTTATTCCTAGGGAGCATGATCATCTTGATAACTATGTTTTTGTTCCAGATAACAAATATAAGAATGTCACCGGGCAATCAACGATGATTTCGTTGACCAAAATCCCTGACATTTTCCTCAATATTTTTGAAAAATTGGGTCCAAATACAGCTATAGTTGGTCATGAAGTTATTGGTGATTTATCTTTGTTACAAGATAGAAACGTTGATTTTCCTGGTTACTTAAAAATTATTGACACTAAAGATCTTTGGTTGTCTTTGGTTGGCGCTGAGAATGATAATGTGAAATCTGGTTTGGGTTATATTTTAGATAAATTATGTATACCCCATGCTTTCATGCATAATGGAGTCAATGATTCGTATTATACCTTGCTAGCTTGCTTGTTGATGAGCTCTACAAGTTTCAGAAATAATTCAAGAAGTTCAAATGACTTATTGGAATTTGGAATAGGTGACACTTTTACAAGAACAATAGATGTCAAGGTTACTAAGAATAAAAATAAGAAGAAAGATACTGTTGGTGATAGTGATAGTGATAGTAATAAGGAAAAGGAGATGGTTGTTGAACAAAGGGTAGTTCATAGAATGCCTACTTTGAAATTTAATATATCCGAAGATCATATTTCTGAAAAAAACAAAAAGGTTCAAGGCTCGAGATCAAAACCAATACAGAGTAACAAATTTTTTGCCACTAGTAGGTTTTCAAAACATTCTCTTGATAAAACTTTAAGTGATCTCGTGGGATCTCCAAAGGGTTCAGAAAATAGAATCGAAAAAGTTAATTCAAAAACAAGATCTGAAAACAAATCGGAATCTGAAGCAAAAGAAATTAATGGAACTTCAAAGAGATTAGAAAAATTAAAAATTCAAAAAGTGTGAGTCTTTGACAAAGGTATAAACAAATCGAAGTTATATTCCTTATTATAGTTTACATGTTATCAAACAATGTACATCAGGCTGATTCTGTTGCAGAGCTATAAAAGACAAAGATTGAGGTATCCTTCATGATTACATGGAATCAATCAAAACTTATTCTTTTTCTGAATTTGTATATTAGCTAGTAAAATAGTGGTTATGTTTTTCATGGGTGTTTTTACTTGTGGTTTTTTGTGGTAAAAAACTAGAGAAATTAAAAAACAAGTAAAACAGTCTGAAAAAGCTGTAGTCTTATATAGATAGAACATATAGATGTTAATTCAATTTTAATTGAAAAAATATTTACAATAATTCATTATAGTACAATTAAAGTCACCGTAAAATGGTATAAAATACAAAAAATAAGCAAAACGTAAGGTGAATGAGAATAAGAGGGGTATAGGAAGAAAACATAAAAACAAAATAAACAAAAATAATTCAAGAAATCATTTCCTTATTCTGCAAAGCAATAGACTTGGTCATGTTATTCACTTTATAAATACCAACTAATTGTTGAGCAAGTTCAAACATATTATTTCTCAAAGAAATAACAATGAATTGAGCATTTTTCGTTCTTTCTTTGATATAATTAGCAACGATACTAACATTTCTAAAGTCCAAAGCAGCATCAATTTCATCCATGACATAAAGAGGAGTAGGTTTATAGCGATGTAAAGCAAACACCAAAGCCAACGAAGACAATGTTTTTTCACCACCCGATAAATTACTAATATTTTTCCAAGATTTTTTGGGAGGCATGACAGAAAAATTAACACCTTCTAAGAATGGATCTAGAGAATCAACCAATTCTAATTCGGCATTACCACCAATAGTGATCATTTTATACATTTCTTTCAAAGTGCTTGAAATCATATTGAAACCAGTCATAAATTCATCCAATCTTTGTTTCTTCAATTCTTCACAAGTGTTCTTAACGTTATCTCTAGAATTAACGGAATTGTTCAAATCGTTCTTTCTATCATCATATTCTTTAAACCGTCTAGCATATTCTATTAAGATATCTAAATCCACTTTAGCTTCATCCAAAAATTGTTCGTTTCTAGTCATTTCTTCGTAAACTTCCTTCATATCCAATGAAGATAATTCTTCGTGAGTTAATTCAGGAACTTCAATATTAACTTGTCGTAGAGAAACTCTTAATTCATCATCTTCATCCAACCAAGATAAAAGGTCATCAACATCCCTATACTCTTGGCCTTCTTGAATACTATTAATATTTTTCATACGAGAAGCAGAACCTTTAATATCAGCTTCACATTTTTCTAGTTTATTCTGAAGTTCAAGTTCAAGTTTCCTCAACTCGTTCAATTCGCCTTGCATTTCATCAAGCTGTTCTTTAACTTCATCGCTTTTTTCAGATAACTCCTGTTTAGTAAAACTCAAATCATGAATTTTCTTTTCAGAGTCAGTGAAAGCTGTAACTTGTTCTTCATATTCTGCTCTACATTGTTCAATTTCCGATTCACTTTCAGATATATCTTTTTCATTGTCAGCAATATGTTTCTGTAATCTTATGATTTTATTTTTCAATTTGGAAACTTGGAAACTATCAGAGTCGGTCTTTTCATTGATTATTTCTAATTTTTGTAAAACGGAATCAACTTTATGCTTTTGCATTTTCAATTTAACACCACCAATATCCATAATCTTTTGTTGTAGCGTTTCAATTGTATCTTCCAATTCTTTAGAACCATCGTGCAGTTTCTTCTTTTCTTGTTGTAACTTATTTAATTTATAATCAAATTTATTGATTTCCATCTTCATATTTTCCTGAGCTTTTGTATCAGCTTTAGCACTAGCTAATTTATTTCTCATTTCAGTAGCTTCCTCTTCTAATGATTTTGATTCAACGCTCAACTTAGATAATTCAATTTCAATTTCTGGTAATCTATCTTTAAATCCATTTAATTCTCCTTCCATATCAGTGAAGACAGAATTAGCGTAATCAAAAGCTTCCTCTTTGGCTTGAGCTTCTTTAAGTAATTTACGTAGATCAGCCTCCGAAATTTCATTTGTAACAGGACCAGACGAAGATAATCTCATAGCACCCCTAAAAGTTCTATTACCACCACCGGACATAGTACCACTGACATCAACCAACTTACCATCTAATGTAACAACTCTCCATCTTTTACTGCCACCAAATGCAACACTGTTAGCCTCTTGTAAATTATCAGCAACTAAAGTATCATACATCGAACTATAGAAAGCGGGGGCAAATTTTGGATGAGATGGTCTAATCAAATCAAATAATCTTGGAACATTGTTGGGGGTTTGCATTCTCTCTTTAGGTCTTCTTAACTTTTCTAAAACAATAAATTTACCAAAACCAAGATTGTTTTTTCTCATGTATGAAATACAAGTCTGAGCACAATTAACTGTATCAACAACAAAATCATCTAATGAGCCACCACCAGTAGAAACAGCAACATCATACTTATCATTAATCACACCTAAATCACCCAATCTACCATGGAATCCATCTAATCTACCAGAATCCCTTAAATGAGCCAAAGCTTGAAGAACTCTATTTCTAGTATTAACACTAGTAACCCTAGATTTGGCCTCGTCAGCCTTTTGTCTTAAAATATGAAGTTCGTTTTCCATACTTCTTAATTTATCTCTAGCATCATTAACTTCACCTTCACCAAGTTCGATTTGACCTTTAACATGAACTTGTTCTTTTTTCAGGTGTTCTCGTTGTTTAGCTTTTGACTTTGTTAGTTCTGAAATTTCTTCAATTCTTGATCTAGCCTTTGAGGTTTGAGCTTCTAGTTCGCTTAATTTTTGTTGAACTATGTCCTTTTCTGATTCCGTAAGAGAAATTTCATCATCTTTTTTATTGATTTCATTTTGCCATGGTTGTAACTTTTTCTGTAATTCTTCAATCTCTGCAGAAATAGATCTTGTTTTATCAGCTAATTCCAGTTTAATTTTTTCTAACGCAGATTTTTCCGTTTCTAACTGAGAATTCAGATCGGCAAACTGTTGTTCATAATCTTTTAGATTTTGTTCGAATCTTTCAATAGATGTCTGGGATTCACGTAATGAATAACTGTTTTGGTCTAGAAATTTACTTGCTTTCTTTTTCTTGTTCTCCATATGTTTAATCTTTTCATCCATTGTAACTTTGGCCTTTTCGATCTTCTTATGAGCTTTCTTTAAATCATTTGTTTCTTCATCAATTTGCTTGATTTTTTGGACCATTTCTTCATAATCAAGATTTAATTTTTTAGTTTTTTTATTAATTCTATCTCTATTTGAATTATCACCGTGTAACTGTTCTTTTAATTCTTTACGTTCAGCTTTCTTTTCAGCCGTAAATCTTTCTTCATCTTGCATAGAATATTGATAGAAAAAAGTCTTTTTAATCAAATGATCTTTCTCTTTCTTCAAAAAATCGATTGCTTCATCTTTTTTAGGTTCTAATTCATCTTTGGCCCTTTCAGTAATCTTGAATAGATCTTCTTTTTTAACACAAACATCGTTCAACTCATCAATTTGAAATAAGCACTGTTCAATCTTTTCTTTATAGTCCGAGGTACCAATAATATCCTCTAAATATTCTAATAGTCCATCTTCATTCTTAGTTTCAGCTTTTGGTTTCATTTGAGCAATACTTTCAACTTCACCTTGTAAAATTAAAAATCTCTTATGATCTAAATCGATGCCTCTACCTTTCAACAGAGTAATAACTTCACTATAAGATGAGTCATGATCATTAATGTAATATTTAGATGAATTATTTCTTAAAGCTTTCCTGGAAACTTTCAACTCGGAATCGGGTATAGGGGTTGCAATTGGATTACCATCTGAATTGTAACTATCAACAACGGTTTTAAAATAGATATCTACTTGACAATATGGTAAACTCATATGATTTTCAGAATTATGAATCAATTCACTTAATTTGGACTGTCTCATTTTGGAAGCTCTAAATCCAAACACGAAAAGTAAAGAATCAATAACATTTGATTTACCAGAACCATTAGGCCCAACAACTGCACTAAATGAAGCGTTAAATGGTCCAATTTCTTGTGTTCCGGCATAAGACTTAAAGTTATGTAGCAATAAACGATCAATGACTAATCTTGGTTCATGCTCTTCTTCAGGAGGTTGTTGAGGACTTGTCGTGGTGCTATTGCTGTTGTTTGAAGCATGAGGATTTGTACCTAATCTTCTTCTCTTTGAAGGACTTTCTGGTTCTAAGCCAACAACAGACAACCTTCTAGCCACTTTCTGGGGAGTTGATTCACTTAAGCCGTTGATGGAACTGTCTGGTGGAATTAAAGAAGGGATTTCAATCGGAGTTGGAGGATTGGCATCGTGTAATGGTGGTTGTTTTGCTTGCTCTGGATTGAGTTCTTTTGGAGAGGTGGTCAAGGTCTGGGCAGGCAAGCTGTCTGTCATCAACTCGTCATGATCTGACATCACCATTTTGCTTTGAAATGACGCTGTTAAGTGTACTTCTGCCAAATGAAGTGACGGGATAAAAAAGGGTGTTTATTTGTGATCTGTGTATCAACAAACAAACTGGTTTCATCTTTTCGTGTCTTGCGCAGGGCTCAAAACTAAGGGCAAGGCACAGTGTGGCGGGTGCTGTGCCACTTGATCTCCAATACTTCACTGTTAATAGATGAGGGGAGTTTGGGTTTCACAAATGGTTTTCTAGAAACTACAATAATATATCAGAACACACAGTCCGTTGCAAAACACTAAAAAATGGCAATCTCAGAACTACCACCACTTCGTATGTTGAACTTTATTTCTGTCTAATGGTCTCTTCCTCTCTAGGCCACAACCAGATTGATCTATACCCCACTTTTCAAATACTAACCACCTCCATTTGATTGAATCCAGTCAGCCATGAGGACATGAAGAAGCATGAAATACCAATTCCATTCAGAGACAGATGTGCCGGTCTATTGATTCCTTTGAATAAATGCAGAAGAGAAGGATTGTATATGCCTTGGAATTGTCAAGAAGAAAGACATGATTATGAACATTGTCAATATCTAGATTTCAAAAGAAGAGTTAAAGAATTAGAAGATTTCAAAAAGGCCAGAGATTCCAATTAATTGGATATTACGTATTATGACTATCACTGGTTTGAGGCTTTTCGTTTAGTCTATTACTTATTTATTATTCATCCCTCAGAATACTGATCCATTCTTTTTTCTCTTTCCCCTTTTCATTTTATACACTTCTTATCTACCTTTATTTATTTATTTATTCTTCAACTATCATTACCTACCTAAAACCCTTTTTGTCATCATTGTGATGTACCAAAAAAAAAAAGAACTCTTAGACTAACCAAAAGACAATTGAAAAAACATATTGATCAAACCCAGGATTGAACTGGGGACTTTCTGCGTGTTAAGCAGACGCCATAACCAACTAGACCATTCGACCAATTGTTGGTTTGTAAGAGAATAAGTTGCAGTTGAAATAGTTTGGTTGATTTCATTGGTGACTAAGTAGGTTGCAGTTGCAGATGAAATAGTTTGGTTGATTTCATTGGTGGAAAGAAGTTGCAGTTGCAGATGAAATAGTTTGGTTGATTTCATTGGTGGAAAGAAGTTGCAGTTGCAGATGAAATAGCTTGGTTAAGCTTTGTTCATTATATTGTTTAATCATTCCTTTTACTGTATTACAATTGAGTTTATATTTTATTTGATTTTATTTGTTATTATATAAAGAGGTGCTTTGGCACATTTTTGTTACTTTATACTTGTGTACTTTTGGAGTGGAATCGAATTAAGTTTATTACACAGAACTTTAAAGACATTAGCTTGGACGTTTAGATACCAGGTTTTAATCAGAACAAAACAACGACATAAGAAGGTTATCATAAGGCTAACTTCTTACATGGTTTGTAAAAACACAGTCAGAAGATGAAAGAATCAATTTAATCTTATTGGCTGAATTCTTTTTTTTTTACTTGGAATGAGAAGATGGCTTGCAGATGAAATCGTCTTAATGATTTTATTGGCAGATATCGGGGTGTGGAAATCATTCTGTCAGGATCCTGATGGTTATATCCATGTTACGTAAACTGATTTCGAATATAATATCGGATCGTATTTATGATTCGAATGTTATTACAATATAAGGATTGTTATTACGTAAGCTAGTTCTGGATACGGCATCGGACAGTATCAGACCGTTCTTATGATCATAAGCTTATTATGATGCTATTGTTAATATTAACTTCATTGTTGAGAATAATAAGACAAGGATACCAATTAGATTTCTATCATTTCAATATATATAGGCCTCTTCCCACTGGGAATTTTATGTATTTTGTATAGAGTATCGAGGGAATATTAATAGAACTACTCAATTTTTATTGAAAAAGTCATACCTACAAAAGTCTAATACTTAAGTTAACTGGAAAAGTATTAGATTTTAGTGGGTATAACTTTTTCCATAAAGATTGAGTAGTTCTATTAATAATCCCTCGATACTCTATACAAAGTATATGAAATTCCCACTAGGGAGAGGCCTATATATATTAAAATGGTATTGATATTTTTGACTAAATGTTTGAACAAAGCAGTTAATATCAACAATCGTATCATATTAAGCTTGGAATATGGGTGTAACAATCGGGTATCCTGACACAGTCTTTCTTTATTCCTTTCAAAAGTTCATTGTTTAAATAATGGAGATTTGGTGGATTGAAGTCATTTTTAAACTGTTGTATTTTTCTCGTTTTTGGCATTCAAATGTCAGAAATAATTTTTACAAAAGTTATAATCTTTTGATATTTTAGCTTAAAGTTATATAGTCACTTTTAAAGAGACTAAAAACAAAAAAACGGAAAACATAGTTTGGTGGTGGCAGTAAGTTTCAGGATGAGTGGATGTGACATCGAGCTTCGTTGTTACTTGTCCTTAAAAGGGATTATTAAGTTCTTCATATCAATTAATATTCTTTCCTACTTTAACATTTAGTTTATTAATTTTTACGATTTTTCGTACAGCCTTTATATCATATTGTAGGTTTACTTCTTATTATATTTTCTGCCATCTCAAAAAGTAAACAAATCTTTGTAAAAGCAATGGTATGGTGAAAAGATATTAAAAATAATATAAAGTGGTATATAATTAATAAATAATAAATCAAACAAGTATTACATCATAGAAAAAGTGGATAAAAACAGTCTAACAGATCTAGAAAGAATGCATGAAAAATACAGAAAAGACAGAGCAAAGTCTACTCGAACAACATAGAACGCACAAATGCAAAAAAACCGCAAAACACAAAAATTTGGTATATAATAAAGAACGTGTATATTCAAAGCTCTCATCGCATGTAATAATAACAAAGTTATTCATTTTTGTTCCTCTTCAGTACATACAACTAGTTTACAAATCCCCTACAATAATCCGATGAATAAACATCATCAACAGTGGACCGATTGTTCCTCTTTACCAACAAGCCATTCACAACAGCAATAGCATCTTTATAAACATTCTTCAAATTTTCATCTTTCAAATAATACCAGTCCCACGAAATCAATGCTATTCTATGGGCAGATTTATTTCTAGTTCTTCTCCCAACAGCAGAAGGCAATGGATCGAAGGGTAATCGATCTTCAAGCATAGTATATAACAAGACACCCAATGACCAGCAATCATTTTGTTTACCATCATATTTCAGTCCTAGTAATAATTCAGGGGAGACGTAATCTTCTGAACCGCATCTTGTTGATAATAATGGATCTTTAGGGTCTATTTTTTTAGATAATCCGAAATCGGATAGAACGACTAATGGTCGTTTTAATGTACTTGCGGTCGAGAATGCCAATAAATCGTTCATTTCATATGAAATTAATACATTCTCTAATTTGATATCTCTATGACAGATGCTATTATGATGCAGGTATTTCACCGCTGATACAATATTTGCAAATATGTTTCTTATTAACTCTGGAGTTGTTTTTTGTTTATGATTTAATAAGAATGAAAAAAGGTCACCGCCAGGGTAATACTTCAGAGCCATTATGACTTGACCTTGATTCAGTTTCGAATTCGAGCCTATTAATTGAACTATATTTGGGTGCTTTAAACTTTGTAAGATTTCCAATTCTCTAATTAGTGAAGATTGAATTCTAAGTTTAGTTTCTTCATCTTCTTCTTGAATTATATTTGTAACTTTGATTGCGATTTGAGAATTTACAGTTAAGTAAACTTTACTGAAAGAACCTTGACCAATTTCCTTAATACAATTCCAGGTTTGCTTCTCTGAAGTTTCGTGATCAAAAGTAGTGTAAGTTCCTATTATATTTTCTTTTAGATTATTATTAATTTGATCGACATTTGGCCAATTTTGGTTTTCCTGCTTCTGTTGTGGAATCGCAATTTCAAAATCATCATCTTTTTCTTCCATTACAGTATCATGAACGGTAACTGGTCTCTTATCTAACAATTCACGTTCTTTTACAAATGGAGATTGAACCGGAATAGAAGCAATTCTTTGAACGGGTCTGATATTAAATCTTGGCAATCTACTAGTTTCAGAAAGGACTTCAGCGGCAGTGAATTCGGAAAATGATCTACCAGCAGATTGCAGTTGTTGATTAGATGAAGATTGTTGCTGCTGCTGTTGATGATGATTAGAGACATGAAAATCACGAGAATTAGGTCTAGTTTTCCTGATAAACAATTGATAATTCGCAGATGGTAATGATGTTTGAGTTTGAGTTTGAATCGCCGAAAGTACAGGTGCAGCCCCATGGCCGATGACAGATGAGGAAGAGCCCTGAGAATTAGGCGGTGCCCTGATATTGGGATGGATAGGAGATGGCAAATGGTCGACATCAGACATACCAGCAGTTGAAGCAGAATCACAAACAGATGAAACCCCATCGAAGGTGGAAGCATGCCCCATTGGAGGAGTTGTGTAATCAGGGAGAGTCAAGTGTTCCAACTTCCTCGTTGGATCCGGTAAGATATAGTCTTGATCAGGGATGGACATGGTTGAAGTGTCGGTGCCTCTTGAGTTTATGGAGCTCTCAGCTTTGGTGCTATTTGTGTCATTTGTTCTGATGTGTGAATTGGGAGACATTTTGGTATAAGTATTATCAGTCGAAAGTAAGGAAAGAGCAGGACTGACGGGGAAAGTGCAGGATGATTAGACACAATCAACTAAAAATCAAGACTGAAACTGAAGACAAGCAGGCTTAGAGTATATGCTGAGTCAATGGCGCAGTAACTTTTTGATTTAAAGAGCAGGAGAAACTATAGCTTCTAAGCTTAAGTGGTAATGAATTAAGCTTATACTTGAGTTTCTTGGTGAGAAGTTAAGGTTTATTGTTTTTATTTACCTTTCCGAGTGGCAAGTTTCTCCGAGTCATCCCGAGACGGAGACAAGACAGGTTGCTCCGAGTCACCCCGAGAAGAGAGCGAACTTTCAAACGAGAAGAAGGAAAACCAAACAACCACGATGATGAAAAGGGACTTATTTACGTTTCAGCAGTGGCAAACCACAGAACAGGCCGTCGATACAACAACAGACACAGATTAAGGCATCATGACTTTGCAGGTATCTCAGGTGTCACAGCTGCCTCCATCTATCCCCCACATACAGGCCAACGTCACTCCGTTGTCTGTCATCCTCAAGCGTCAGTCTCAACACACTTACAAGCAACTAAAAGAATTCATAAAGACCCTACATAACACGTCTCAATCAGACAACTTCAAGAAGAAGCATTTTTTAGACTTGATTGTTCAAGTCAGAGAGAACTTCATTAGACTTTACGTCTTATGCAAATGGGCCAGAAATTCAAAAAGTATAGAGAAACTAATAGATTTGTTTGTTTGGCTAAGAGAGCAAAATCAATCAATTTCAAATGCTTTAATGGCCATAGGAGCAATTAAACAGCAACTGGTATCTGCTAAATTGCCAAACCCAGACTTGACTACCGCCTTAGAAGTGTTGATTAAAGGTAGACCTCAATTACCGACTTATAACTTCATTCAACCTAAACCATTAAACTCTCAATTAATTCTAAAGACTCTCAGAAATTTAAATGTGGAACTATCTACAAGAATGGCCTTGGAAGATGCTTTACCTCCAGAATTTTATCAATATACAATCAAAGATGGTCGTGTTACTTTCAATGTGCCCAATTCGTTTCAATGTTCAATCTCAATAGCTGATGATTCTCCAGATTCCAATTTTTTCTTGGTAGATTTCAAGTTAGGTTTCCAATCAAATAATAATGAATTGATTCCGAATTTAACTAGTTTGCCGAAACTAACTTTCCATCATTTAGAAAAATTTGCCAATTTAGAGTTAAGCAAAGGTAGTTTACGTTCATTATTTCAATTATTACATAATTATTCTACAACTTGTAAATTATACTTATTACATAGACACCTTATACAATTAAGAATGGGAATATGGAAAGGTCATATAACTCATACATACAATGCTGAGAAATGTTTTGTTATAGTGACTTATTGGTTAAAGAGAAGATCAATTAAATCGACTATTGAAATTGGAAAATTTAAAAATTCAAATAATGAATTAGGTTTTAGATGGATTAAAGAAGGTCAATTATTTAAAGACCATGGTTTAAACTTATCTGATGATGAAAGTGGGAAAATTAACATTGAGTTATTAATTAGAAATATTATCAAAAAACATATTGAAATTAATATTAAATTGATTAAAAATGAACTACTGGATAAAGCTGAGAATATGGATAAAATATGTACAATAGGCAATAACTCTCAATTAATTTTAGACGTGAGTCACACTAAAACAGTTGTTTATTCAATCGATTCTTTATCCGGTGATGGCTTTTTCCAAAATCCAAATCCATTAATGAATTTAATTGCAAATCAAATAAATATGGATCCAATCTTAACTCCATTAGGCCTATTAAATTTAAGATTGCAAGCTCAACTAACGGAAATATCATCAATGCTAAAAGCTGCAGGTTGGATTAATGTTGATTCAATTAAGTTAAATTCTCACGAACAAAATAAATTAGGTTTGAATTATGATTTATTAAAACAAAAAAGCTTAAGTAGTCAATTATTTAATTTAATGTTTTATAGAAGAAAAGATTGGCCAAGTGGTTGGTTTTTAACTGTCGGTGTTCCTGGTTATTCATCTAATGTTCAATGGTGGTGTTCAAGAATTAAGTCTTCTTCAGGTCAATGGTCCGTTAGTTGGTCTGAACCTGTCAAATTAATAGCTAAAGAAAATAGATATGATTATTCAAGTTTATTAACATTGGTTAAAATTACAACAAGTAAACTATTGTCTAATTTGATAGTTAAAGAGTTAAAAGATCAAGGATGTGATTTGAAGATAGTTGATACTAGCGACAATGAGAATTTAGTTAAACAATTTGTTGAGAAATCACTTGATGGTGATTTTAGTTTGAATAATGAAGAAAGAGAAAATAACACATTGATCATCATAAATAACAAGTCACTGTATAACATCCCAAGTGCAAGAGAATCTTTGGTTTTAAGTGTTTCAAGTAAAGGTGATAGTTTGGATATTTCATTATTTGGTAAATTGCAACAAGAATTAAGATTGCCTGGTATTTCATTCACCGATGAACAAAATAATTCAATTGAATTAAAACCTGAATCTTCTGTTTTCAAAATCCATTCGGTTGTCAACCTCAAAGAAAAATTAAAACAACACAATAACAACACACCTAGCAACACTAATGGAAACAATAATCTATATTCGTCAGTGATGACACCTGTAAATGGCGGTAGTGGTAATGAAGTCTCGCTAATGGAGAGTCCATTAATGGTTTTGAAAAGATTGTCAAGTTTACTATCATTGCTTCAATTAGTCAGTAACGACAGTTCGTTAAAAATGTCTCATATTTCATTGAGTCAAATATCATTCCAATACGGCGATCGACCTAACGAATCAATCACATTAAAAGTGTTGAATGAGCAGCAAAACACTCGTACTTCATCAATATTGATTGAGTTGCCACCTACAAATCCTCATCAAGTGTGCATCAAGCATTTAAATTCATTAATCATGAATGATTTAACGTTCAAACGAATCAAAGAATTAATTAAGTATTTGAAGATAACATTACCTTTTTATAAACTTTACTTGAAGTTAGAAAAAGAGACAAATGATGCATTTCATGATTTTAATGACTCTAATAATCAACTGAATTTCCAATTAAAGGACATGAAACTAATTCCAGAAGTAGGGTTTGATTTAAGCATGTACAATTTTGAATTACTGAAGATCGTGTATTACAAAACCGCAGAGAACAAGAAAATCGAAAAGAAATCGAAGACAGAGATAGTCAAAGTGAAATTGAAAATCGAATTAAGACATAAAGGTAATAGATTATCATTAACGCATTCGGTGTTCCTGATCAGTCTAGAGCCACCAATTCCAGAGAGTTCAGGTGAAGATAAACTGAAATTCCAAGAAATTAAGCAATCTTTGACTCCTGTGTTTAGAGGCGATATACCAATCTCTGTCCCATTGCCGGCCAAAGTGCAATACTTGAGAAATGCTGTTGTATGTGATTCCTCTTGTGTCGAAACCGTTGTTGAACAGCTTCACAGTCGTTTGAAAACGCTCATGAGATGAACTGGAAACGCGCTACTCGACTGATTTTGTATAGTATGAAGTTTGAACTTCTTTTTTGTGTATAGAAATTAATCTACTTTTTCATAGCATATATAAAGAACCTCAGTAAACATGCACCAGATCGAAGAGGTAGCCAAAGGAACCAGCTCGAAGCATTACTTTTCGTCACTGAACGCTTTTCAGTCCACCAGAGGAGGTCCAGCAACAGGATCGGGCGCCACTGGTGGGGAATCAACTAAAAGAAAACGAGTCAACTACAACATTCAACAGATTCAGGCCCAGCAATTAATACGAACCTCCAACGATGATGATCATGACGATGATATTGAAGAGGTCAACGAGAGAGATGCGTTGTTGAATCAAGTTGAGTTGAAAAAAGCCAACAAGAGATTCGATGAATTAAACAGAGAAAACTACAGTGAGACCACAACGACGGCCAATTCCAAATTTGATATACCTAGAATAGAAAAGAAAAGTCATGCTGCATCTGCTGTTGTTAAGAGATTATTGGTTTCCAAAAAAACGTGGAGTAATTATGTGGATGAGATCGATAAGAAAGAGTTGAAGTTGTTTAGAAAGTTGGAAGTTAAGGCAGACAAGATTAAGATTAAGAAGTTGTGTACTATTTGTGGAAACATCTCGTATTCTAGTTGTATCAAGTGTGGTTCAAGAGTTTGCTGTGTTAGATGTTTGAAGACTCATAGTGAAACCAGATGTTCTCATTTTTAACTGTATATTACCAATTATCTGTTCTTTGATAAAAAATATGGAACGTATTAATATTTAAAAAAATATATAACTATAACTATAACTAAACTAAAACTAAAACAAGGAACACTGTATTGTATGTATTTCAAAGATAACAAAAATGACAGACTTAGACAGTAGTGAACAAAGTCCAAACACCTTTCAAATAACCAACGATTTCATCACCACCTAATTTAGATTCACCATATAATCTATCAACAAAAGAAATTGGAACCTCACCAATAGTGAAACCTAAAGCTCTAGCTCTGACCATCATTTCCATTTGGAAAACGTAACCTTTAGATTTAGCAGCACCTAAAATTTGGGATAATGCTTCTTTTTTGTATAATCTGAATGAGCCAGTCAAATCAGAAACGTTTGGTCTTAAAACCGTAGTAGCTAAGAAGTTAGCACCTCTAGATATCAACTTTCTTTTCAAATCCCAACCGTAGACACCACCATCTCCAGCATATCTGGTACCAGTGACGATATCGTAATCTTTTTCTTTCTGTTTAGCGATGAACTGTGGAATGGCAGATGGGTGATGAGAGAAATCGGCATCCATGATGATGACAAAGTTACCAGTGACAAATTGCAAACCGTGGACATAAGCAGTACCTAAACCTAACTTACCAGCTCTAGCTCTGAGCTGGATATGGTCAGGGCCATACAATTTGATGAGCTGTTTAGCAACTTCTTGGGTTCCATCTGGGGAGTTATCGTCCACGATGACCACTTCCCAGTCTAACTTGTTCTCTTCAAAATGTTTTGCAAGCAAATAGGTGATGATGGGCAAGTTCTTTTTTTCGTTATAGGTAGGTAAGATGACGGAGTACTTGTTGGCAGACATGGTTGATTTGTGTGTGGTTAAACTGAAAAAAGACACCGATCTCAAAAAACACAAACACGTCAACAAGTTGAGCTTCATCGCTCCGGAAAACTGAAATCTTTCTCTCGGTCCAAAGACAATATCACCACATTTACGTGCCTTCTTAGGTCTCTTGCTTATTTCATCGCAAACGACACGGTATGCCCTACGACAGCCATATTAGAAAGATATTTGGGGACTCCCACGTCCAGCAGTTTAACAATTCCAAAGTGTTGCTGGTCGGAGCTGGTGGTATTGGCTGTGAGTTGCTAAAAGACTTGATTTTCATGAACTACGGTGAAATTCACGTTTTGGACTTAGACACCATTGATCTATCCAATCTAAACAGACAGTTCTTATTCAGACAAAAAGACATCAAAAAACCAAAATCAACAACTGCTATCAATGCTGTTCAATTTTTCAATCATGGGTCCAAATTGATTGCCTATAACGGAAATATCATGGATACTAAAACATTCCCTTTATCTTTCTTTCAACAGTTCGATATCATTTTTAATGCTTTGGATAATTTGGAAGCTAGATTATACGTTAATAAGATTGCATTATTCACTGGCGTGCCATTAATGGAAAGTGGCACTACAGGTTTGAAAGGTCAAGTTCAACCTATTTACCCTTATAAAACCGAATGTTTTGCTTGCTTACCTAAATCTACCCCCAAATCGTTCCCTGTTTGTACGATTAGGTCAACTCCTTCAAAACCAATCCATTGTATTACTTGGGCTAAGAATTTCTTGTTTCCTCAATTATTCGGTGAAGATGATGTATCCACTGGATCGTCTTCTGATGATGATAAAATAAAAGAAGAATCTGATAATAAAGATGAAGTTGAAGCATTATTGAAAGAAACTAACGAATTATTAGAATTGAAGAGATTAATTCAACGAGCTGCTGAATCGCCATCCGATGATGATACGTACATTCATCAAATCCTTTCTAAAATTTACAAAGATGATATCGAGAGATTACTAATGATTGAAACATTATGGACATCAAGAGAGAAGCCAACTCCGTTATTTTATTCCATGACTAACACAAGTACCAGAAAGATACTACTTTCTGACCAAAAGCGTTGGACCAAAGACGAAAACATTTCCATTTTCATAGACTCCTTAAAGAGAATGGTTAAACGTATCCCAAGTGAACAATACATTGAATTTGATAAAGATGATGAAGATACATTAGATTTCATAGTTTCCTCATCAAATTTAAGATCTTTTATTTTTGGTATTGATTTGAAAACCAAATTCGAAATTAAACAGATTGCAGGAAACATCATTCCAGCAGTTGCTACTACAAACGCGATAATGGCAGGATTTTCAGCATTATCATCAATTCATATATTTGAAGATACTCCAATTGAAAATTCACGTATGGTTTATGATTCATCCAATCCTAGCAAGTTCATAAATACTACTAAATTAGTTAAACCAATAGAATCATGTAAGGCTTGTTCTATAACCAGGGGCATTTTGAAAACTCCATCAGTAGATACGATCACTATTAGTCGGTTAAGAACTGAATTAATTGAAAAATATGGTTATTCGGATGACATTGAAATATCCACTTCTGACTCAAGATTGATTTACGATTACGATTTTGAAGATAATTTAGAAAATTCTTTAGCTGATTTCAGTTCAAATGGTGACATTTTGTTAATTTCAGACTCTGATGAAGTTTTGGATCATATCGAATTGTACTTAGATGAATCTGCAGGTGCTACACAATTGAAATTACCTGATTTGACGATACCTCCATATAGAACCAAGAAAGCTGAGGAAGGTAACCCAGACCAAAATGAAGATGAATTGATTGCTGATAATGATGATCAACAAAAAGATGGCGTTATTGTGTTAGATGACGATGAAGATGATATTCAAGTCGTTGCTGATGGCTCTAAAAAGAGAAAATTGGATGGTGAAGCATCCACCATTGCTAATGGCTCTTCTCCAAAGAAACAAAAAGTTGTTGAAGAAAAAGAAGATGATATTGTAGTTTTAGATTAACTGATTTGATTAAATGTATAATGTCTCTCTTGTCTGTAAAAAAGCTCTTTAGCTGTAGATTTTCTTGAACTTAATTATTTTTCGAAAATCCCCTATTTCATTATGTATACAATGTACAATATGCCAATCTTAACAAATCGTTGAAATTAGTTTATGTACTGTATTAAACTAGGGAATAAGAAACCTTTTAAAGTAATGATGAGGAAATGAAAAGAGTAGGATACACGGGAACTTTCTTGTAATCTGGTAGCAACCTCTTTTCTTCACTGCAATCTTCATTATATTTACCACATCATTGTAACGCTTACCGCCTAAGAAGAAGTGATATTTAATTGTAACATTAACGACGGAACGACCTACGTCAATACCATTTCTGGAATATATTTCTTTATTTTCGAAAGTGAGTGAGCACGCGAGCTTCAGCTGATAAAGGATGTGACTAGTTATTAACTCGTGATGATTACGCTATTAAAAGTTCTATTAATTGGCTGATAAATACAACAAAAGCTCCGGTACAACATTTTGAAACGGCACTTTTGCCAAACGCTTTAGGATTTTGGTTGATGCTCCAGTCTGTGCATAATAGGCCAGTGGTTAACTTATAACTTGGAAATGACTTTTTCTTTCAATCAGGTTCAGCTAGTTTAAATACAGAATAATTATCATCAAAATGTTGTCAATCAAAAGAATTAAACTATTAGAACTGGGGAAATTGATGCTCGAGGTGTTCAGAGTACGTCCTACGTTTATTCCAAACGGGAGGATATTGGTAAACAAGGTGTTATTGATCCTGAAATGGATTTTATTAAAATTAATTTAGTGTTGGCTTTCATTTAAAGATATTTTTTTTCATCTTTTTCCTTAATTGTTTTGTTTGTATCTCCTGACTGCTTTACCTTTCTATTTTCACTTGTATATACCTATTAGCTCTCAGCCAATTCTCCACTTACAATTCAGAGTCAAATGATGTATAATAATGCCTGTGATAAATTGTAAGATATCTAATGAAATCAAAAAGGTCGATGTAAGGTAAATCGACCCAACGATTGGAATGGGTCATATCAGGTGAATGGAGATGATACATGAAAAAGCTAACAGCTCAATTAAATCGAAAAAAGGGATAACTTGAGGCTAAACAAAACAAATTATACAAAATTTGACACAAGAAGCAACTTAAACCCAGATGAAAAATTCTCCAACTTGAAAAATGAATGAAAGAATTTTAAGTTGACAATTAAATTAAATACAATCTTTGGAGTGAAAAATATGACGAATTAATAATGATACCAATAATCTGTAGGGGAAAAATGTCACAAAATTATTTATTAAAGAGAGAACAAATGAACGATGAATAAACGCAATATAACAAACACAATCAAGGAAGGAGGGAGAACATAGTACTAAAATCATTCAAACAAGGTTTAAGTATATTAAACAAAGACAAAACAAAACAAAACAAAATACAAAACTCAGGAAAATTATTATATTAATCAATTAAAAATTTGAGCGAAAGGACTAAAAAACCAAAACAAAAAACAAACAAAAATGATTAAGCAAAGAAAATAAAGTAAAAAAAGTAGGGTGGGGGAAGCGAGGAGGAATCAAAGAAAAAAAAAAGATCTAGCACAACCAAAAAATTCAAAGCAAAAAATACTATAAAGAATGACAAAACATTAATAATGATTATGAGTGTAACGACAAAAACATAACGAACGACAATGAAAAATTCAATAATAATAATAAAATAACGTTAACAAACGAATGACTGAAGTAGACAACAAAACATTAACTAGTAGAAACAAGTAAAATAAAATTAAGCAGCAAAACTAACACCAAGATACATCACGATAATAATAAAGAGATAGTGTAAGCAATTTTTTCTCAAAAATAGAGATCCAGAACAACGACAAAATAAAATGTACTAAAGCAAAGAAAAGAAAAGCAAACAAAGAGCAAGAAAAAATTTGGTTTGACGATTAACACAGCATTTCAATGTTTTTGTTTTCTACAGTAATTGAGCATGATGAAAACAAACAAGAATGAAGTAACAAAACTTCTTAGAATAACGGATAGTACAAATGTATAATAATAAAAAAAATGTCTAGTATATCAAACCTAGCTAAACAGCGGACAAATAAATAAAACTTGCATCGCATAAACACGCGCCAAGACAACAAATACATCAGGAAACAAGTCGCCAATAAATCAAGTAAGACTAACAATAATTTCCAAAGTAATCGTGAGTCAGAACAAAACCAACATCAACTAAACTTTTGAACTAGATCTTGAACGCAACTTATTAAACCAATAACCCTTCTTTTTACCACCATTAGTACTATCTTTAGATTCATGATCCCATCTTGATTCTCGTTCTCCACCACTAAATTCACTTTCATCACCACTAAACACAGCATTTTCTGTACTTGTCGTCGTTGAACTTAATGATGCTTTTCGATGTGAAGTGGTTGTGGTTGGGTTAGGAGAGTTGATTGATGTGGTTGATGCTTTTCTCTGAGTTGCTGCTGCGGATGGGCGTTGAGGTGGCGTTATTAGTACTTCTGGTAGCGGTTGTTGTTGCTGGTTATTTGATGGCGCCAATGATGTGGTTGGAGTTGTTGGAGTAGTTGGCAATGAATTTGACAAAGCATCAGACCCATTATTGAATTTATGATGCAGATGGTGATGATGATGCTGTTCTGATTGTTGTGATGGTGGGCTTAGTGATGATGTAGGAGATCCATTTGTTGAGGAAGTTGTGGATGATGATACTTTAATTGGGGGAGGAGGAGAAGAAGGTGAAAAAGCACCATCTTTATTTGCCATAGCCAAGGAATCCGATTCCTGACTTGCTGATGTTATCGTAGTTGGTGTAGCCGGTGCTGTTTCCTTTTGTGTTGATTCAACTCCTTTGGTAGTTTCTGCCGCAGATGATGATTTTCTTGCATTATCAATTGTTGTATCTAATGAGGCCAAAGGTTCAGCATCTTTACTTAATGTATCATCTATTGAACTTGCTCTTAATCTAGGCGAAGACAAGATTTTTAATGGATTTTTAGAAGAAATTGAATGAAGAAAACTTAATGAAGTTGGCGAAGAAGCTGTGCTCTTATGTGGAGATGATGTAGTTACACTGTTTTGGTTTTGGTTTTGGTTTGTAGAGGCGGAAGATATTACAAGGTTGATAGATTGGTTTCCACTAGAAGGAGAAGAAGGACCAACAGGAGAATCAATTTTGATGTTTGGAGGATCATTTTGGTTTGGAGTTATGGCAGGAATTGGAGTAGTAGTTGTAACTGGAGTCGACACTTTAGTAGGACTAGAAGTTTGAGGAGCTGACGATGAAACTATAAGTGGCTTAATTCTTGGAGAAATAACAGCATTGGTATCGGTACTAGTAATAGGATGGTCAGCAGTTATAGATAATTGTTTTTCTAATTGTTGGTGAATATTCATTTCATCTTCAGTTTCAACTGTGGAATCCAAATTATCATCAGTTGTATTATTAGTCATAGTCTGCGTGAGTTTAGGTTTGGATTTATTTGGATGATTTGTGCTAACTCTAACTATATCAGGATTTCTAACGGATGATAAGGATTTACTGTGCTTTCTAGTAACATAAGAAGTCTTCGGAGGCAACGAAGTATCATCTTTTGATTGTGATGCAGTTGCAATTGAAGTTCTAATTGCTTTATTCTTCTTTGGATTATTTTTGGCGGCCAATTTAACAGATTCTTGAGCAGCAGGTAAAATCTTGTAAGAATATTCAATCATAAATTCGATAACCAAAGAAGATAAAGCATATTCTTCAGGAGACATATCATGATCAGTATGAGATAAAATTGAAGGTTGAAAAATGGCAGCCAAATTCTTAGCGGGCATTAAATTCTTATCTGAATGAGAGTTAAAGATAGCCAATAAATCTAAAATGTAAAACAATAATTGTCTTTGTAGTTCAGGTAATTTATCGAATAATCCAGCGTATTCCTTCAAAGCATTTCTTCTCTCTTGAATTAATCTTTGTTTTCTAGCCTTCTTTTTCTTTCTCTTGGTTTCTTCATCTTCTTCAGACATCTGTAAATCCTTTGTTGTTGTGTTGGAGTTCTCATTATCGGTTGATCTATTAGTAGTTGTATTTTTCAAAGTGTCATGATCCTCAACACTAGCATTTGGTGTCATTCTCTTTTCCTTATCTTTTAAATATTTTACAATCATTGGTCTTGATTTTAAAGGTTCTCTAAATGACTCATAAAGTGATAAAGGGATTAAAGGCTCAGGTAGAGAACCCAAGAATCTTCTTAACAAAGAGGCAGCATCATGAACAGTGAAACCATCCCAATCAACTTTGGAACCATAATCCGGGGCAGTTGAGAAAATTAACTGTAATTGTTTAATTCTTTTAGTGGAGCCACTTAATCTAAAGATACCTTCGATGTCTAAACCATTCTTTTTCAAGTAAAGACCACAAGAAGCAATAACCCTTGGAATTCTACCGTAGACAACTAAGCCATCTGAATCACTGGATATATATATTCTGCCTTCTGCAATATTAATGGAATCTTCCAAAAGAGTTCCAAAGACAACAGAATTACCAATATGATCCAGTTGTCTTTGTTGTAAGAAAGAATCACGACGAGCCTTCAGTTTTTCTTGCGACATGGGGTTTGAAGAAGAATCCAAATAACTGGATATTGGTCTCATTGAATGAGATGATCTTGATTTATAGCCTAGAAAAGGTCTAGCGGGAGTGGATAACCCAGTTGAATTTGAAGGAGACAGAGTAGTTGATTGAGGGTTGGGAAAAGGCTGTGAGTTAGAGTTACTGTGATTAAGTAGGTAGTGATGATGGGAACTTGAGTTTGAAGAGTTGTCGTTATTGTTGTTTAAGTTCAGAGTCAGAGGAGGAGATGTTTGACCTTCTTTTGTGAAGTTCTTCCACCAAGACGTCAGGGATGACTTACCTGGAGAAGAAGGCACAGACATTTTGTAAAAATTCCAGGAAAGAAAATTTGAGTTGACTGTGACTGTTGTATTGATCTGGGGACTAATTGGATATGAACGGCCAAGTAGATGGTTATTTAATGAGGAAGTTGTGATTGTGAGAGCGTATACGTGTATACCTGGTTAACAAGTCAGAAGAATATGGAGAGACCTGCTTAAGTATGGCCAGGCTAAGGAAAGTGATTTGTGTGCTAGGGCAGGGAACAATTTGCAAGCTGTTTAAGGAATTTAAAGAACTTTAAGGTTGAACTTCGTTTCTTTTCGTCTTTTGGTCTGGTAACCAGCTGTTAGTAACTTTTTCGTGTCAGCTCAGTTCAGTGGATACTGTCTGGGTGGGAGCTAAATGTGTATGAAGAGGGATATGGTGCTGGTGAAAAAACAGATATGAAACCGAGTGGTCAAAAGAGGCAAATTGGCTATGTGATGAAAGATGAACGATAAGATAAAAAGGGAAAGAAAGCATTGATGTCTATTCTAATTATAGTTTAGTTTAATTTTGGCAGGTTGAGTTCCAGTGCACGGGTGCGGGACATTATACCAGGCGCACACGTGATATATGCACAGCCCAATTGTAATGATGATGGACTAACATAGCATGTTTTTGTGATATTTACACTGTGAACAACTTACTTTCATGATCACGTACCTTAATCAAACAAATCAACTAAAGTTATACCGTCACTCACTAACAGCACATGTACATATAAGAAGATGTTATTACTACTTTCAAACAGAAGCCTTTAGTATGAACTATAACAAGAATTAAGTTTCAAGGATTTAGAAGAAGACAAAAGACATTTATTAATGGTCAGGTAATATTTCAATATACGCAAAGCAAATCATGATGCTGATAGCTAAGCTATTGATTACAACCCTTTGACTACCAGATTGGGAGGGTAACACTTTCAACTATTAATTCATAGTAATTACTGTTACTTTCAAGCTGTCGTGAGTATATTGAAAAGAAATACGGTTTATTGAACATATGGAGAATAATTAGGAGCCTCAAAACCGGCATATCAGCAATTGGTGCCTGAGAAAATGCTTTCCAGCAACTCAAACGTCTGAACCGAATTTTAAACATATGGAACTTCAATTGGTTTGTTATGAAAAGTGGAATATAACCGAACAATTCAGGTAATTATACTAGAAATACTATGTGTATGCCCAAAATTACTATGAGATCCTGCTTTTTGATTTTGACTTTATGTATTGTAATTATTCTAGAATATGTTAACTGAGTTTTATGAGATGATCCAAGCTGTACTATAATTTCTGGTAAGACAATTGAACTACATTTACATTTCTATGGCGTACATTGCATTGCAATTGAACTAACGATAGTGAATCAAATCCATCCTGCAGACGCATAGTTTGGTGCTGAGCCTCCAATATAACTGGTAGTTGTTATAGTGATCACTCATATATGTAGTGAATCTATTGATGACAAATTAAAGAATGAAGACGTATAAGTTGTTAACACATATCTCGGATCTAAGACAGAGTTAGGCTCGGAATTTCGGCTCGGAAGCGAGATTGAAGAAATATTTCATCTTCCGAAATCTCGATTTAAGGTACGGATTGAACAAACTTCCGAAACTTCGGATTCGGATTGAGGCATGAGCTTTTTTGTTTTAGCCTGTTCGTGTAAGGGTCTCACACAAGGCTCTTTTCAGATTCGAACAGCAATCATTTCAAAAGGATTAAATTGAAATAAGTTCCGAGACATTAATGTAATAAATTGTCTATATCACGTGACTGTTATCATAATTATAATCATCTGACTTAGTGTTTAACCAGATTAGCACAACAATAATTATAAAGCCACTTCTCAAATCAGATAGTATATTCCTGCAATACATCGAGCTTTTAATGATACGAAATCAAATCGGATCATACAACCAAACAAAGCACCACTTAGGACATGAGATAGAAGGAAGAAAAATAGAATTAGAGATGATCTTTTTGTATTTTGGCCGCAAGTTGTTGTAATTTAGCTTATAAGTGTTAACGTTTCCCGTTTATCTTCTGAAAATTTGGTAGCAACTTCAGGCTCTTAACCTTGTTTCTCTTTACTACTGGTATCAACTCCCACCCACTCACACCATGTCGTCTTCAGAATCAATCTGCGTGAAGTCAGATGCTCCCGAAAATTATAATGGTTTTAGTGATGATGTCGAAACTCAAATTTTAAATTTAGCAAGAGAATTAACACATTCTCATGATCAACTAAAGTCAACCGATAAAGATGTCAATTTAGATTTGATCAGAACATTGTCTTCAATGTCTCGTGTTCCAGGTATTGCACCTTATTCCGATGGTGGCATTGATCCTAGATTAAATCCTGACTCGGATGATTTTGATTCTAAATTCTGGGTTAAGAATATGAGGAAGTTAATCGATTCAGATCCAGAATACTACAAACCTTCATGTTTAGGTATTGCGTATAGAAACTTATGTGCAAAAGGTGTTTCATCAGATGCTGATTATCAAGCAACAGTTCTGAATTATCCTTTTAAAATTATTAGGGATTACTATTACCAATACCTTAAAGCTGATGATGAAAGTAGATATTTTGAAATCTTAAAGCCTATGGATGCTTTAATGAAACCTGGTACTTTAACTGTTGTTTTAGGTTCACCTGGTGCTGGCTGTTCAACATTATTAAAAACAATTTCTGCTTTCACTTATGGTTTCAAGGTTGATAAGAATTCAAAGATATCCTATGATGGTTTAACTCAAAAAGATATTCAAGATCACTATAGAGGTGATGTTACTTTTAGTGCTGAGTTAGATAAACATTTTCCCCATTTAACTGTTGGCCAAACTTTGGAATTTGCTGCATCTCTAAGAACTCCACAAAACAGACCAGGCGGTGTTACAAGAGAACAGTACGCTGAACATATGACTAAGGTACGTATTGTTATTACAAAATTTTTTTTTTCATTAATAAACAAAAATATACTAACTTTTCTCTAGGTTTATATGGCTACATATGGTTTGTCCCATACATTTAATACTAAAGTTGGTAACGATTTTGTCAGAGGTGTTTCTGGTGGTGAAAGAAAGAGAGTCTCCATTGCTGAGGTCTCTTTATGTGGTTCCAATATTCAATGTTGGGACAACGCTACCAGAGGTTTAGATGCTGCTACTGCTCTAGAATTCATTAGAGCTTTGAAGACTTCTGCTATGATTTTAGATACAACTCCATTAATTGCTATTTATCAATGTTCTCAAGATGCCTATGACTTGTTTGATAACGTTGTTGTCTTATATGAAGGATACCAAATTTTCTTTGGGTCAGCCACTAAAGCCAAAGCTTACTTTGAAAACATGGGTTGGGAATGTCCTGCTAGACAGACCACTGCTGATTTCTTAACATCTGTTACGGCTCCAGCTGAAAGAGTTGCCAAGAAAGGTTATGAACATAAGGTTCCAAGAACTCCAAAAGAATTTTCTGATTACTGGAGAGCCTCACCTGAATATGCTGAATTAACTCAAGAGATTGATGCCTACATGGATAATGCTGAAAGTTTGAATTTGAAAGATGAGTATCATGCTTCTCATGTTGCCAAACAATCCAATCACACTAGACCAGATTCTGCTTACACTGTTTCATATTGGATGCAAGTTAAAACCATTGCTAAAAGAAATATTTGGAGAACTAAAGGTGATCCATCTATTTCACTTTTTTCTGTTTTAGGTAATATTATTATGGGTTTAATTTTATCATCTTTGTTTTACAATTTGTCTAATACCACCGGTACATTTTACTATAGAACAGCCTGTATGTTTTTTGCTGTTTTGTTCAACGCATTTTCATCATTATTGGAGATTTTAGCCTTATTTGAATCCCGTGATATTGTTGAAAAACATAAGAAATATGCTTTGTATCATCCATCTGCTGATGCCTTTGCTTCTATTATAACGGAAATGCCTGTTAAGATTGCTACATCTATTGGTTTTAACCTAATTTTCTATTTCATGGTTAACTTCAGAAGGGATGCAGGTAGATTTTTCTATTATTGGTTGATAAACTTTGGGGGTACGTTAGCTATGTCTCATATATTTAGAGCATTGGGCTCAGCATTCAACACTATCTCGGAAGCTATGACTCCAGCATCTCTTATTTTACTTGCTCTTACTTGTTACACTGGTTTTGCAATTCCAACTCCAAATATGCATGGATGGTCTAGATGGATTAACTACATTAACCCAATTGCCTATGTCTTTGAATCTTTAATTGCTAATGAGTTTGTTGATAGAAGATTTGAATGTACTTCTTTTATTCCAGCTTATGATAATGTTCCAATGGCTAATAAAGTTTGTGGTGTTAATTCGGGTAAGCCAGGATTTGATTATGTTAATGGTACTGATTACATTCAAGAATCTTTCAAATATTACAATAGTCATAGATGGAGAAATTTTGGTATCACTTTGGGTTATATTTTTTTTTTCCTATTTGTTTATTGTACTTTAGTTGAGTTCAACAAGGGATCTATGCAAAAGGGTGAAATTATTGTTTTTCAAAAATCAACTTTAAAGAAGATGGAAAAGGAAAATAAATTGGCTCAAACTAGGACTGATATTGAATCAGGCTCATCTGCTGAAAAACCTGCTGGTATTAAGGAAGAAGCTTCAACAGGTTCTGATAATGGTGTTGGAAAATTGCTAGCTGGTAAAGATATTTTCCATTGGAGAGATGTTTGTTATGAAGTCCAAATTAAGACTGAAACTAGAAGAATTTTAGATCATGTTGATGGTTGGGTTAAACCTGGTACGTTGACTGCTTTAATGGGTGCTTCTGGTGCTGGTAAGACTACCTTGTTAGATGTTTTAGCTA